>JACEWE010000038.1:0-18959 GCA_014839755.1 Sylvia borin | reverse complement strand
CACCGAGGGGGCTCATTCACCCCCTGTCTCCACATCCCTGCATGTCCCCAGGTGTCCCTGAGTATCTCTGAGTGTCCCTGATTGTCCCCAGTGATGTCAGCCCAGGAATTCTCATCAGGATTTGGGACAGTTTCATTGAAAACTCCCAGAAAATTCCCCAAATTTGTCTGAAATCCTTCACAGTGAAGAGGAGGGGAGAAGTGACACCAGTGATATTTTCAATCATGTCACCACCCCGATGATGTCACACTGGTGACATCACTGTCCCTCCAGCAGCCTTGGGATGTCCTCGATGGCTTTTTGGCACTGCTCGGCCACTGTGTGGCCACCAGAGCCACCAGGGCCACCGGAGCTGCCAGAGCGACTCGAGAGGAGGTTGCGGATGTCCCCAAGGGCACCCAGCAGGTGACGCGTGGCCAGGCGGGCACTGGCCTTCCAGAGCCTCTCGGTCTCAGCCACCACGGCCACCAAGGCCTTGGGGACATCGCGAGATGCCTCCTTTGTCTCTGCCAGGGCCAACTCGATGTCCCCCAGCCGGCGCTGCAGCTCCCAGGGGAACACGGAAGCTTTGTCATATGCGGCCACCAAGCGCCTCAGCAGCCCCAGGGCCACCTCCACCTGCTGTCCCCTCCTGGTGGCCGCCCCTGCCTGCCTGGTGGCCACCACGGCCTCTTCCATGGCCTTTGCAGCTGCCGCCGAGGGCACGGCCACTGGCAGCTGCTGGGCTGCGGCCACCACGTTGTCCCCAGCTGTCCCCCAGCCAGCGGTCTTGTCTCGCAGGTCCCCAGCCTGGGCGGTGGCCTCAGTGTTGCCCTTGGCAGTGCCCATGTTCTCCCAGGCATTGAGGAGATCGGTGGCGTCCCCATCTACCCACCACCAGCTCTTGGCGAGCTTGTCCATCGACTCCCACCAGGCGCTGACCGCAGCCGTCACATCGGCCCAGGTGGTCCCCGGGGTGGCCCCGAGGGTGGCCAGGGCCTGGCCCAGGGAGGTGACATTGTGCTGCTCCAGGTAGGTGACATCGCGGTGGCGCAGGGAGTCACAAAGGTGCCAGGTGAATGTCCCCAGGGCTTCGCGCAGGGACCTTGGGTACGTGGCCAGCAGCAGGTCCCCATCCGGCCCAGCCGCGGTGGCCGCCAGCTCACCCAGGGCGGCCACCACGTCCACCTGCGCCTCCAGAAGCTGGGGACGGGGACAGGGGAGGTGGCATTGACCTCGTGGTACTTGTCACTCCTGGGGTGACCCTCTCCCCTCCCGCGGTTCCCTTTGTCCCCTCCCTGGAGGGCTCAGCTGTCTCCTCTGTCCCTTTGTCACCCCCTCGTCCCCTCTGCCACCTCCCTGCCACCGCCTGCTGTCCGCACTGCCACCCTCGGTGCCCTCCACCCCTCTGTCACCTGCCCCCCTCCCACCACGCCCTCCTGTCCCCTTTGGGACTCCGTGCCCCCTGCTGCCAACCCCGTGTCCCCTCTGTCCCCGTCCCCTCCCCCGCCTCGCGCCGGGATTATCGCACCTCTCGGGGCTCCATGGCCACTGGGGACACTCCGGGGGGGACACGCCCGGGTGACACTCGAGGAACAGGCGGGTCCAGGTGCGGCCCCTCCACCTCTGCCGGTCCGGCCCCCGCGGCCACCGCTGTCACCGCCGGGGTCACAGCAAGGGAGGACCGGGGACAGGGCACAGGGACGGGGCACAGGCAGCGTGCGCAGGCACCGCTCGGCCCCACAGCCGGGGAGGGGACAGCCGGGAAAGGGAGAGCCGGGGGAGGGCTCAGGCGGCGTGCGCAGGCGGCCCCGGCCCGGAGCGGCGGCCGGGGCAGAGCTCTCCGCCCTCCCGCGGCCGGGCCGGGGATTGATGGTACAGGAGCTCTCCGGTCTGGTTCCGACCTCTGACTTGTCTGCAGGGCGTCCTGTACATCGGCTCCAGAGATTTTATTTCTTCCCCCGGTCCCATCCTGTCATTCCACGCTCCCTGGTAAATTAACAAATTCTTCTTTGGCGCTCTGGTTTCTGTCACTGTTGTCAGCAGCCCGCAGATGGGAAAACCAACAGGATTGTTTTACACCGTTCTCTGAGTTAGTTATAATATAAAAGTTACTTATAATAGTTATAATATAAAAGCATTTTAGCATTGTGCAGTCTCTCTTTTAATATTTCGCAAAATCGATTTCACACGCTGCCATTTATGGAGGCTATACAGTGCACACATAAACGGATAGATTATGTTGTGCCAAAAAACTGAAAGGAATTATAAATTGTACCGTATCAAAATCCTTGTGATCAGTAACAGTGTGCAAAAGCTGATACATGAATGCGAAAGCCAATATCGTATTGTCATTAATATTGTCATTGATATTGTCATTTCTATTGTCATTTATAACCCAGGTCTGGGGCTTTTCCTACAGGCACTGAGGGGGCTCACTCACCCCCGCCCCTGCGTCCCTGAGTGTCCCCAAATGTCCCTGAGCCTCCCCAAGTGTCCCCGTGCGTCCCTGAGTGTCCCTGAACATCCCTGAGTGTCCCCAGGAATCCCTAAAGGGTCCCTGTGTGTTCCCAGTGATGTCACCCCAAGAAATCCCATCAGGACTTGGGACAGTTGAAATGAAAATTTCCAGAAAATTCCCCAAATTTGTCTCAAATCCCATGTGGTGAGGGGTAGGGGACAAGTGACACCAGCCATATGTCTGATGATGTCACCTCCCCAGTGATGTCACAGTGATGACATCACTGTTCCACCAGCAGCCTCGGGATGTCCTTGATGGCTTTTTGGCACCGCTCGGCCACTGCACGGACACAGGAGCCACCAGCACCACCAGGGCCACAGGGGCGGCTCACGAGGAGCCTGTGGATGTCCCCAAGTGCCCCCAGCAGGTGACGCCTGGTCAGGCGGGCGCTGGCCTCCCACAGCTGCTCAGCCTCGGCCACCGCGGCCACCAAGGCCTCGGGGACATTGGTGGACACCTCCCTTGTCCCCTTCAAGGTGGCCTCGATGTCCTTGAGCCGGCGGTGCAGCTCCAAGGGGAGCGCTCTGGCTCTCTGACACATGGCCCCCAAGCGCCACAGCAGCCTTTTGGCCACCTTCGCCTGCTGTCCCCTCCTGGAGGCCACCCCTGCCTGCCTGGTGGCCACCACCGTCTCTTCCCTGGCCTCGGGGGCCGCTGCCACCTGGGCATCGTGCTCAGCCACTGCTGAGGCCACCTCCTCCTCGGCCAGGGCCACTGATGGCTGCTGGGCTGAGGCCACTGGGGTGTCCCCAGCCGTCCCCCGGCCAGTGGCCTGGTCCTGGAGGTTCCTAGCCTGGGCAGTGGCCTCGGTGGTGGCCTCGTCCTCCCAGATTTCAGTGAGTTCCTCGGCCCCCCAGACCAGCATGAACCAGCTCTCCATGAGCACGTCCACCGACCACCGCCAGGCTGTGAACGCGGCTGTCACATCGGCCCAGGTGGCCCCTGGGGTGGCCCCGAGGGTGGCCAGGGCCTGGCCCAGGTAGGTGACATTGCGCTGCTGCAGGTAGCTGACGTCGCGCTGCTCCAGGTAGGTGATATCGCGCAGGGTGTTACGGATGCTCCAGGTGAATGTCCTCAGGTGTGAGAACAGGGACCTTGGGTACACGGACGGCTGCACGCTCCTGTGTGGCGCGGTCACGGTGGCCACCAGTTCACCCAGGGCTGCCACCATGTCCACCAGTGCCTCCAGCAGCTGGGGAGGGGACTGCTGGGGACAGGGGAAGTGGCAGGGACTTTGTGGCACTTGTGGCCTCCTGGGGTGGCCGCTGTGCCCTCCCAGGGTCCCTTTTGTCCCCTCCCTGGAGAGCTCAGCTGTCCCCTCTCTGCCTTTGTCACCCCTTTGTCCCCCCTGCCACTCCTTCCTGTCCCACCACCCCATCCCCTCCTGCCACCCCCCCGCTGTCCCCCCCCACCGCCACCCTCACTTCCTTTCACCCGTCTGTCACCTCCTCCCTTCCTCCCGCCCCTTCCTGTCCCCTTTGTGGCCCCCTGTCTCCTCTGCCACCCCCATGTCCCCCCTGTCCCCTTCCACCACCCCGCGCCGGGATTGCCGCACCTCGCGGGGCTCCATGGCCGCTGGGAACACGGCGGGGACGCCTTGGGGACACTCTGGGGACACTCCGGGGGACAAACAGGACCTGGTGACAGTCGCAGACACGCGGGGTTGTGGCACAGCCAGGAGCAAATAGGAAGAGGAAACAGGAAGAAGTGACATCACCGTCACCCCCAGTGTCACCATAGCAATGTCACCAGCCCGGTGTCCCCAGTTTCACCCCAGTGTCCCCACCCCCATTGTCACCGTGCCAGTGCCACCAGTCCAGTGAGTCATCCCAGGGTCACCCCAGTGTTCCCAGTGCCACCCATGGCATGAGCCCAGTGTCCCCAGTCCTGGAGGAGGGGAAGGTCTGAACTGGTCTGAACTGGTCTGAACTGGTCTGAACTGATCTGAACAGGTTCAGACTGGCCAGGACAAGTAGAAGTCTCTACTGGTCTGTGTATATACAAACTGGTCTATACTGGTCTGTGCTGGTCCATACTGGCCCATACTGATCCATACTGATCCATACTGGTCCCTACTGGTCCATACTGGTTCTCACTCACACACGGCTGCACACAGCACCGTCAGCCCCATGGCCAGCCTGTGCCCAGCCCGCAGCCAGCGCTGGCACTGCTGTGCCCGTCACTCCTCCTGCTCCAGCGCCGCTGCCTCGGCCACGGCCCCAAACTGCTGCAGCCACGCTGGGTCCTCGTCCCCGAGGGTCCCCAGGGCCACTGCTGGGGACACGGCAGCCTCCTGGGTCACCTCCAGCCCCCTCAGGGCCACCTGGGCCTGGCCCAGCCAGCCTTCAACCAGGGCCACCAAGGCCACCAGGGCCTGGTGCCACATGGCCACTGCTGGGGTCACCTTGGCAGGGAGAACAGGAGGGGACACCTGGTGACAGGAAAGGGGGGTCAGAGGGGTGGGGGAGGGTTTGGGAGTTTCCCGGGGATGTTTGGGGCAGCTCTGGGGGGAGTTAGAGAACTCCCAGGTGGGGCTTGGGGGGGAATTGGGGGGGGTGCCAGGCACGGGTTGGGGGGTTCTGGGAGGGTTTTTGGAGGGTCCTGAGGGGTCTTTGGGGGTCTCAGGTGAGGTTAAGGGGAGGGTGGGGGGTCCTAGATGAAGTTTTGTGCATCCTGAGAGGGCTCTGAGGGGCCCTGGGAGGGTTTCAGGGGGGTCCTGGAAGGGTTTTGGAGGATCCCAGGCGAGGTTTGGGGGTCCCAGGTGAGCAGGGGACATCGAGGGGACAGGGCACAGGGGGATTAGCGTGGACACGGGGCCGGGGGGGGGGGTGCCAGGTGAGGCTTCCAAATAATTTGAGCAGTCAAAGGAGAGGTCTGGGGGGTCCCAGGTGAGAATTTCCAAGGACTGTGGGTTTCCCAGCTGCCCAGGTGAGGATTTGGCTTTTCCCAGGTGTCCCAGGTGAGGTCCCATGGAGGTTTCGGGGTTGCCAGGTACCCCAGTGAGATTTTGGGTGGTCCCACTTGAATCCCCCCAGGAATTTGGAGGCTCCCATCCTCCCTGTTCCCCCACCCTGCCCCTCTGAACTCCACAGACTCCGGAACTTTCCACTTCCCTTTTCTCTGCCGGCTGCACCCATGGTCCTGGGGTTTTCCAAAAACCCCCAAAACCCCCCAAGCCCCTCAAATACCCCAGATGCCTTTGGGTGCCCGCTGGGTGTGACCCCGGGGGGATCCTCCCCCAAGGAGCAGAATTCACCCTGCCAGGGACTCAATGACTGGTTTTGAGCCGGGTTTGTTATAAATATCGGGGAATTCATTCCTTCTTTCTAGATAGTTAACCTGTATAAAAATATATACTGTATCAAATGTCTCCGCCTCCCTGAAATCAAAGTGTGGTGCGACTACAAGGCGCTTCCAGGAATAGGAGACCCATTCATCTACAAAACAAAGAAGGGCGTCCCCACCAGGAGATGGGTCCTCTCTGGAGATGGGATTGCCAATGACCCAGTGATCAACACCTGATTGGGATTTTATCTACATCGGATACAAAATTTTTCAATACATTGGCATTCTTCTATGAAATTGGACTCGTTACTGATAACAGGGTTTAACCCCTTGGGGCCCAAATTGATCCTCCAGGACTCCATTTCCCCTGCCAGGATCACATTGAACCCCTCAGGGCCCTCATTTCCCCTGCCAACACCTTGATTTACCCTCATTCATCTTTTCAGGACTCCACTTACCGCCTCAGGGCTCTCATTTATCCTTTCAGGACCCATTGACTTTCTCAGGATCCCATTTAACCCCTCAGGATTCCATTTATCCTTCCAGGACCACACTGATCCTCTCAGGGGCCCTTTCACCCCCTCCCAGGGCTCTGATTTCCCCTGCCAGGTCCCTGATTGGGAATTGGACTTTCGGGATTGTTTTTGGGGATCCAGGAGCATTTGGGGTCTGGGATTTGGGATCGTTTGGGGATCCAGGATTGGAGATCTTCGAGGATTGGGTTTGGGGTATCCAGCAGGAACTGGGATCTGGGGGTTTTGGGATCCATGATCTGGGATTGGAGAGCATTTGGGATTATTCCTTGGGATCCAATAGGGTTTGGGATCATTTGGAATTATTCCTTGGGATCCAATAGGATTTAGGATCTGGAATTTAAGATTGCTCGAGATCCAGGACTTGGGATCCTTCCTTGTGATCCAGCAGGATTTGGATTCATTTGGGACCCCCCGGGTCCCCAAAGCCCTCCAATGTCCCCGAAGGGTCCCTTTGTCTCCCTTTCCCACGCTCCCAGTGATGGCCCCGCCCCTTTCCCACGCCCCCATTCCTTTCCTACCTCTTCCTGCTCTCCCTTTCCCGCCACTCCCAGACCACGCCCCCTCCTCTCCCCATTCGCTCCGATCCCCTGGCCCCGCCTTTTTTTAAGCACGCCTTTCCCTAGCCCCGCCCCCTTTCCGCTCTGCCGCCTCCCATTTGCCTCTCGGCGGGGCCCCGCCCTCCTGTGGGCACGGCCACAAGAACGATCAGCGATTATGGAAGGGCTCTGGGGGGTGGAGCCAGCCCGGCCCCACGGGGTTGGGGGGAGCTGGGAGCGTTCCGGGGGGGTTCAATCATTGGAGGGGGCCCGGGGGGTGCCGAGGGCGGGGTCAAATGGATTGAGGGAGGCGAGGTGAGGGGGGGTCCCATGAGTGAGGGAGGGGTGGTGAGTGGGGGGTCCTGGCTCCCTGGGGAGGCTCATGGATCGCAGGGGTCCCAGCGCTTTGCGGGGGTCGGTGAAGGAGGGGGCAGTGCATGGGATGGTCCCGGTAAATTGGGTAGGGTGCCTGGTGATAACGGCGGGTCCCGGCTGATAACGGGGGAGGGGGTGGGGAGGGGGACAGGACCAAGCCCCGAGGGACCCCCCGGTGCCGGGGACCCCCCTGTGCCCCCCAGTCCCGCTCGGGGCCCCCCCAGTCCCGGCGCTGTTCCCGGGGGGTGAAACGGGAGGGACCGAACCCCCGGGATGGGTGGGGGGCACCCCGGTGCACGGGGGTGGGTCCCAGTGCGTGAGGATGGCGATGATGGGCGAGGGTCCCGGTGCTCGGGGCGGTCCCTGGTGGGTGCCCGAGGGTGGCATTTGACACAGACAGAGACATCGGGGACCCTCGCACGGGGGCGGGGCCAGTCCCGGTGACACATGAGGAGCTCTTGGTGGCACAAGGACCCCCCCACCCCCCAGTTTCTCTTGCGCGAGGTCTTGGTGACACGAGGAGCTGCTGGCACTCGAGTGTCCACAAGTCTCCCCAGTGACATTACTGCCTCGATGACATAATGGTGACATCACTGTCCTCCAGCAGCCTGGGGATGTCCTCAATGGCTCTTTGGCAGCGCTCGGCCACCGCGCGGCCACGGGGGCCATCAGGGCCACCGGAGCCACCATAGGGACTCGAGAGGAGGAAGTCGATTTCCCCAAGTGTCACCAGTAGGTGACTCCTGGTCAGGTGGGCACTGGCCTCCCACAGCAGCTCGGCCTTGGCCACTGTGGCTGCCAAGGCCTCGGGGACATTGGGGGACGCCTCCTCTGTTCCCTCCTGGATGGCCTCAATGTACCAGAGCTGATGCAGCAGCTTCCAGAGGAACACAATGGCTTTCTTACACGCAACCTCCAAGTGCTCCAGCAGCTCCAGGGCCTCCCCCACCCGCTGTTCCCTACTAGTGGCCACCCCCCGCTGGCTGGTGGCCACCATGGCCTCTTCCCTGCCTGGGCCAGTGGTGGTGGCCTCATCGGGGTCCTCCGTGGTGACCTTGGCAATGGCCTCGGTAATGGCCTTCTCCTCCAAGGCGTCGCAGAGCCTCCTGGCCTCCCAGGACAGCCAGGCCCACCTATCCTCAAACAAAAACATTAACTCCCGCCAGGTTCTGACCGTGGCTCTCACATCAGCCCAGGTGACCTCTGGGGCGGCCTTGAGTGTGGCCAGGGCCTGGCCCAGGGGGGTGACACCACGCTGGCGCAGGGAGGTGACGTCGCCGTGGTCCAGGGTGTCCCGGAGGCGCCAGATGAATCTCCTCAGGTCTGCGTGCAGGGACTCTGGGTACAGGAGCGGCCACACGCGCCTGCGTGGCTTGGTCACGGTAGCCACCAGCTTGCCCACGATGGCCACAGGGACCACCAGCGCCTCCAGCAGCTAGGGATGAGACAGGGGAGGTGGTGGGGACCTTGTGTAGTTGTGGCCTTATGGGGTGGCTCTTGTGCCCTCCCGAGGTCCCTTTTGTCCCCTCCTTGCAGGGCTCAGCTGTCCCCTCTGTCCTTTTGTCACCCCCTTGTCCCCCCTGCCACCCCATGCTGTCCCCTCTGCCACCTCCCGCTGTCCTTCCTGCCGCCCCCTGCCACCCCCCTGCTGTCCCTTCCCCGCCACCACCCTCACTTCCTTTCACCCGTCTGTCCCCTCCTCCCTTCCTCCCGCCCCTTCCTGTCCCCTTTGCGGTCCCCTGTCCCCTCTACCACCCCTATGTCCCCCCTATCCCCTTCCACCACCCCGCGCCGAGATTGCCGCACCTCGCGGGGCTCCATGGCTGCTGGGAACACGGCGGGGACGCCTTGGGGACACTCTGGGGACACTCCGGGGGACAAACAGGACCTGGTGACAGTCGCAGACACGCGGGGTTGTGGCACAGCCGGGAGCAAATAGGAAGAGGAAACAGGAAGAAGTGATGTAACCCCCAGTGTCACCATAGCAATGTCACCAGCCCGGTGTCCCCAGTTTCACCCCAGTGTCCCCACCCCCATTGTCACGGTGCCAGTGCCACCACCCCAGTGAGTCCCAGGGTCACCCCAGTGTCCCCAGTGCCACCCATGGCATGAGCCCAGTGTCCCCAGTCCCCTCCCAGTGTCCCCATCCCGGGGCAGATCTGAATTGGTCTGAACTGGTTCATACTGGTCAATACTGGTCTATATAGCTCTATAACTGGTCAGGGCAAGGGAAAGTCCATCCTGGTCTGTACAAACTCATACTGGTCTGAACTGGTCCCCACTGGTCCCCACTGCTCTAAGCTGGTCCATACTGGTCCATACTGCTCTATAGTGGCTCGTACTGGTCTATACCGGTTTATACTGGTCCCTACTGGTCTGAACTGGTCTATACTGGCCAGGGCAGGTAGAAGTCTCTACTGGTCTGTATATATGCATACTGGTCTATATTGGTCTGAACCGGTTTATACCACTCTATACTGGTCCATACTGGTTTTCACTGACGCACGGCCGCACACAGCACCATCAGCCCTGTGAAAAAAATATTAACTGTTTTTTTTTTTTTTGTTCACTAGAGGTCAAACAACTCAGATCACGGGAAGTTACTATGTTACTATCTAATCTTATAGGAAAAGCCGCAAGCAAACATGCTCTTGCTTAACCAGCTTTAAGTTTCAGGAATTTGAGCACAGCTGGAGAATGATTACCAGCCCCTCCAGCACCACGACCACCGGGGGCAGAGAAAGACCCCCTAGCAACAGATCGCACATGCGCAGAGTACAACAGGAGAAAGACACGTCAGCTAAAAAGAAAAGATAAAAAGATCAACTGAAAATTACACGGTGCGGCAGTTTGGCGGAGCAAAGACTCCCCTGCCACCCAGCGCTGTATTTGCATTTATCCTTGCCTGCTGTAATCTAATAAATTCCTATTGGAACCTTTTCTTGAGTCCCAGTCTATTACAATTTGGTGCCGTGACTCGGATGCAACCTGCATGATAGGACTCTTGGTTCTGCCTGGGGGGCGCCCCGCCGATGAGTCGGCGGCCCTGGTAGACCCGACTCCTGTCTCAATTGCACCGACGAACCTAAATTCAAGGCATTAGGCAAAGGAAGCCGGCAGACCCTATAAACTTTGCGCACAAAGGTCCGGACGAAGACGCAAGACGAGTGAGTATCTGTGTGGAAGAATCCGTTCGGTCTGGGTCGGGTATCCTGGAGTGCTGCCAGTGTGTGTGTGTATGAGAGGGGAGCCGGTAGCCGGGACTCCCCAAGCGAGTGTGGACCCTTAGTAGTGCAGTTCTCATTGCCCCCGAGGGCGTGAGCCATGAAACAGGGGAAGCGAGTGATTTTCCATCACAAAAGCGTGTGAGGGCACTCCAGAGGATGGGACGGGGGAGAGCAGGCCCTCTACTCCCATAAAACTTCCCCCAGTGCCTAAAGACAGCCCACTGGGGTTTATGTTAGATAATTGGAAACATTACCCTAACACAGGGGGTAAGGATAAGGCTAAAATGATCCACTATTGTGTGGTAGTATGGGGTGGGAACCTCGAAGTGTTTTTTGGCCCATCTTCGGATCATCAGAAGACTGGGTAAAGCAGAAACTTAATTTGTGAATAAATACCGAAACCCCCTTCAGTCAGGAAGAAAGCGACTATGCTAGTGTCTGGGTTACAAGACCTGGGGGTGAAGTACTTTTGTTTCCCCTCGAGGGAGGGCAGAAGAAAGACAAAAGTAAGGAGGAGGAAGCCTTACTGATCCCACCCCCTTACACACCCCCTCAGAACCCCCAGATCCCGAATGCACCTCCAGTGGAGCCCCAGGGAACTGGAGGTAATCCCGAGCCGCCCCCCGAAGAAGAGCAGGGACCCATAACCCGAGGTCGGGCTAGACAACATAACTTATACCCCCTAAGAGAAATGCCCGTAGGGGGCCAGGGACCTCACCTAGAGACAGGATTTGTCTCAGTACCTTTGAGTTCTGGGGATGTTCGGGAATTTAAGAGGGAGATGAGGAGCCTCCTAGAAGACCCCTTGGGGGTGGCCGAGAGACTGGACCAATTTTTGGGACCCAGTATCTATACTTGGGGTGAGTTGCAAGCCATATTAAATATTCTCTTTACAGCCGAGGAAAGAAATATGATTAGACGAGCGGGGATGCGAATATGGGATGCACAACATGCACAAGGACCTTTAACAGACACCAAATGGCCTTTGCAGGATCCCAATTGGAATCAGCAGCAGCAGAATCACAGAACTAACATGCAGGATCTGAGGGTGATAATAGTACAGGGGATCCGGGAAGCGGTGCCTAGGGGCCAGAACATCAACAAGGCATTTAATGAGAGACAGAAAAAGGAGGAGACACCCACGGATTGGCTAGAATGCTTGAGAAAAAAACTGCAGATGTACTCGGGCTTAGACCCTGAGACACCGTTGGGGCAGGCACTATTAAAAACACGATTTGTGGCTAAATCATGGGAAGATATGAGAAAGAAGTTAGAAAAATTAGATAATTGGCAAGATAGAGACCTGGATGAGCTATTGAGGGAAGCACAGAAGGTATATGTGAGAAGGGATGAAAAGAGTCACAAGAGACAAGTAAGAATGATGGTGGCAGCAGTAAGGAAAACTAAGAGAATGGATGCCCCTCCAAAAACAAGTAAAGGGGCCCAGAGAAATGGGGGAGGGATTCCTCGGGTAAAGAAAAAGGAAGTAGGTTTATGCTTCTACTGCGGAAATAAAGGACACTTTCGGAGGAACTGCAGGAAGCGGCTAAGAGATGAGAGAGCCTTTAAGGGGGACTAGAGGGGTCAGGGGCTCTATTTGCTGGGGACATGGAAACATCAGGAGCCCTTGATAAAGATGTGGGGGTGCAAAGGTGAAGGAAAAGGGCGGGTCTGGGCTCTGGGAAGGGCGGGATGCCCGGGCAGGGGTGCAGGGGGTCCCAGGGCCGGATAAGGGGGTGCAGGGGGGTCCCAGAACACGGGTAGGGGGTCCAGGAGGGGGTCTCAGTCCCGGCTAAGGGGGTGCTGGGGGGTCCCCATGCCCAGGATCAGAGGTTTAGGCGGGTCTCGGGGTCAAGAAAAGGGGTTGAGGGCTCTGAGAGAGGCGGGATGGGGGATCCTGGGGGTCCCTGTGCCCAGGAAAGGGGCTGCACGGGTCCCCGGTGTTGAGGGAAGCGGAGGGTGGGGGCTGGGAAAGGCAGGACTGGGGGTCCAGGGGGTCCCGGAGTCAAGGAAAAGCGGGGTTGGGGTCTCCGGGAGGGGAAGGGCCGGGAAGAGGGGTGCGGGGGCGCGTTGGTGCTGGATAAGAGGTACTGGGGGTCCCGGTGCACGGGAATTGGGGGTGCAGAGGGGTTCCAGTCCTGAGCATGGGTGCTCAGGGGGTCCCAGAGGTGGGGAAGGTGGTCCCGGATCCTCCAAAAGGAAAATTCAGGGCAGTCCCTGTGCCCAGGAATGGGGGTTCAGGGGTGTCCCTGGGCCAGATAATGGCGTGGTGAGGATCTGGAGCTGGGGAAGGGGCTGCAGAGGATCCCCCTTCACAGGAATGAGATGTTTAGAGGGGTCCTGGTGCAGCGGGATGGGGGTTCAGGGGGTCCTGGTTCTCGATAACGGGATGCAGCGGGTCCCGGTGCCCGGGAAATGGGGTTCGGGGGCGTCCCTTCCCGGGGTCCGGGGTTCAAGGGGGTCTGGACTCCCGAAAATGGAGGTTCAGGGGGGTCCCGGTGCCCCGAAATGAACGTTCGGGGGGTCTCAGTGCCCAGGAAGGGGGGTTCGCCCAGCAATGGAAGTGCGGTGGGCTCCCCGTGCCCAGGAATTGCGGTTCAGGGGGTCCCGGTGCCGGGGGCAGTCACCGGTCCCCGGGCGGATCCCGGTGCCGCCGTTTGGGAGACGCGAAAGTGACCGGGGGAGCGCGGGGAGGGGGAGGGGACAGAGGAAACCCTGGGAATTCCCCGGAACCCCCCGGGACCTCCCAGGACCCCCCACAGGACGCGCAGGGGTTGGAGAACTGGGGGGACGCAGAGATTGGGGGGTCTGGGGGCGTCCAGGTTCAAGGAAGGGACTGGGAGAGGCGGGATGGGGGATCCAGGGGGTCCCTGTGGTCACGACAGGGGGATCCAGGGGTTCCCGGGGCTGAGGGAAGTGGGGTCTGGGAGCTGGGAAAGGCAGGACTGGGGGTCCAGGGGGTCCCTGGGTCACGGGAAAAGGGGGGGTCTGGGGCTGGGAGAGGCGGGCGGATCCCGGGGGCCCAGTTTGGGGAACGCGAAACCGAGACGGGAGGAAAGGGGAATTCAAGGAAATTCATCTGGATCCCACTGGATCCCCGCTGAGACCCCCTGGGACCCCCTGGAACCCCCTTCTGGGAACGGCCGGGAATGGAGAACTGGGGGACACAGAAATTTGGGAGATCGGGGAACCAAAAGCCGAGGAAAAGGCGGGTCTGGGGTCTGGGAAATGCGGGATGGGCGCGAAGGGGGTGCGGGGGGTCCCAGAGCACTGACGGGGCTGCGGGGGGGTCCCAGTCCCGGATAAGGGGGTGCAGGGGGATCCCGGTGGCCGGAAATGGAGATTTAAGAGTGTCCCAGTGCCCAAAAATGGGGCTTCAAGGGGAGTTCCCTTCCCGGAATTCGGGGTTCAAGGGGGTTCCGGTGCCCGAAAGTGGCGGTTCAGGGGGTGCCGCTTCCCAGAAATGGGGCTCCAGGGAGATCTCTGTACCAGGTGAGGGGGTACAGGGGGGTCTCGATGCTGGGGAAGGAGGTACAGGGGGGTCCCGGTGCCAGATGAGGGGGCACAGGGGGGTCCCGGTGCTGGGGAAGGGGATGGAGGGGGGTCACAGGGCTCAAAACGGGGGTTCAGCGTGTTCCCGTGCCCGGAACTGCAAGTTCAAGGTGGTCCCGATGGCGGGAACTGCAGTCAAGTTTTGCAGTTCCGGTTTCGGGGGGTTCTCACTCACCTCTCGTGGCGCCCCCAGGGTGCCCCAGGAGCCCCAGGAGCCCCAGGAGCAGCCCCAGACCCAGCGCTGGAGCCATCGCGCTGCTCCGTTCTGGGCTCGCCCCAGCCTTGACCCCGCTCCCAGCCCTGGCCCCGCCCCCAGAGCCGCCCCGGCCCCGCCATTGGCTCCGCTATTCTGTGCTCGCCAATGGCAGCCCTCTCTGTCGGTGACGTCACCGGTCGCCGGGCAGATCAGGGCTTCACACTTTGGGACGCGAAGCGGGAGGGACCGCGGGAGGGCGGGGGGAGGGGACGGGGAATTCCAGAAAATCCCTCCGGATCCCTCTGGATCCCCTGCGACCCCCCTGGAGCCCTCTGAGAACCACCTGGGACCCCCGGGAACACCCCGGAAAAGGGCTGGGAATAGAGAACTGGGGGACACGGAAATTTGGGAGATCGGGGAACCAAAAGCCGAGGAAAAGGCGGGTCTGGGGTCTGGGAAATGCGGGATGGCCGCGAAGGGGGTGCGGGGGGGTCCCAGAGCACTGACGGGGCTGCGGGGGGGTCCCAGTCCCGGATAAGGGGGTTCAGGGGGGTCCCGGGGCTGGAGAAGGGAGAACAGGGGAGTCCCCGTGCCCAGGAATCGGGGTTCAGGGGGAGTTTCCTTCCCGGAATTCGGGGTTCAGGGGGGTCCTGCTGCCCAGAAATGGGGGTTCAGGGGGATCTCGGTGTCAGATGAGGGGGTGCAGGGGGGTCCCGGTGCTGGGGAAGGGGATGGAGGGGGACCACAGGCCCCAAAATGGGGCTCAGGGGGGTTCCCGTGCCCGGAGGTTGCGGTTCAGGGGGTCCCGGTTCGGGGAGTCCCACTCCCGTCGCGCCCCCGGCTCCCCCAGGAGCCCCAAGAGCCCCCAGCCCCAGCGCTGGAGCCATCGCAGCCGCCCCCGGGCTCGGCCCCGCCCTGCCCAATCAGCGCGCGAGCTGCCGCAGTGACGGCAGAATCAGCCAATGGCGGCGGGCGAGGGGCGGGCGCTGCACACGGCACGGAGCCCCGCCCTTTCCCGGAACTCCGGCGGCGCTCGGAAACCTCGGCTGAGGAGCGGCCTCGGCGCTGGGCCCGGCCCGGGCAGGAGGCCGAGGAGCCGCTGCTGCCCTGAACCGCCGGGAGCTCGGCGGGAGCGGCACCTGAGGGCGCTGCGAGCGGCGCCTGAGGCCGCCACTGGCAAGGGAAGCTCTTACTGGGCTCCTCGTTCTGCTGATTGTTAATGCTGTGCGTTGGTGTTTGTTGGCCTGGTTATACACACCAGTAACGAGCTGTTATTGCTGTCCCCAGATCTTTGCCCGAGAGCCCCGCAATTTTCAAAATTATAATAATTCGGAGGGAGGGGGTTTGAATTCTCCATTCCAAGGGAGGCTCCGGCTTTCCCTGGCACACAGCTGTCTTTAAAACTAAGACAACACCATTCCCTCAGTTAGTTATAAAAGTTAGTAATAATAGACAACACCATTCCCTCAGTTAGTTATAAAAGTTAGTAATAATAGTTACAACATAAAAGCTTGTTGTAATAGCTATAACAGTTCTAATATAAAAGTTAGTTCTAATAGTTACAATGTAAAAGCATTTCAGCCTAGTGCAGTCTCTTTTTTAAATATTTTGCTAAGGTCTGTGATACAATATATGGTGCACACATAAACTGATAGATTATGTTATACCAAAAAGCAGCTGAAAGGAATTATAAATTGTGCTCTATCAAAATCACTGTGGTTAATTGCAGCATGCAAAAGCTGATATATGAATGTGAAACCAAATATTTTATTGTCATTTCTATTGTCATTTATAACCCCCTCTACTGCAAGGCACAGAGGGGGCTCATTCAGCCCCTGCCACCCTGCCCCCAAGTGTCCCTGAGTGTCCCCAGTGATGTCAGCCCAGGAATTCCCATCAGGATTTGGGACAATTTCAATGGAAATGTCCTAAAGATTCCCCAAATTTATCTCAAATCCCACATGCTGAGGGGTAGGGGACAAGTGACACCAGGGGTATGTCCAATGATGTCACCTCCCCGATGATGTCACAGCAGTGACATCACTGTCCCCCCAGCAGCCTCGGGATGTCCTCGATGGCTCTTTGGCACTGGTCGGCCACTGTGGGGCCATTGGGGCCACCAGGGCCACCAGAGCCACCACAGGGACTCGAGAGGAGCCTCTGGATGTCCCTGAGTGTCCCCAGCAGGTGACACCTGGCCAGGCGGGCTCTGGCCTCACACAGCTGCTTGAGCTCGGCTGCATCGGCCACCAAGTCCTCGAGGACACTGGGGACACCTCCTCTGTCCCCTCCAGGGCGGTCTCGATGTTCCAGAGCAGGTTGTGCAGGTCCGAGGGGCACGGCCAGCCTTCCTCACACGCGTCCATCACGTGCCTCAGCAGCTCCTGGGTCTCCTCCAGCCGCTGTCCCCTCCTGGTGGCCACCCCCGCCTGCCTGGTGGCCACAGAGGCATCGTGTGCGGCCACCGCCGAGGGCAGGGACACTGACGGCTGCGGGGCCGCGGCCACCAGGCTGTCCCCAGCTGTCCCCCACTGAGGGGGGGTCTCATCCCGCAGGTCCCTGGCCATGACAGTGGCGGTGGCCTCAGCAGGGTCCTCGTTGGTGGCCCCGGCCGTGTCCTCGCCCTCCAAGGTGCTGAGGATGTCCACGGCATCCCAGAAGAGCCGGCCCCAGCTCTTACTGAGCGTGTTCACCGACTGCCACTGAAACACGGGACTGGGGACTGGAGGATATTGATCCCAGAAATCAGCAGGTATTGATTAAAGGACAGGCACTCAGATGATGTGTATTGCTGCTCTGTGAAGGAAGAGACAGGACGGTGTGCCAGAGCAGCGAGGAGGAATGCAAAGATGCCTGATAAGGGGGGGATGCTGTAAGAGACCGTCCAAAGATCCCTCATCTGCCTCACGACCATCGTCACGGACAGAGACTGAAACTCCTAACAGGGCTCTAAAACCCCAGCACAGGAGTTCTGGCCTGGCTGAGGTGGGACGTTTGCCAACTGTTGCCTGCAGTTGTGTTCAGTGGAGAAACCCAGCACACATTTCCATGGGAACATCAGAACCTGAGCAGGAACAATGGGAAAGTCACAGTGAATTGGCTGCACCTGCTGAGGGCTGTACCTGTTCTGAGTTAACCCTGCACCTGCTGAGGGCTGTACCTGTTCTGAGTTAACCCTGCACCTGCTGAGGGCTGTACCTGTTCTGAGTTAACCCTGCACCTGCTGACGGCTGTACCTGTTCTGAGTTAACCCTGCACCTGCTGAGGGCTGTACCTGTTCTGAGTTAACCCTGTACCTGCTGAGGGCTGTACCTGTTCTGAGTTCTCAAAACAAACACACCGTAAGGATTTCCCCACCTTTTGGCCAACTGCCTGTCCCTTTGGAAAGGACCATGAGGAGCCCTGAGTTAGCCAAAGACTTTTGAGATCTCCCCACTGAAGAAGACGGATCTATTGGCCGGACCACGAGGATTTCATCTCTTCGTTGGTGGCTGTTACCCACCTCCTCTTTCTCTTTTCTCGCTGTCCTTATTTCCCTTCAAATCCTTCTATGGCGTTTGCTGTGGGCACTAATAAAAGTGCATTTGTTTTGATGAATACTGAAATGCCCTCTGTGTTGTTTTCTGCCCTCTGAGGTCAGTTAATGAACCATCACGATTCCCGCTCGCATCAGCGGATGGTGACAGATGCTGACCAGAACAGGAGACAAGAACACAAGATTCCCAGAGGTCCTGAGATGACGAGGGGCCTTGGGCCCCCAGGACCAGACAAACCCGGCCTTAGAGCTGGGACTGTGACCAGAGGATCGCTGGGCAGGCGCAAGGCAGCGGGGTCAGAAGTTCATCTCTGAGGAAGACTATTCCTCTTCATCCCCGAGACCCCCGAGACGCCCCCCAGAGACACCTGCGCAGGCACAGGACTGATGAGACCATCGGCACACGGAGCGGGGAGGGTGGAGCCGGGGAATGAATATGCACAGGGCTGTTGGGAGACTTGATGTGTCTGGAACATTCTAGAGGGTAAAAGAGAACGGGAGTGGGCGAGGGGCTGCGCTCGCCTTTGGGAGCTGTCCCACATCGCGCCCGGCGCTGAATAAATCACATTCCTGCTTTAACACTCACTCTGTCTCTGAGTTTCAGAGTCTTTCCATGTATCAGTCTCAGCTGACTTATTACAATACAAGAGGCTCTCAGGTAAAGGTATGGGGGCAGGAATAACAGTCCTTTACGGGGAATATTAAGAATAAAAACGTAGTAGTACAAAACAAGCAAACAAACAAAAAAAGGAAACCATAGATATCCCCCTGGCGTTACGAGGGATGGGTCATGGAAGAGATAAAGAAAACACTTCCCCACCGTGGATTGGCCACAAGCGGTTCTGGGGGCGAATCAAGCAAATTCCTGTTTTATTGCTGCTGGTTGGTTCTGTGGGTGAGTTTTAAAAGCTCAGATGTGTTTCGTGTTTGGTTCTGTGCGGACCCGAAAAGCTCGTGTGAGGCGATCGTGGTTTTGGGAGCTGTGGTGTATTTTTGAGGTAATACTGGCATCTTGTGTCCAAAGTCATAATTGCATCAAATTTCCACATATAAATATATATATTCCTTTCTTACCATGTGCACGAGGGAACTCTTTGACCTTTTGCATTTGTACTTTGCATTTTTTCTTTTCACCACCTGTTGTTTTAGGGTTTGTTCAGTGTTGGTTGCCAGGAGTTCTGTTCTTAAGGGATTTTGCGTTCTACTTTGATGGAGCA
>CM025990.1:600000-971604 GCA_014839755.1 Sylvia borin | reverse complement strand
TCCTCGGAACGTGGTTCATTCCCGGGAGCCTCGAAAAAAAATTGGCCTGCCTGACGAAAACCCCGGTCCCGAGGCCGGCTGCGCCCAAACTTTGGCGATGAACGTCGCCTCGCAGACCGGCCGGGACCGAGGAAAAAAAAACCCAGCCGGGGGGAAAAAAAAAAAACCCCCCGGCTGGGGATTTTTTATTCTAAGTGTAAAAATGTATTGAAAAACCTGAAAGGCAAAAGTCACGCACACAAGGTTAGAACCGGGCAACACGCACACCTCCTCCGGCAAACACGCAAACCCCCCCTCGCTCCCGGGAACGTGGTTCCCGGGAGTCTCCAAAAAATAAATTGGCCTGCCTGACGAAAACCCCGGTCCCGAGGCCGGCTGCGCCCAAACTTTGGCGATGAACGTCGCCTCGCAGACCGGCCGGGACCGAGGAAAAAAAAACCCAGCCGGGGGGAAAAAAAAAAAAACCCCCCGGCTGGGGATTTTTTATTCTAAGTGTAAAAATGTATTGAAAAACCTGAAAGGCAAAAGTCACGCACGCAAGGTTAGAACCGGGCAACACGCACACCTCCTCCGGCAAACACGCAAACCCCCCCTCGCTCCCGGGAACGTGGTTCCCGGGAGCCTCCAAAAAAAAATTGGCCTGCCTGACGAAAACCCCGGTCCCGAGGCCGGCTGCGCCCAAACTTTGGCGATGAACGTCGCCTCGCAGACCGGCCGGGACCGAGGAAAAAAAAACCCAGCCGGGGGGAAAAAAAAAAAACCCCCCGGCTGGGGATTTTTTATTCTAAGTGTAAAAATGTATTGAAAAACCTGAAAGGCAAAAGTCACGCACGCAAGGTTAGAACCGGTCAACACGCACACTCACGCAGGCAAATGCAAGCAGACGCACAGGCAACTCTCAGACATAGCCACTCTTTAGCTTACATGGTATATTCCAGGAAACTTGGTAGCAACAGCAACCCAGAGATACCAATCCTCCTCAGGCACCTGCAAGACAAGAAGAGGTGGTCAGCAAGGGGTTATCTGACAACAAGGCATCATCCCCGCTCTGGGCCTATAACTTTTCTCCCCAAAGAAGAGAGGAACGGTGAAATTTTACAACTGTTCTACCTAACTGTGACTACGTGCCAGGGCAGGGCAGCTCAAACATAACTCGTACAACATCATCACATACAATGCAACAAAATATCATACAACATAGTCACAATAGGATACAATGGTCGCATACAATGGGATACAATAGGATACAACATAGTCACAATAGGCTACAACATAGTCACAATAGGCTACAACATAGTCACAATAGGATACAACAGTCAGATGCAACGTGATACAACATGATACAACATAGTCACAATAGGATACAACATAGTCAGATGCAACGTGATACAACATGATACAACATAGTCACAATAGGATACAACATAGTCAGATGCAACGGGATACAACATAGTCACAATAGGATACAACATAGTCACAATAGGATACAACATAGTCACAATAGGATACAACATAGTCACAATAGGATACAACATAGTCACAATAGGATACAACATAGTCACAATAGGATACAACATAGATACAACGTGATATAACATGATACAGCATAGTCACAATAGGATACAACATAGTCACAATAGGATACAACATAATCACAATATGATACAACATAGTAAGGTACAAGGTAAGCACACACAATATAAGCCGACATAGACACGCACGGTATCGGCACGTACGAGATCGGCGCATACGGGATATGCCACGTTAGACAGAATATAAGTGAGGACTTCAGATAACTCTCTGGAAGACACTGCAGTTACATGAGGAGAATATAACACCCTCCCTAGAGAAGTCCAAGAGAACGGCATGTGAAAAGAAGGCACTACCAAAGCTGAGAAGGAAAATGGATGAGAACACCGAGTGTCCCTCCGTCAGCCTCGACGAGCCAAAATGTAAAGATGCCGGAATAAGGATGATCCGGGAAGGTACGTGAGGAGAGTACGGCCGACGCGGGCCGGAATGATGCCGATAAAGCGTCGAGATGTTACAAAGGCCTAAGACGCAGAAGATGAGGGATGCGAATGACATAATGTAGACGTGGACAATGTAACAGAGACAACTCGAAACTGCCTGGCAGTCGCACCTCGGGGACCCGAGATTCCTAGCGCAAGATGAGCCAGAGGCCGATGATATCAAAGGAAAGAAAGCTTGAAGGCAATAGCACGTGACAATGAAACAGAACCCCTTACAAGAATTAGTGCCTAAGCTGTTAAGAGGACGCTCGAGAAGCCGAGTACGCCGAGAGAAGGAAGCGATGACTGCCGGGTGATCGTGGCGATATCTCTGGATGCGAAGGCGATCTCCTCGGGTGAAAACATCCTCCGAGACGTGGAGGCTAAAACATGGCTGACGACGCAAAACACACGAGAAAACAGAACTGCCCTGCCCGGCAAAGGCTCTGTTGAGGCCGAGGCGAAACCCTCTCCCGTTACTACTGAGGGGTCCATCCCGCTAGGGCCCTCTCCTTTCAACTAACTGTAAATTGCCTCCTGTGATTGCAAAGCTTTTACCCCTTCACCCAAACATCAGCCCTGACACTTATCTTTCAGAAGACGAGCGGACAAAATCCATCCTCGATGGAAAAGAACGCATCGGCTTCATCGCTGCGGTATCCAAACTTGGGCTCCGCATCACCTCACGGCACCTAAGACAACAAAACAGAAAATGTGACAACTGCCGAACAGAAAAGTAATCCCCGGGCCTCCTCTGCATCGCTTCCCCGGCTCACCTCACACCTTCATTTCACTCCAAAGACAGCCTGGAGGATACCTGCAAAAGGAAAAGATACAGATTTAGCAGGTTGTTACACACCACTCACTTATGAGTCACCCTGCCTAAATGCCAACTCACCCGATCGCCTCTACTCCTTGGCACGCATAGGGCAGTGGCAGCATCTGCAAAGAAACAAAGAAAAAAGCAAGCTGAATTACTGTAAAAACAAAATCTCCCCAGTCAGACGGAGCACTGTCACACGTATATCTTAAACTTATACCCACCGAGCCACTAGGATCCAGGACCAGATCATCTTGCAAGCAGATCACCTAAAAAAAAAAAAAAAAATTAAAAAAATCATCAGTAGATGGTAAGACTTGCACCACAAATTGAGACCGAAGCAATAACAACTGCTTGTCACACCCATTCAATCCTCACCTGGCCCGCTTCATCTTCACTGCTGAGATCCCACTTTACCCCCTAAAAAGAAAGACAAAGAAAAATGCTGTAACATAGTCACCGTTTACACTGCCCCAGCAAAGGCAAACTGGGATGGACTTAAGCTCACACTCACCTGGCCGCTGGAATCCAGGACTGGGACATCTCAAAAGTGGATCACCTAAAAATGAAGAGAAAAAAAGAAGAAAAAAACCAGTTGGTATTAGAGTGGCAGAAGAAGTTGAGACCTGAGAAACATCAGCTGCTTCAGTCCACCGGCCGCTGCTCACCTTGCACGCTTCACCTGGACTGCCGACATCCCGCTTCACCTCCTAAAATGAAAGGCAAAGAAGAAGGCTGTAACGTGGTCACCATTTACACTGCCCCTGCACAAACAAACACAGAGTGACTTAAACTTTCACCTACCCGGCCACTGGCAGCCTGAGCCACGACATCTCACAAGCAGACCACCTAAAATACAAAAAAGCCAATAGTGGACGCTTAGAGTTGAACCACAAATTGAGACATCTGCAATAACAACCGCTTCGGTCCAGAAGTCACTACTCACCTTGCTCGCTTCACCTGGACTGCCGATATCCAGCTTTACCTCCTAAAAATAAAGACAAAGGTCAGTGCTGTAACATGGCCACCAGTTACACCTCTCCTCAAAGAGCAACAAGGACTGACCTTCTCGGGGGAACTGACTCCATTGGCACAGGGAGCTCAGCCACAGGTATAATCCAACTCCATCTGAAAGAAAGGTAGGACAAAAGTCAGAATGCTTCAAGATAACTTGACACTTCCAGGCACCTTGTGTCACTCCATAGACACCACAGTAGAAGCCAATGGTTCATACATTTTAAATTTTACATCCCCCACACCCAGCTAAGCGGCAGGGCAGAGCAGTTCCGGGCCAAACCCACACCGACACCCGTGACACGGGACACAAAGAACGAGGGGACGCGACGTGGACAGAAAACTCTCGATGAGAAAAACAATCGCGAGGACCGAGAGAACTCGGGATGAGATGACCGAGGTAAGACCGATGGAGAGCTGACCGGGCTCAAAGAACTCTGCGGGAAGAAGATGCCAAAAGAAAGACTGATTCCAAGAACTGCAAAGATGGATGACCGAGAATGCTCCGGTCAGAATCCTCTACCTTGCTTTGCATTGTTACAAGGCCTAAACCGCCAGAACGGATGAGGGCGGTGCACAGCTGTCGATACAGCTCAGAACAAGAGCCCTGGAAAGAGATCAGACTGGATGCTTCTGAAGAGAGATACCATTCACACGCCTGCCTGAGCTCCCGAGTACATGGTTCGATGCTGTCGGCACCTGGCCGAGGAATGGAGGGACCGGAGATGCTCAGAAGGAGGCCGGGGTTTTTGATAGGGCCCCTTGAAGGGCTACGGCAAAAGACATGAAACAGAGTGCACGACAGACAAGTGACACGACGCTCGCCGGGACTGCTCTGCCCTGAACACCTCGGCACTGAGATCAAAAGTGAGACTTTCCCTTTAGGCAGCCTAAGGGGCCACTGCTAGGACAGCCCCGTCTCCAAACCTAATCGAAACCACCCCCCCACCCCCGGCCAAAAGCCAACCCGGCACCCCGCTCTTTCATCCCCTCTGTGGCTCGTAGCCCTCCACTTATCTCTCAGACGCCTGGAGATTCAAAGTCCCATCGGGTGCAAAAGAAGGCCGCCTCTAACTCTGGAAACCCCTGAGAACGCCGGGCTCCTCTCTCTTAGTCAGCTGCAATAAAGAAAACCAAACATCACTGCATGACCTCAGCAGCCCTTCACCCAAAACCCAGCAATTCTACTAACCGTCACCTGAGAATACCCAGGCCTGCTGCTTCGGCCATGCTCGGAGACCATCGTCACAGGGTATGCCTGGGACAAGAGCAGATAAGGCAATGTGGCATTGCTGATACTTGAGAGGATCCTCGCTCCTCCTCCCTACCTCCCCAACTCCTCAGCCGTTACCAAAGCCTACCTGGAAAGCACCTTCAAATGGAGAAATCAAAGCTTGACCACAGAGTCCTGGAATGCCACCGGAGGGCTCACAAGAGCGGGAGGCCCGGGTCCATCATCTGGTTTGTGAGGGGAATTCAGCATAATGAGAGTGGCCCACCTGAAAGACACAACAACAGAGGCTTACAGTTGCACCAGAAATTGAGACCGAGGCAATAACAACTGCTTCTGACCGCCACTTAATCCTCACCTGGCCCGCTTCATCTTCACAGCTGAGATCCCCCCTTTACCCCCTAAAAAGAAAGACAAAGAAAAATGCTGTAACATAGTCACCGTTTACACTGCCCCAGCAAAGGCAAACTGGGACTAAATTAAACTCACATTCACCTGGCCACTGGAATCCAGGACTGGGACATCTCACAAGTGGACCACCTAAAAATAAAATAAAACCACCAACAGGGGGATGTTAGAGTTGCAGAAGAAATTGAGACCTGAGAAACATCAGCTGCTTCGGTCCACTGGCCACTGCTCACCTTGCTCGCTTCACCTGGACTGCCGACATCCCACTTCACCTCCTAAAATGAAAGGCAAAGAAGAAGGCTGTAACATGGTCACCATTTACACTGCCCCTGCACAAACAAACACAGAGTGACTTAAACTTTCACCTACCCGGCCACTGGCAGCCTGAGCCACGACATCTCACAAGCAGACCACCTAAAATAAAAAGTCAACAGTGGATGCTTAGAGTTGAACCAGAAATTGAGGCCTGAGCAATAACTGTAATAACAGTCCACAAGTCAGTGCTCACCTTGCTCGCTTCACCTGGACAGCCGATATCCAGCTTTACCTCCTTAAAATAAAGACAAAGGTCAGTGCTGTAACATGGCCACCATCTACACCTCGACTGCAAAGAACACCTGGGACTGACCTTCTCGGGGGGGAACTGATTCCACTGCTTCAAGGGGCTCAGCCACAGGTATAATCCATCTCCATCTGAAAGAAAGGTAGGACAAAAGTCAGAATGCTTCAAGATAACTTGACACCTCCAGACATCCTGTGGCAACCTAGGAATACTCTCTAGAGGCCTACAAGACAAATTTCGAGACCCCGGGCCTTGTCCTGTTACCCCTACACCCAGCTAAGTGGCAGGGCAGAGCAATTCCGGGCCAAACCCACACCGACACCCGTGACACGAAACACAAAGAAGGAGGGGATGCGACGTGGACAGAAAACTCTCGGTGAGAGGAATGACCGCGAGGACCGAGAGAACTCGGGATGAGATGACCGAGGTAAGACCGATGGAGAGCTGACCGGGCTCGAAGAACTCTGCGGGAAGAAGATGCCAAAAGAAAGACTGATTCCAAGAACTGCAAAGATGGATGACCTGAGAATGCTCGGGTCAGAATCCTCTACCTTGCTTTGCATTGTTACAAGGCCTAAACCGCCAGAACGGATGAGGGCGGTGCACAGCTGTCGATACAGCTCAGAACAAGAGCCCTGGAAAGAGATCAGACTGGATGCTTCTGAAGAGAGATACCATTCACATGCCTGCCTGAGCTCCCGAGTACATGGTTCGATGCTGTCGGCACCTGGCCGAGGAATGGAGGGACCGGAGATGCTCAGAAGGAGGCCGGGGTTTTTGATAGGGCCCCTTGAAGGGCTACGGCAAAAGACATGAAACAGAGCGCACGACAGACAAGTGACACGACGCTCGCCGGGACTGCTCTGCCCTGAACACCTCGGCACTGAGATCAAAAGTGAGACTTTCCCTTTAGGCAGCCTAAGGGGCCACTGCTAGGACAGCCCCGTCTCCAAACCTAATCGAAACCCCCCCCTCATCATCCCCCCCCCCACCCCGGCCAAAAGCCAACCCGGCACCCCGCTCTTTCATCCCCTCTGTGGCTCGTAGCCCTCCACTTATCTCTCAGACGCCTGGAGATTCAAAGTCCCATCGGGTGCAAAAGAAGGCCGTCTCTGCCTCTGAGAAACCCCTGAGAACACCGGGCTCCTCTCTCAGTCAGCTGCAATAAAGAAAACCAAACATCACTGCATGACCTCAGCAGCCCTTCGCCCAAAACCCAACAATTCTGCTACTCACCGCGTCCTAAGAACACCCGGGTCCTGCGGACAACTGCCTCGGTCGTGCTCAGAGGCCCACACCATCCACACAGGGTAGCCTAGAACAGTAGCAGACGAGGCATGATGCTCACTTGCTGATACTTGAGAGGATCCTCGCTCCTCCTCCCCTACCTCACTGATGCCTCAACCATTACCAAAGCCTACCTTGAAAACACCTTCAAATGGAGAAATCAAAGCTTGACCACAGAGTATTGGGATGCCTCCGGAGGGCTCACAGGAGAAGGGACCCAGATCCATCATCTCATTGGTGAGGGGAGTTAGGCATTATGACAATATACCACCTAAAATACATAAAAATAGAGGCGTAGACTTGCACCACAAATTCAGACCGAAGCAGTAATAATTGCTTCTGACCGCCGCTCAAGTCCTCACCTGGCCCACTTCATCTCCACTGCTGAGATCTCCCTTTACCTCCTAAAAAGAAAGACAAAGAACAATGCTGTAACATCGTCACCGTTTACACTGCCCCAGCAAAGGCAAACTGGGACGGACTTAAGTTCACACCCACCTGGCCACTGGAATCCAGGACTGGGACATCTCACAAGTGGACCACCTAAAAATAAAATAAACCACCAACAGGGGGATATCAGAGTTGCAGAAATAATTGAGACCTGAGAAATATCAGCTGCTTGCATCCTACCAGTCAATGCTCACCTTGCACACTTCATCTTCACTGCTGACATCCCACTTCACCTCCTAAAAAGAAAGACAAAGAAGAAGGCTGTAACATGGTCACCATTTACACTGCCCCTGCACAAACAAACACAGAGTGACTTAAACTTTCACCTACCCGGCCACTGGCAGCCTGAGCCACAACATCTCACAAGCGGACCACCTAAAATACAAAAAAAGTCCACAGTGGATGCTTAGAGCTGAACCAGAAATTGAGACCTGAGTAATAACTGAGTAATAACTATTAATTGAGACCTGAGTAATAACTGTAATAACAGTCCACAAGTCACTGCTCACCTTGCTTGCTTCACCTGGATTGCTGACATCTTGCTTCACCTCCTAAAAAGAAAGACAAAGAAGAAGGCTGTAACATGGTCACCATTTACACTGCCCCTGCACAAACAAACACAGAGTGACTTAAACTTTCACCTACCTGGCCACTGGCAGCCTGAGCCACGACATCTCACAAGCGGACCACCTAAAATACAAAAAAAGCCAACAGTGGATGCTTAGAGTTGAACCAGAAATTGAGGGCTGAACAATAAGAATTGTAATAACGGTCCACAAGTCACTGCTCACCTTGCTCGCTTCACCTGGACAGCCGATATCCAGCTTTACCTCCGTAAAATAAAGACAAAGGTCAGTGCTGTAACATGGCCACCATCTACACCTTGACTGCAAAGAACACCTGGGACTGACCTTCTCGGGGGGGGAACTGATTCCACTGCTTCAAGGGGCTCAGCCACAGGTATAATCCATCTCCATCTGAAAGAAAGGTAGGACAAAAGTCAGAATGCTTCAAGATAACTTGACACCTCCAGACATCCTGTGGCAACCTAGGAATACTCTCTAGAGGCCTACAAGACAAATTTCGAGACCCCGGGCCTTGTCCTGTTACCCCTACACCCAGCTAAGTGGCAGGGCAGAGCAATTCCGGGCCAAACCCACACCGACACATGTGACAGGAGACACAAAGAACGAGGGGATGCGACGTGGAGAGAAAGCTCTTGGTGAGAGGAACGACTGCGAGGACCGAGAGAACTCGGGATGAGATGACCGAGGTAAGACCGATGGAGAGCTGACCGGGCTCAAAGAACTCTGCGGGAAGAAGATGCCAAAAGAAAGACTGATTCCAAGAACTGCAAAGATGGATGACCGAGAATGCTCCGGTCAGAATCTTCTACCTTGCTTTGCATTGTTACAAGGCCTAAACCGCCAGAACGGATGAGGGCGGTGCACAGCTGTCGATACAGCTCAGAACAAGAGCCCCGGAAAGAGATCGAACTGGATGCTTCTGAAGAGAGATACCATTCACATGCCTGCCTGAGCTCCCGAGTCGATGGTCGATGCTGTCGGCACCTGGCTGAGGAACTGAGACACAGGAGATGCTAAGAATGATGCCGGGGTTTTTGATATCCCACTTGAAGGGCTACAGAAAATGAAATCGGACGCAAGATGCTTGACAGACACAAAGTGCACGATAGACAAGTGACAGGACACGCACCGGGACTGCTCTGCCCTGCACACCCCAGCAGTGGGAGCAAGCCTGAGACTTTACCTTGATAACTAACACCTGCAATAGGGCTGTCGAAGGGAAAATGCGGAGATACCCAATCCGAGGATCTCGACGACAGGCTAGCCGACGTGGCACACCGGATGACGTGACATAGAATAAAACTGTTCTACCCTGCCCACCTGTAGCTGCCATCAGAAGTAGAGACATTCCCTTCAGCTGCCTTTAGAAGCCCCTTAAAGGACATCCCTTTCCCATTTGCTACCTGTTAAACATATCCCATGAATTTCCAAACCCCTATCATCCTATCTGCATTCCATGGCCCCTGACTTATCTTTAGGATGACCGTCAAGGTGAATCCTCATTGGAACTAAGATGAGTCTGCCTCAGAAAGCCCTGTGATTGTCGATTAGGCTTTTGCTACAAAAAAGAAAACCAAAATCAATGTACACGTTCAGCAGTACGTGACGTGGCTCCCAATGAGTCAGCTTCTCACCCTCTCCAAAGTGTGCCTGGGACATCGAGTCTGTGGCTTCATCACACATCTAAGACTAGGGCTGTTACAACGTTTGATACCTGAGTTAGCAGGGGGCAAAGCTGCACAGCAGTTCCATGAGCAGAACTCACATACTCACATTTATGTGCCTTACATGCACTTGTGCTGTAAGAAACATAAGTATATCTGCTATTACTTGTGAAAAAGCCTTAGGGGAGGCCCTCAAGTGGACACCCTTTCTCACTTTGCTGTCTTCAAAACCCCTGAACAATAACTCCTAACAGGGTACCCTGCTCACAGTCCTTGACATACCCCTCAGAAACCTTGATTTCAGACATTGCCTTTGACATGTAGTGAATCCCTTTTGCGGCAGTCGATCGGCTAAAAGAATCTAGAGTGCCACGCTCGATACAACCTAGACTTTCAAGAGTTATGCTTCTCCTGAAAAGAAAATCAAGAAGAAATCCAGGAAATAAAAAAAAGCACCTTACCACCCCTGAATGCACAAACCAAAACCCTAAACTTCAATACTCACTGTATTCAACAACATCTCCTTCGTGGTGTCCTCAAAATCCTAGTTACTTGTAGATGCCCAAACACACCTACTGCAAACAAGCTGAAAGAGCCTCTTCACTGAAATGAGAGGAGAGCTCTTATCCTGGCTGATCCCCAGAAGGGAATGAAGCCCCTTAGCCGAGGCTGGGGTTAATATACCCCTGATTGGGCCCACCTCCCGTTCCCATGGTGCCCGGGAAAAGGGAGGAGGCAACTCCCACAAGGTATAAAAGCTTTGGAAGGACTTGCAGCTGTTTAGCTCCTCTGACTTCAAGGTGAGTAAAGGGCTTGATAGAGACAAATACTCCTTGGGGAAATAACACAGTTTTCCTTTTTTGCTATAATTACTTCAGACTAGAGAGCAGAAATAAAGCAGTATTTTAGCAGCATAGCTGGATAGCTTGGGTAATTTGTTGTTGACTCAGGTAATTGTTCCTTAATGGCTACTGTATAGTACTCCATGTGTGACTAAATAGGGTGACAAAAAATAGTAATGTTATAAATGGTGTAAGGCTCATTAGCACCTCTGAGTTGGGATATCTACATTGTAATTAAAAATAAGAAAAAGATTAAACTCCTGGGCAGGGGTAAGGTTATGTATATCTCTGGCTTGCTGCCATCTGAGATAGCTGGTACTGGGGCACTGGTAAAAGTGCAACTGACCGTTCAGTCTTAAACTCTTAAAATGCTGAAACCAGTAAAGATTCCTTCAACTTGGAATGAGGATATGGGGTGGTTACTTCCACTGAAACCACAACATGGCAAATAAATGGCGTGTGCCATTTAGACTTCTGCCACCAAGGATTCATGAAGAGATCAAGATTTTTCCCATATCCAAGCTGCCGCTAGTGGGAACCCTAGGATATCCTTGGACTGCCAAACACCTCCTGAAAACTGACACCAGGAACCCGGGGGCTGAGTTTAGTTTCCAACAGAAAGGGCCACCCTTCGTGCAGCAAGCTCTGTGCCAGAAGTGGGCTTCTGCTACCTAGAATTCCGAAGAAACCGGGATTCCTCCCGCATCCAGGCTGCCGCAACGGGGAACCCTGGGTGGGCAGTTGAGTGCCAAACGCCTCCTGTACACTGACATCAGGAAACTGGGAGCTGAGTTTAATTTCGCACACGCAATGGGCCATGGTTTGTGCATAGATATCTGTACCCTGCCTGTGGGCTTCTTCCTGCTACAATTCTGAACGGTGCAGCATTCCTCCCAGATACAAGCTGCCAAAAGCTGGAAACTTGGCATTCCTTGCAGTGCCAAAGGTCTCCTACAAATAGACATCAGGAACCTGGGAGCTGAGGTTAGTTTCCCGACGAAAGGAGCCACCGTTCATATCTAAGACCCTTTTCCCAGAAGTGGACTTCTGCCAGCCAGAATTCTGAAGAGATCAGGATTTCTCCCATACCAAGCTGCGGCAAGTGGGATCCCTGGGTGTCCTTGGAGCACTAAACACCTCCTAAAAACTGATATCAGGAACCTGGGGGCTCAATTTAGTTTCCCCACAGAAAAGGGGCACCATTCGTGCAAAGATCTGTGTGGACAGAAGTGGGTTCTACCAGCTAAATTTCTGGACTGGTGGAGCATTCCTCCCAGGTCCGAGCTGCCAGAAGCTGGAAACTTGGCTCTCCTTGGAGTGAGAAATGCCTCCTGCAAAGTGACATCAGGAACCTGGGGTGCTGAATGTAGTTCCCCAAGGAAAAAGGACACCGTTCAAGTCTACAACTCTCTGCTTGGAACTGGACTTCTGCCACCTAGAATTCTGAAGAGATCAGGATTTCTCCCATACCAAGCTGCCACAACTGGGAACCCTCGGTGTCTTTGGAGTGTCAATCAAACACCTCCTGCAAACCAATATCAGGAACCTGGGGGCTGAGTTTAATTTCCCAAGGAAAAGAGCCACCGTTCATATCTCAGACCCTTTTCTCAGAAGAGGACTTCTGCCAGCCCGGATTCAGAAGAGATTAGGATATCTCCCATACCAAGCTGCCGCAAGTGGGAACCCTGGGTGTCCTTGGAGCACCAAACACCTCCTGCAAACTGACATCAGGAACCTTGGGGCTGAGTTTAGTTTCCCGAAGGAAAATAGCCACTGTTCAAGTTTAAGACCCTGTGCCTGGTAGTGGACTTCTGCCAGCCAGAATTCTGAAGAGATCAGGATTTCTCCTATACCAAACTGCCACAAGTAGGAACGCTGGAAGTCCTGGGAGCACCAAACACCTCCTAAAAACTGACATCAGGAACCTGGGGGCTGAGTATAGTTTCCCACAGAAAGGGCCACCTTTCGTGCACCGAGCTCTGTGCCCAGAAGTGGGCTTCTGCCAGCTACAATTCTGGATGGTGGAGCATTCCTCCCAGGTCCGAGCTGCCAGAAGCTGGAAACTTGGCTCTCCTTGAAGTGAGAAATGCCTCCTGCAAACTGACATCAGGAACCTGGGGTGCTGAATTTAGTTTCCCAAGGAAAAAGGGCACCGCTCAAGTCTACAACTCTCTGCCTGGAACTGGACTTCTGCCACCTAGAATTCAGAATGGAGCAAGATTTCTCCTGGATCCAAGCTGCCAGAAGCTGGAAACTTGGCTCTGCTTGGAGTGAGAAATGCCTCCTACAAACTGATATCAGGAACCTGAGGGGGTGAGTTTAGTGTCCTGAGGAAAAGGGCCACTGTTGAAGTCTAAGAGCCTGTGCCTGGAACTGAGCTGCTGCCACCTAGTATTCTGAAGAGCTCAGTATTTCTCCCATACCAAGCTGCCACAACTGGGAACCCTCAGTATCTCTGGAGTGTCAATCAAACACCTCCTGCAAACCAATTTCAGGAACCTGGGGGCTGAGTTTAGTTTCCACAGAAAATGGCCCCCGCTCCTGCAAAGATCTCTGTGCCCTGCAGTGAGCTTCTTCCTGCTACAATTCTGAACAGTGCAGCATTCCTCCCAGATACGAGCGGCCAGAAGCTGGAAACCTGGCTCTCCTTGGAGAGAGAAATGCCTCCTGCAAGCTGACATCAGGAACCTGGGGGCTGAATTTAATTTCCCAAAGAAAAGAGCCACCGTTCATATCTAAGACCCTTTTCCCAGAAGTGGACTTCTGCCAGCCAGGATTCTGAAGAGATTAGGATTTCTCCCATACCATGCTGCGGCAAGTGGGATCCCTGGGTGTCCTTGGAGCACTAAACACCTCTTAAAATCTGATATCAGGAACCTGGGGGCTCAGTTTAGTTTCCCCACAGAAAAGGGCCTTCTTTCATGGAAATATCTCTGTGGACAGAAGTGGGCTTCTGCCAGCTGCGATTTTGAACGGTGAAGCATTCCTCTCAGTTGTGAGCTGCCAGATGCTGGAAACTTGGCTCTCCTTGCAGTGCCAAAGGTCTCCTACAAATAGACATCGGGGGGGGGGGGGGTTAGTTTCCCGAGGAAAAGAGCCACTGTTCGTATCTAAGACCCTGGGCCTGGAAGTGGACTTCTACCAGCCAGAATTCTGAAGTGATCGGGATTTCTCCCACATCCAGGCTGCCACAAGTAGGAACACCGGGTGTCCTGGGAGCACCAAACCTTTCCTAAAAACTTACATCAGGAACCTGGGGGCTGAGTTTAGTTTCCCACAGAAAATGGCCCCTGCTCCTGCAAAGATCTCTGTGCCCTGCAGTGAGCTTCTGCCTGCTACAGTACAGAACACTGCAGCATTCCTCCCAGATTCAAGCTGCCAGAAGCTGGAAACTTGGCTCTCCTTGGAGTGAGAAATGCCTCCTGCAAACTGACATCAACAACCTGGAGTCTGAGTTTAGTTTCCCACAGATAATGGCCACCTTTCCTGAAAAGATCTCTGTGCCCAGTAGTGGACTTCTGCCAGGTAGAATTCTGATTAGTGCACCATTTCTTCTTGCTTTATTTATTTGTGGGTTTTACTTACACATCACTTTCAGATCTCACCCACACTCAGTGATACAAACCTCTGAGCACAAAGCTTCCAGGCACTGCTTGCTCTTTTAAGATATCATTAAAGAATACAATTTTTCATAGCCTGACACTTGTTTTGCAACTAAGTTTCATTTTGAAGTTCTTTGCCTTTTTAAACTGTGTTTCCTCAAAGCTTCCAAAGTGTGTTAATGTTAAAATTCACCACAAGGAAGACCTGGAAAAGGTCTTGCCATTCCCTTTCCTCCTCCCTCAAGCTACATCAGTGTCAGAGAAGGTATTAGTACCTTTTCCAGAGAAGTTTGCGTCACTTTTGCTGTTGTCTGTAACAGCTGCAACGAAATATGCCTTCTTTGAAGTAGTTTAGCATTTACTGATCAGTTCTTTGTTTTGGCACTTCTGAGCCAGGGCCTGCGGGTCCTCCTGCAGCTGCAGGTCTTCGCTGACAAGGCTCCACTTGTGCAGCAGCAGCAGCATCTCCCTGCTGGAGAGGATGCTGTTGTTCACCTCATCTCCCTAAAAGCCACAACAGCACGGGGGTATAAGAACTCAGCCTGGCCAGAGCTACATTATTCTTTCAAAAGAAAACAAAACTGCCAAGTATTTTCCTGCATACCAATTTATAAGTACTGTTTTGGATCGTTACTGTCGGAATGGCCAGGAATTAGGGACATAGGACGTGACACTAACTATGCATCGCATTTTATTTTATTCCCCAGGTATTCAAACCCCTAAATCCTCCTGTCAGAGCAATCTCATCCAAACTCAGTACTCAACACACAAACTGATGGTGAAAAAAGCCATTCATCTACCAGAGATAAATAAATCCTCCAGGCCTTAATAAAGTTCAAACTGGACAGAGGACGAACTGCAAACCAACTAAAACAAAAAAAACAAGAGCCCTCCTCTGCACAGGCTTCCTCCCTCCCCAGGCAAGGAACTGCATCCGCTCAGGGAACACCGACTTAGTCCTAGGCTGGCAACAGGAGAGGCACAAGGAATATTGTGAAGTCTTTCCAATCTCAGTGCTGCCCGGACCTGGGAAAAAGCTCTTCCTACACGGCTCTTGGGATTTTCTTGTCTGTCTCTTCCAACTTCAGTCCTGCATTTTTCCTGCCGATTTTCCCTCAAGCTTTGGAAGGTCGGGCGGCTGCTCTGCCCCCGAGCTCACAGTCAGAAGGCTGCAATGCGCATCGGCGAAGGGCACGGTGGAGACCTGCAGTACTGCTCTCTCTCCACACGGTGGCAGCACTGCCTTGAGCCCAGCCCGGGGCTGCCAGGGGCTAGACCTGCACTACCGCTCTCTCTCCACACGGTGGCAGCACTGCCTTGAGCCGAGCCCGGGGCTGCCACGGGCTAGACCTGCACTACCGCTCGCTCTCCACACGGTGGCAGCATTGCCTTGAGCCCAGCCCGGGGCTGCCAGGGGCTAGAGCTCCAGTACCGCTCTCTGTCCACACAGTGGCAGCACTGCCTTAAGCCCAGCCCGGCCCCGGGCAGTGGCACAGAGCAAAGGCAAAAAAGAACGTGGCCAAAAATGCCATCCCAAACCTCCTCTAAAATAAATGGCCCAAAAGACCCCCAACCACAATTGCAAGAATTCTACCTCTAATCAAATTCAAACCAGAAAAGCTTTTACTTAAAGCTATGTTCCAATATTTTTGTATTCATTATGTTTATTTTTATTTTTCAATACCATTTATCTTTTATTCATATCTATGTCTACTCTATATAATACATTATAATATACTTCACGTGTAATAATACGTATTTTATTTACTTATGTTATTGATATTATTTTGTATTTTATATTTCTATTTTTGTTACTTATACTTTTCTATTCCTGCATGTAATTTTTTAATTTGTGTTTAAAATATGAACAAATCAATGGTATTGTAAACTAGATGAATTAATTAACCTAACACATCAGAACCACAATTAATCAGAATTAAATTAGCCTGGTTTTCTAAGGGGTAAAGATTAAATTTTTATTTAAATAGTATGGGCATATTTTCTCTTTCTGTGTTTTTTTCTTAATAATAATCAAAACTAAAGTAAAAAAAGAAATAATTAAAGAAAATAAAAAATTAAAATACAGAGGAAAAAATCTTAAAAACACCAAATTAACAAAAGATTACGTGAAAAACCACAACAAAATAAATGAACGTAAAAATTACAAAAATTAAAAAGTAAAAAATAACAAAATACAAAATTTTATAAATGCAGCTGTCTCCTCATGCCACTGCCTAACAGCTCCAGGAATTTCCTTAATTATGCAGCAATATGGAAAACCAACCCGGTGCCTCCCACAAAATAAGGTTTTCCAGACAATTCCCAGTTTTGCCTGGAAACAAATTCTATCTTAGTGGGAAGCTCACTTTTTATGAGCATCCATGTGTGCCAAGGCAGGAAAGAACCACCCCACTGTGTCCAAGGAACAGCAGGCAGGCCAGGACTGAAGTTTTAATGGGATTCGTGTAATTACAAATACAGCAAATTGAATTTTACAAAGAGAGGAATCATGACAATTAAAGACTTAGCAAGTTTTCCTGGGAATTCACAGAATTCTGTGGGTATGGTGCTGAACAATGCCTGATTTACCAACATTAATTGGGTAAATTTCATTGGAAATATGTTCTAAGATGTACAAAACTCCTAATTAGGATGGAAAAGTGTAAAAAATAAATATTCCCTTACTAAAATCAGAGGGAAAAAACATCATATAAAAGGAAAGATATCTAAATCCCAGCTTGCCCAGAAAACAAGCTCAGGAATTTCTAACATTGAAAACTTTTGGAGCAGTCATCAAGTCGGTGGAAGTTCATGGAATGATGATTTAAAATCTGCTTCCTCTGCTCTGACTTGAAAGTGAAGTGGGAATTCAAAAGGTCTAGTTACTCCTGTTCAAGAGTTATCTGGATTTTGTGGGAGTAACAATCCAAAGAAACGCCAATGTTACTTGTATTTGACATCTGAAACTCTCTGCAGAACTGGCAAGTTTCAATGGAACGAGAGCCACAATGCCTAGAAAAACAGAAGTCAGGAATTCTATTTACAAATCCATGGAAGAGGAGGATGACACCAGGAACACACTGCAGCTGAAAGCAACGATTTATTGGAAAAGGCAGGAAATCAACCTGACAGTCTCTGTCCAGTTATGGCCAAGCACTTGTCCAGGAGTCAGAGAGAAAAGTGGGAACCTTGGACTGGGATAAGGCCTGCCAGCACCTTCACTTCCTACCGGCTCTCGCCTTCTTGGCCTGCAACTACCTGCAAAAGGAAAAACAACAGCAATAAAGTTTCAAACGTGGCCAGGATGCCCTTGGTTCAGGCAGACTCAAGTGCAGCTCCCAGGCAGAGAGGCCGGGCCGTGCCTCGGGCAGCTCCGGGAATCCGGGATTGCCCGTGGGATCCAAGGGCTGGAAAAGCGCACCCACCTGCCGGGTTCGGTGCTGGGACACAGCGAGGCCTCGGCTCAGGGCCAGAAGTTGGAGCCGGGACTGCAGGAGAGCAGCCCAAAGCCCCGTTAAACATCCAGCACTGCACGCAGCACGCTCCAGCAGAAACTCAGGTGGGACGAGGCCCCCGGACGCTCCGTGCCGAGGACGCCCTCGGCAGCTTTGCCAGGGCCTCCCTCAGAACACTGACCTCACCGTGCAGCTCCTACAAAAGAGGGGAACTCACAGAAATCACCCAGCAATCCACGGATCTCCAGTTATTAAGAAGCAAAGCTGCAGCAAAATGTGTCCAAACTCCACTGCAAACTGGCAGGTCTGAGGAGACGCAGGAATTTACTCCAGAGGGGCCATAAGTGTCCCTCAGCCAGCCAGGATTTCTCTCAGGCTCTCCCCACTGCTCTCTGAGGACAAAAACAGCAGTTTTTCCCTGGAGCTCCCCTTTCCACCAATGCCAAGACTTCTGTCCTCCTCCAACTCCAGGGTCAGGAAGGAAAACAGGAATATTATCATTGCACAGACTGTCCAGGAGAGTGTGCCTGAGGCAGGAGCACCAGCTCCCAATGCACTGCTGCTTCTGGATTTCTAAACAGTACCTTCCATCCTGCCCTTCCCAGCACCATTCCCTGGCTGCCATGTCCACAGACACCTTTCACCATGCAGTTTAAAACCCACAGAAACCAAAAAAAAACCAAGATCAAAAAAATCAATTCACATGCTTCTAGTCTGGAGAGAATCAGGGAGGTCTAAAATCTATATTTATTTCAGAGCACTAGAGCAATTTTTCATGACCTTGAGTATGAGTGACGGGCAGCAAAAGCTGATAAACACCTTCATTAACTTATCAGCAGCAAAAAAAAATGAAGTTTTAAGTTTAGTAAAGATCAAGTTCTGCTGCTAAAATTAGGGAGGTGGCATGTTGGTGTTAGTGCTTTAACCTTCTGACATTAGAGAGTAGTTGTACAATAAATTAATTATTGAATCAGCTAACTTTAAAATAAGATTTTTTTAAAATAAGGTTCACCAAAAAAAGTCCTGAAATCAACATATAAGCTGCACAGCTATTTAAAAAAAAGCTATGTTTGGTGTGTATAACTTGACAGCCCCTCATGTTTTCAGCCCTTACCATTTGTTTTTACCAAGTTGATGATTAAAACCTTGTAGAAAGCAAAAAAAAAAAAAAAAAAAAAAAAAAAAAAAAAAAAATCCAGGACAAAGCTGGTCATTTTGGCAAGTACTCCCAGTCTGGAGCAGTGTCAGCCCCAAGGGTTTGCTCCCTCAGCCCAGCCCGGAGCAGGCTCCAGCTGCTGCCCAGGGGGGAGTGAGCAAGGGACTCACTCGTTTGAAGCTGTAAATGCAGGTGGCCTGCACTGGAGTGCAAATAAATGTGAAATATGTGACTCCTGTCGAACACTGACTGATCTTCTCAGGGGGTCACCCTCACCAAGGATAGGGCACTCTGCCATGGATTTTATCCAGCTGCATCTGAAAGAAAGTTAGGACAAAAGTCAAAGTTCTGCAGGATACCTTGACAGCTCCAAACATCTCACGTCCATCTAGGAATACCCTCGACAGGCCAACTGCACCCTACATGACAAATTTCAATCCCCGGGCCTTGCCCTATTACCCGTACCCCCAGACTAAGCAGCAAGGCAGAGCAGCTCCAGGCCAAACACACACAGACACCCGTGACAAAGGACAGGACAAACGAGGGGACACAACAGGGACAGAAATCTCTTGGCAAGAAGAATGACCCTGAGGACAGAGAGAACTCGGAATGAGATGACCGAAGTAAGACTGAGGGTGAGCTGACCAGGCTCAGAGAACCCTGCGGCAAGGTGCCAATGGGATCATTATCCCAAGAACCAAAAAGATGGATGCCTGAGCATCCTACAGTCAGAATCCTCTACGTATCTTTGCATTTCTACAAGACCTAATCCTCAAGAATGGATTGTGGCAGTGCACAGCTGTGAACACAGCTCAGAACAAGACCTGAAAAGGCATCAGACTGGATGCTTGTGAAGAGAGATGGATTCTGGTGCATGTCTGAGCACTTGAGTCAAAGGCACCTGGCCAAGGAATGCAGAGATCAGAGATGCTGAGAGTGATGCCAGGGTTTTGATAAGCCCCTCGAAGGGCTAAGGGAAAACACATGGAAGACAAAAAACCCAAAACACACAGAGTGCACAAGAGACAAGTGACATGACACATGCCAGGACTGCTCTGCCCTGCTCACCGCAGCACAGGGATCAAAAATGAGATTTTCCCTTCCTGTAGCCTAAGGGATGGCATCTTGGACATCCCCAACTCCAAACCCGACCCAAAAATCCCTCCCGCTAGCCCCTGCCCTGGCACCCTGATTTCATCCCCTCTGTGAGCTGTAGCCCTCCACTTATCTCTTGGATGTCTGGGGATGCAAATCCACGCCAGGTGCCAAAGAAGGCCGCCACGCCCTCAGGGAAATTCCTGGTGTCACCGGGCTGCTGTCTCAGTCAGCTACAACAAAGATGACCCAACATGAATGCGTGATCTTGGCAGCACATCGGCCAAAAACCAGCAATTCTGCTACTCACCATCCCCTAACAATGCCCAGATCCTCGGGCCCCGTGCTTCAGCTGCGCCCAGAGGCCAACGCCAATGTCACGGGCTGTGCCTGGGTGAAGAGCAGACAAGGTGACGTGGCATTGCTGAAACTCCAGGGGACCCTCGCTCCTCCTCCCCAACCTCCCCGAATCCTAACCCCAACTGTTCAGCCATTATACAAGCCTGGCTGGATGGTGCCTTCAAATGGAGAAGATCAAGGCTTCCTCACAGAGTCCTGAAATGCTCCCGGAGGGCTCACGAGCCAGGTGAACCAGATCTGTAGTGCGGCGTCAGGTGACGGCACAGCCTAAAACACACAGTAACTGAGGCTTAGAGTTTCACCAGCGAGTGAGGCAGGAGCAACAGCAACTGCTTCTGTCCACCCATCACTGCTCACCGTGCCCACTACATCTTGAGTGCTGATATCCGGCTTTATCTCCTAAAATAAAGACAAAGAACAGTGCTGTAACATAGCCACCATTTACACTTCCCCTGCAAACACCAACAGTGACTGACCTTCTTGGGGGAGCCCCCGCACCCAGGATGGGGTGTTTGGCCACAGATTTTATCCAGCTGCATCTGAAAGAAAGTTAGGACAAAAGTCAAAGTTCTGCAGGATACCTTGACAGCTCCAGACATCTTGTGGCAACCTAGGAATACCCTCGACAGGCCAGCTACACCCTACATCACAAATTTCAAGGCCCCAGGCCTTACCCTATTACCTCTACACCCAGACTGAGCAGCAAGGCAGAGCAGCTCCGGGACAAACACACACAGACACCCGTGACAAAGGACAGGACAAACGAGGGGACACAACAGGGACAGAAATCTCTTGGCAAGAAGAACGACCAAGAGGACTCAGGATCAGATGACTGAGGTAAGACTGAGGGCAAGCTGACCAGGCTCAGAGAACCCTGCAGCAAGAAAATGACAATGGGATGAATTATCCCAAGAAACGCAGAGATGGATGCCCGAGAATCCTATAGTCAGAATGCTCTACCTATCCTTGCATTTCTACAAGACCTAATCCTCAAGAATGGATCGTGGCAGTGCACAGCTGTGGACACAGCTCAGAACAAGACCTGAAAAGGCATCGGCCTGGATGCTTGTGAAGAGAGATGGTTTCTGGTGCATGTCTGAGCAGCCGAGTCAAAGGCACTGGGCCGAGGAATGCAGAGACCAGAGATGCTGAGAGTGATGCCAGGGTTTTGATAAGCCCCTCGAAGGGCTAAGGGATAAGACATGAAAGATGAAACACCCAAAACACACAGTGCACAACAGACAAGTGACATGACACATGCCAGGACTGCTCTGCCCTGCTCACCGCAGCACAGGAATCAAAAATGATCCCCTTATGTAGCCTAAGGGGTCATATCTTGAACATCCCCACCTCCAAACCTGACTCAAAACTCCCTCCTGGTGACCCCTGCCCTGGCACCCTGATCTCATCCCGTCTGTGAGCCGAAGCCCTCCACTTATCTCTCGGACATCTGAGGATGCAAATCCATGCCGGGTGCCAAAGAAGGCCGCCTCACCCTCAGGGAAATTCCTGGTGTCACCGGGCTGCTGTCTCAGTCAGCTACAATAAAGATGACCCAACATGAATGCGTGATCTTAGCAGCACATCGGCCAAAAAGCAGCAATTCTGCTACTCACCATCTCCTAACAATGTCCAGGTCCTCGGGCCCTGTGCTTCAGCTGCGCCCAGAGGCCAACGCTGACATCACGGGCTGTGCCTGGGTTAAGAGCAGACAAGGTGACGTGGCACTGCTGAAACTCCAGGGGACCCTCGCTCCTCCTCCCTGAATCCTAACCCCCACTGCTCGGCCGATAGCCAAGCCTACCTGGATGGTGCCTTCTAATGGAGAAGATCAAGGTTTCCTCACAGAGTCCTGAAATGCTCCCGGAGGGCTCACGAGCCAGGTGAACTGGGTCAGCAGTCCGGTCGGTGAGAGGGGAGTTAGGCATCACGAGAGTGGACCACCTGAAAAACACAATAACTGAGGCTTAGAGTTTTCACCAGTGAGTGAGGCTTGAGCAACAGCAACTGCTTCTGTCCACCCATCACTGCTCACCGTGCCCACTACATCTTGAGTGCTGATATCCGGCTTTACCTCCTAAAAATAAAGACAAAGAACAGCGCTGTAACACGGCCACCATTTACACTTCCCCTGCAAACACCAACAGTGACTGACCTTCTTGGGGGAGTCCCCGCACCCAGGATGGGGTGTTTGGCCACAGATTTTATCCAGCTGCATCTGAAAGAAAGTTAGGACAAGAGTCAAATTGCTGCAGGGTAACTTGACAGCTCCAGACATCTTGTGGCAACCTAGGAATACCCTGGACAGACCAACTGCACCCTACATGACAAATTTCAAGGCCCCAGGCCTTACCCTATTACCCCTACCCCCAGACTAAGCAGCAAGGCAGAGCAGCTCCGGGCCAAACACACACAGACACCCGTGACACAGGACAGGACAAACGAGGGGACACAACAGGGACAGAAATCTCTTGGCAAGAAGAACGACCAAGAGGACTCAGGATCAGATGACTGAGGTAAGACTGAGGGCAAGCTGACCAAGCTCAGAGAACCCTGCAGCAAGATGCCAATGGGATCATTATCCCAAGAACCAAAAAGGTGGATGCCCGAGAGTCCTACAGTCAGAACCTTCTACCTATCTTTGCATTTCTACAAGACCTAATCCTCAAGAATGGATCGTGGCAGTGCACAGCTGTGGACACAGCTCAGAACAAGACCTGAAAAGGCATCAGACTGGATGCTTGTGAAGAGAGATGGATTCCAATGTGTCTCTGAGCTCCATTGAGTCAAAGGCTCAATGGCATCAGCACCTGGCCAAGGAATAGGGAGATGTTAAGACTGATGCCTGATATTTCCAACAGGCTCCTCAAAAATCTAAGGCAAAAGACACCCAAAAAACAGAGAGTGCACAACAGACAAGTGACACAACATGCCCTGGGACTGCTCTGCCCTGTGCCCCTCAGCTCTGTGAGACCTTCCCTTGAACAGCCTAAGGGGTCACATCTTGGATATCCCCACCTCCAAACGTGACTCAAAAATCTCTCCTGGTGACTCCCAGCACCACATTTGTATCCCTTCTGTGGCTCCGAGCCCTCCACTTATCTCTCAGATGTCAGGGGATGAGATTCCACATTGGGTGCCAAAGAAGGCTGCCTCGCCCTCAGGGAATTTCCTGCTGTCTCTCAGTCAGGTACCATAAAGAAAACCATACATCAATGCATGATCTCAGCAGATCTGGTGGCTGATCAGTGAGGGGAGTCCCTGTGTAATACACAGGACCACCTGAAACACACAAACAATAATGCTCAGAGCTGCACCAGAAACACCACTACCCTAATCACACAAATACATCAATTCCAAAAACAAAACCTCCAAAAAACCCACAAAAAACCCCAACTCTTATTACTCATAGTCAAACCATCACATATAATAAAAATAACCTCATGCCCATTCCCCTTAAAAAACCTCCGAAATACCAACCCAGGACACCCCAACTCAAAGCCCTGCCTCTAACCAAATAAAAAGCAGAAAACCCATGTCTTTTGAACTACATAAATTCACTAACCTCACACATCCAAACCACAGAATTTTAAAACCTTAGTCAAGACTAGTGCACCATATACACCAATCTCATCACTACATACAAAGTGAAAACCTATTTTCTATTACTAATGTAACAAAAAATTCACAACTTTTAACTGCAATAAAACCTAAATAAAACTGCAAAAAAAAACTAATTAAAAATAAAACAATCCCATTATAACTAACCTAAAACACCAAGCACTCCAAGCAAACTTCCTCCAAAACAAATCTTTTAAGTGCCAAAACCCCTCAAACATGTAAAATAACTACTTCAAAAATGCCTTCTATACCTTTCAGACTGATCTTGAGAGCAAAGCAATGGAAGACAAAGCACACAGCTAGTTTTAATAAAACAGTGCTCACTCCTGTGTATTCCTTCTCCAGTATATTCAGCTCAAGCACAGACAGACTGCAGCGCAGACAGCTCCTTGGCTCTTAGCTTGTTCCACCTAACTAGGGCAGAGAAGCCCCTTGGACTAGTTTTTTGTCCTTTTCTCAGGACTGAGTAAACCTGCGGCAGATTAAAAAACCCAGAGGAGCACCAAGAGCTGGCACCTGCAGCCCACTGGGCCTAGACCTCAGCATTTTATCAACACCAGAACAGCCGATAAGAGACCAAAGGAGCTCAGCTACAACCCACAGGAAGGACTTCCTGAATTTACTACCTTACTTCAAAATAACAAGAAGTTGAATTATTTCATGCTATTCAATCTTGATGCTTGTGCACACTTTGTCTGTTAAATAAACAGTTTTTTCCATTTTTCCCCAAGGAAGTTCTTTCCCAAAGCAACTTAAAAGAGAGAGACCATTTGGGTTTACTTTCCAAAAAAACCCCACATAAAAGCCTCCTCCCAAAATTACCCTTAACCATGACAACAACAAACAAACAAAAATAAAAAAAACCCACACAAATACATGTAAATTAACAACACCAAAAAAGTTATTCCTAACCTGATACATCCATAATGCCTCAAAACCATCAAAACAAAAAGACCACCTATAAATACACACAAAACCAAAAGACCCATTGAACTACAAACAATATCTCCTAAATTACCCATAACTGTGGAATATATACTGTTATCCAACAAGCTAAATTAGTAAATCCCTGTAACACAATAAACAATAATCCAATTGTAAGTATTAGAAACCTTAAAAATGAACTACATCACACTACCTCAAACCCACCAAAACCAACACTACACACTCACCATAGTAAAAGTCTGCACTATTTCTCACGCCACAGCCAACTACATCATCAACCTTAGAAAACATATCCCTGGAAAACATAATACCCCACCAAAAAAACTTCAACAACAAAACTCAGTTCAAAAGTACTCTGATCAACACGTAAACTAAGAAACCTTACACAAAATAAATAGACCAAAATCCTTATCATACAACATCTACTAGCAAAATAGAGCTACACAGTAAATTATTTAAAAACAACTAAGCAAAAAAAAAAAAAAAAAAAAACGGTCCAAGCCAATCTAAATGCTTACACACAATAAACAAAACCCCAAAAACACATATCCTAAGTCTATAAAAAAGGCTACTTAACTTTATGGGTGTGTTTGTCTGTATTTGAGGAAGAATTTATCTTCACTCAAAAAACAAATTACATACAAAAAACCCCAAATAATCTAACAAAACACTTCATACCACCAAAAAAAGTAACATTGAGTGAAAAACACATCTAAGTACCACTCTGTAGTAAAACTCCAAGTCAGGAGGAATTCCATACAGTTTAAACACAGACAATAGCAAAACAGCAATTTCTTCATTCAACTTGAACTCCTTTTACCTTCATAACCCCTTCTTCTTCTGGGAGCACCGGGGAGGAATTCACAACACAAAGCTGAAAAGGGAAAAGAGAAAAATCCCCCTTATAAACCCACACTGACCTACCTGTTACCTGGCTTGAAGGTTTATTCCTCAGCATCCCCTGAAACAATAATCCCACTTGCACGTCCTCTCCCAGACACACCAAGAGAATGTCACCTCACAAACCACACAGAACAGCTCAGCAGAACCACCCCTCCTCACAAAATCCTCCTCAGGCTCCCCTCTTAAATCGTCCCCAGCAGGGACTGTCCCCTATTATCCTTTACAGGTCACACCTGGGGCTGCTCTGTCCCCTCATCATCCTGTCACAGGTGACACCTACAGCTGCTGCCACCCCGAGTGTGAGGGCGGGGGGGAGGGCGGGGGCAGGATGGGGCGGGGCCGGGATCAGGGCCAGGATCAGGATCGGGATCGGGGCCAGGATCAGGATTTCCAGACAATGACTCATGCTCGCATCCTGGGACAGCAGAACCTGCGGCCTCGGGAAGGGATATTACCGGAGGTCCCACACTTGCTCTTGATTGTGCAAGGTTTAATTGGCGGCTGAGCCTCGTTGAGGCTGGTTTGGGTATTAGAGTAGCCCCCCAAAACAGCCCCTCTGGCAAAGCAGGGACTCGCCAGCACAAGGGGCTGCAGAATATGCAGCTCCACAGGCAGTGTGTTACCAAGGGAGCAACACTCTGAGTTAGAAAATTAATTCCTTACACAGAGGAAAGAGTCAGAAAGTTTGTTTCTGCAGTTTGCCATGAACCACAGCCCAGGTGTAACATAGGCAAATCCCCTGCACAAAAGAAGTCACACCAGCCTGGCCTGGGTCAACAAGGAGCATGTTCTTGCCCTTCACACTTCACTAACACAACGTTTTTGTCCATGAGCTATCAGAGTCTGGAGAGCCCTAATCGACACTAACAATTCGCAGCCAGAGGATTATGAAAGACAAATAGGACACTGCTAGGTACTGGAAATATCATTCCTTTAAGTATAGAAAACATTGCTATACCACAGCTGGCCAAGATAGACATCATCTTTTTAGAGCATGTAGAAACATAAATAGGCCCAGCATTTTCTCTCTGCTTTTTTCAACTCCTTACTTCACAGCGAAGAGCATTAAAAAAAAAAAAAAAAAAAAAAAAAAAAAAAAAAAAAACCACAAAAAACCACCAACTTTGGTTTCTGTTAAGGTGTCATCACCTCAGAGAAACAGAGATATATGGTCAGGACAGAGCGGCTGGAGTTACAACCAGATAAAGCCACCACAAACCCATGGAATAGTTGTCCTGTCCACACACCTGTTGCTCCTCAGACTCAAATGTTCAGCAATTTCCAGCAGTGCCTCTCTGTTTATTCTAAATGGTTTATCCTAAAAAGGATAGAGCACATATACCCCTTGCTGTCTCCCAGTCTCACCCTGCCCTGGCAAGAGAGCACAGGTCTCCTCTGTGTGTCTCCCTCAGTAAAACAGACAGCATATGGCATCTCACCATCAGCCTTATGATCTCATCTTGTCTGACTGCTATTTTTACAGCTTGTTACTAATAAGCATAAAGAAAGAATTTGAGGTGCTGTCTCGTTGGATATTCACACACTTCCAGCCCAGATGGTGCTTTTATCAGGATTATGGATTGCCAGGCAGAGGATTTTGCAGAGGGGAGCCACACAAGGCTGCACATGAGCTCTGCTGCTCACTCCCAGCTATGAGCAGGACAGGGGTGAGACAGAACAACAGAGTAACACTCCTGTCCCCAAGTGAAAAAAAGACCTATTAGCTAAGCCATGGCACAATCCTACCTTGGTGAAGTGATGGAGGAAGAACCACAATTTGCAGGTCCTACCAGTCAGCAGAAAAACCAACCCTCCCCAGGGCTAGGTGGGTATATGTAGCCCCTGAGCAGGGGCATCAGCTCAACACTTGAGCTCTGTGACTTCAATTATTTCCAATCACCCTTCCCAACAGATAGCAGAGAGGAGCTGCCTGTGGGTAGGTTCACCTGTGACCTGCTCTCACCCTCCCCAGACCTACCCAAACCTCACTGGAGATCCCCTCCACCAGTAAACCCCAAAGAATGGCTCAGGTGACTGACTTAAGCTCACACCCACCTGGCCACCGGCATCCAGGACCAGGATATCTCACGAGCGGATCGCCTAAAAGAAAAAAACAAAATCCAACAGAGGATGCTTAGAGTGGCACCAGAATTTTGGACCAGAGCAAAAACAACTGCTTCTGTCCACAAGTCACTGCTCACCTTGCCCGCTTCACCTGGACTGCTGATATTTGCCACCTAAAAATAAAGACAAAGGTCAGTGCTGCAAGATAGCCACTATTTACACCTCCCCTGAAAAGGCCAACTAGAACTGACCTCGTCGGGGGGAACTAACTCCGTCACTATGGGGTGCTCTGCTGCAGGTTTCATCTATCTCTATCTGAAAGAAAGGTAGGACAAAAGACAAAGGGCTGCTGGATAACCTGACACCTCCAGGCACCTTGTGTCAGCCCCCAGACACCACCCGGAATCCAAAGGGCCCTGCGTTTCAAGTCTCTGGGACTTGTTCCCCTACCCCTACACTTGGCTAAGCAGCAGGGCAGAGCAGCTCTGGGCCAAACACACACCTGCACCCGTGACACAAGACACAACAAATGAGGAGATGCAACAGGGACAAAAAACACTTGGTGAGAAGAATGATCCTGAGGACTGAGAGAACTTGGGATGAGATGACTGAGGTAAGACCGATGGAGAGCTTACCAGACTCAAAGAACAGCTCCATGAACACAACTTACATGCTCACACTTGCATGTCTTACATACACTCGTGTGCTGTAAAAAACATAAATACATCTACTATTACTTGTAAAAAAGCCTTGGGGGGAGGCCCTCAAATGGACACCATTTCCCACTTCACTGCCTTCAAAACCTCAAACAGTAACCCCTAACTGGGTACCCTGCTCACAGTCCTCAACTCACCCATCAGAAACCTTGATCTCAGACATCACCTTTGACATGAGGTAAGTTCCTTTTGTGGTAGTAAATCGACTGAAAGAATCTGGAGTGTCACTGCAGATACAGCACTTGCTTGACACAACTTAGAATTTCAAGAGTTGGGCTTCTCTTACAAAAAAAAAAAAAAAAAAAAAAACAAGAAACAACTCAGAAATTATAAAAGCACCTTATCACCCCTGAAGGCACAAATGAAAACCCAAAACTTCAATACTTAATGTATTCAATAATACCTCCTTCATGGTGTCCTCAAAATCCTAGTTACTTGTAGATGCCCAAACACACCTACTGAAAACAAGCTGAAAGAACCTCTTCACTGAAATGAGAGGAGAGCTCTTACCTAGGCTGATCCCCAAGAGGGAATGAAGGCCTTTAGCCAAGGCTGGGGTTAATATATCCCTGATTGGGCCCGCCTCTCATTCCCATGAGGCCTGGGGAAAGGGAGGAGGCAACTCCCACAAGGTATAAAACCTCTCAATGGAGCTGCAGCTGGGTGGTTTCTCTGACTTCAAGGTAAAGGGTTTGACAGAGAGAAAACTTCCTTGGGTAAGTAACATGGTTTTCCTTTTTTGCTATGAGTTCTTCAGGCAAGAGAGTAGAAATAAAACCTACTGGTTTTGCAGCATAGCTAGGTAGGTTGGGTAGTTTGTTGTTGACTCAGGTAATTGTTCCTTAATGGCTACTATATGGTACTCCACGTGTGATTAAGGGTGGTGACAAAAAATAGTAATGTTATGAAGGGTGTAAGCCTCATTAATGCCTCCAAGTAGGGGTATCTACATTGTAATTAAAAATAGGAAAAAGAATAAACTCCCAGGCAGGGTGAAGGTCATGTATATCTCTGGTTTGCTGCCATCTGAGATAGCTGGTACTGGGGCACCGGTGCAAGTACAACTGAAGGGGAGTTTTAAACCTTTAAAATGCTGAAAAAGACAGAGCTTCCTTCAACTTAGAATATGGGATGGTTACTTCTACTTAAACCACAACATGGCAAATTGATGGTTTGTGCCCTTTAACTTAATTCCCTAAAACTTTTGGAAAAGAATGGTGTCCCTCAGTTCAAGTCTCTCCAGGGATGGAAAAAGGAGAGATAGCTGGGCCCCCCTGGACTAGCAGTTCCCTGCACTGCTGTGCCCAGGAAACCCTCTGAAGGCAGCTGGTCCCACCTAAAGCAGATATGCCTTGCAGAACAGGGTGAAGTGGAGAAAGATCCTGCTGGTCATTTAGTCCTCTACACGATCCTTCCTCTGCCTCTGAAACATTGTGGTGCTAGGCTTTCCTATCGGTGGAAGAAAACTGCCCTTCTTGTCCGATGCCTGTGACCAAAACTGAAGTTCTGCCTCCAAAATCCTCTATTTCCCAGGTTTGTAATTATGTAGGTAATTCTTCCCAGACTGTAAGCAATTACCAGTAATATTTCCTCCACAATCAGTACTGAATTGTGTTTCTGCTGAACTGTTCTACATGTCCTTAAGGGGGCAGGGGGTTGGCTATGTTATTTATAGCTAATCCTGACAGGTCCAGACAAACAGGAGCACTGCTGCCAGTCACTGGTTGGCCCTGAATTTCAGTGACATATTGATATAATTTATAAGAATTCCCTCTGCTTACTACACACACTTTCCAAGTGCATCCATGGAACAGATGCACTGCACCTTTGTTTGCCAAATGCCAGTTCTTGAAACACCATCTAAGAAGAAAGCTACTACAAGTATTTGCTTTCTTTTACTACATCTAGCTGTATAATTAAAGCAGATACATATATTGATGGTCATAGGGAGAAAACAAAGGGAGAAATCCTGATCCGTCTCAAAATATAGGTGGCGGAAGGCCGGTCCCGGGCACGTGGTCCTGGATACGAATGGTGGCCCTGTTACCTGGGAAAATGAACTCCCCCCCAAGGTTCCTGATGTCATTTTGCAGGAGACATTTGGCACTCCCAGGCCAGCCAGGATTCCCATTGGTGGTGCCTTGGATCTGGGAGAAATCCTGATCCATCTCAAATTCTAGCCGGCAGAAGGCCAGTCCCGGGCACGGTGTCTTGGGTATGAACAGTGGCCCTTTTCCCTGGGAAACCGAACCCGCCCCCCCAGGTTCCTGATGTCATTTTGCAGGAGACCTTTGGCACTCCCAGGCAGCCAGGATGCCGGTGACTGGTACGTTGGCTCTAGGAGAAATCCTGATCCGTCTCGAAATCTAGGCGGCGGAAGGCCGGTCCCGAGCACGGCATCTTCGGTACGAATGGTGGTCCTTTTCTCTGGGAAACCGAACCCTCCCCACCAGGTTCCTGATGTCATTTTGCAGGAGACCTTTGGCACTCCCAGGCCAGCCAGGATTCCCATGACTGGTACCTTGGGTCTGTGAGAAATCCTGATCCGTCTCGAATTCTAGTCAGCAGGAGGCCAGTCCCGGGCACGTGGCCCTAGATACGAACAGTGGCCCTTTTACCTAGGAAACTGAACACCCCCCTCCAGGTTCCTGATGTCATTTTGCAGGACACATTTGGCACTCTCAGGTCAACCAGAATTCCAATCTGTGCTACCTTGTGTCTGGGAGAAATCCTGATCCGTCTCGAAATCTAGGCGGCAGAAGTCCGGTCCTGGGCACATGGTCCTGGATACAAACGGTGGCCCTTTTCCCTGGGAAACTGAACTCCCCCCGCCAGGTCCCTGATGTCATTTTGCAGGGTAAATTTGGCCCTCTCAGGTCAACCAGGATTCCCATGGGTGGTACATTGGGTCTCGGAGAATTCCTGATCCGTCTCGAAATCTAGGCAGCGGAAGGCCGGTCCCGAGCTCGGTGACTTGGAAGAAAACAGTGGCCCTTTTCCCTGGTAATCTGAACTCCCCCTTCCAGGTTCCTGATGTCATTTTGCAGGATATATTTTGCCCTCTCAGGTCAGCCAGAATTCCAATTTGTGGTACCTTGGGTCTGGGAGAAATCCTGATCCGTCTCGAAATCTAGGTGGCGGAAGGCTGGCCCGGAGCAGGGCATCTTGTCTACGATCATTGGTCCTTTTCCCTGAGAAACCGAACTCTCCCCCGCAGGTTCCTGATGTCATTTTGCAGGAGACCTTTGGCACTCCCAGGCCAGCCAGGATTCCCATGACTGGTACCTTGGGTCTGTGAGAAATCCTGATCCGTCTCGAATTCTAGTCAGCAGGAGGCCAGTCTCGGGCACGTGGTCCTAGATACGAACGGTGGCCCTTTTACCTAGGAAACTGAACACCCCCCTCCAGGTTCCTGATGTCATTTTGCAGGAGACATTTAGTACTCGCAGGCCAGCCACTATTCCAATTTGTGGTACGTTGGGTCTGGGAGAAATCCTGATTTGTTTTGAAATCCAGGCAGCGAAAGGCCAGTCCCGGGCACGTCGTCCTGCGTACAAACAGTGGCCCTTTTCCCTGGGAAAGTGAGCTCCCCACTCCAGGTTCCTGTTATCATTTTGCAGGATATATTTGGCCCTTTCAGGTCAGCCAGGATTCCAATTTGTGGTACCTTGGGTCTGGGAGAAATTGTGATCCGTCTCGAAATCAAGGCGGTGGAAGGCTGGTCCCTGGCACGTGATCCTGGATACAGACGGTGGCCCATTTCCCTGGGAAACTGAACACCCCCCTCCAGGTTCCTGATGTCATTTTGCAGGAGACATTTGGCACTCTCAGGTCAGCCAGGATTCCAATTTGTGCTACCTTGGGTATGGGAGAAATCCTGATCCATCTTGAAATCTAGGCGGCGGAAGGCCGGTCCCGGGCACGTGGTCCTGGATACGAACGGTGGCCCTTTTCCCTGGGAAACTGAACACCCTCCTCCAGGTTCCTGATGTCATTTTGCAGGAGACATTTTGCACTCTCAGGTCAGCCAGGATTCCCATGGGTGGTACTTTGGGTCTAGGAGAAATCCGGATCTGTCTCGTAATCGAGGTGGTGGAAGGCCGTTCTCGGGCACATTGTACTGGATACAAACAGTGGCCCTTTTCCCATGGAAAATGAACTCCCCCCTCCAGGTTCCTGGTGTCATTTTGCAGGAGACATTTGGCCCTCTCAGGCAGCCAGGATTCATATTTGTGGTACCTTGGGTCTGGGAGAAATCCTGATCGGTCTCGAAATCGAGGTGGCTGAAGTCCGGTCCCAGGCACGTGGTCCTGGATACAGACGGTGGCCGTTTTCCCATGGAAAATGAACTCCCCCCCCTCCAGGTTCCTGATGTCATTTTGCAGGAGACATTTGGCCTTCTCAGGTCAGCCAGGATTCCCATGGGTGGTACCTTGGGTCTGGGAGAAATCCTGATCCGTCTCAAAATCTAGGCAGCGGAAGGTTGGTCCCGGGCACGTGGTCCTGGATAAGAACGGTGGCCCTTTTCCCTGGGAAAATGAACTCCCCCCTCCAGGTTCCTGATGTCATTTTGCAGGACACCTTTGGCACTCCCAGGCCAGCCTTGATTCTCATGAGTGGTACCTTGGGTCTGGGAGAAATCCTGATCCGTCTCGAAATCTAGGCGGTGGAAGGCAGGTCCAGGGCACGGCGTCTTGGAAAAGAACAGTGGACCTTTTCCCTGGGAAACTGAATACCCCTCTCCAGGTTCCTGATGTCATTTTGCAGGACACCTTTGGCACTCCCAGGCCAGCCAGGATTCCAATGTGTGGTACTTTGTGTCTGGGAGAAATCCTGATCCCTCTCGTAATCTAGGCAGAGGAAGGCCTGTCACAGGCACGTGGTCCTGGATACGAACGGTGGCCCTTTTCCCTGGGAAACTGAACACCCCCATCTAGGTTCCTGATGTCGTTTTGCAGGAGACATTCGGTCCTCTCGGGCCAGACAGGATTCCAATTTGTGGTACCTTGGGTATGGGAGAAATCCTGATCCGTCTCAAAATCTAGGCGGCGGAAGGCGGGTCCCGGGCACGTGGTCCTGGATACGAACGGTGGCCCTTTTCTCTGGGTAACTGAACTCCACCACCCAGGTTCCTGATGTGATTTTGCAGGAGACATTTGGCACTCTCAGGTCAGCCTCGATTCCATTTCCTGGTACGTTGGGTCTGGGAGAAATCCTGATCTGTCTCGAAATCTAGGCGGCGGAAGGCCGGTCCCGGGCACGTGGTCCTGGATACGAACAGTGGCCCATTTCCCTGGGAAAGTGAACTCCCCCCCACAGGTTCCTGATGTCATTTTGCAGGAGACATTTGGCACTCCCAGGCCAGCCAGGATTCCCATGACTGGTACCTTGGATCTGGGAGAAATCCTGATCTGTCTCGAACTCTAGTTGGCAGGAAGCCAGTCTCGTGCTCGTGGTCCTGGATACAAACGGTGGCACTTTTCCCTGGGAAACTGAACACACCCCTCCAGGTTCCTGATGTCGTTTTGCAGGAGACCTTTGGCACTTTCAGGCCAGCCACTATTCCAATTTGTGGTACCTTGGGTCTGGGAGAAATCCTGATCCATTTCGAAATCTAGGCAGCGGAAGTCCAGTCCCGGGCACCTTGTCCTGCGTACAAATAATGGCCCTTTTCCCTGGGAAACTGAACTCCCCCCTGCAGGTTCCTGATGTCATTTTGCAGGATGTATTTGGCCCTCTCAGCCCAGCCAGGATTCCAATTTGTGGTACCTTGTGTCTGGGAGAAATCCTGATCCGTCTCAAAATCTAGGCGGCGGAAGGCCGCTCCCACGCATGTGGTCCTAGATACAGATGGTGGCCCTTTTCCTTGGGAAACTGGACTCCCCCCTCCAGGTTCCTGATGTCATTTTGCAGGAGACCTTTTGCAATCCCAGGCCAGCCAGGATTCCAATGTGTGGTACCTTGGGTCTGGGAGAAATCCTGATCCGTCTCAAAATCTTGGCAGCGGAAGGCTGGTCACGGGCACGTGGTCCTGGATACGAACGGTGGCCCTTTTCCCTGGGAAACTGAACACACCCCTCCAGGTTCCTGATGTCATTTTGCAGGAGACCTTTGGCACTTTCAGGCCAGCCAGGATTCTCATTGGTAGTGCCTTGGGTCTGGGAGAAATCCTGATCCATCTCGAATTCCAGCTGGCAGGCGGCCAGTCTCGGGCACATGGTCCTGGATAGGAATGCTGGCCCTGTTCCCTGGGAAACTGAACTCCCCCGTCCAGGTTCCTGATGTCATTTTGCAGGGTATATTTGGCTCTCTCAAGTCAGCCAGGATTCCCATGGGTGGTACGTTGGGTCTGAGAGAAATCCTGATCCGTCTCAAAATCGAGGTGGCAGAAGGCCGGTCCCGGGCACGGGCTTGTGGATGTGAACAGCGACCTTTTTCCCTGGGAAACTGAACTCCCCCCTCCAGGTTCCTGATGTCATTTTGCAGGAGACATTTGGCACTCTCAGGCCAGTCAGGATTCCAATTTGTGGTACCTAGGGTCAGGGAGAAATCCCGATCCATCTCGAAATCTAGGCGGCGGAAGGTTGGTCCCGGGCACGTGGTCCTGGATACGAACGGTGGCCCTTTTCCCTGGGAAACTTAAAACACCCCCACAGGTTCCTGATGTCGTTTTGCAGGAGACATTTGGCACTCCCAGGCCAGCCAGGATTCCCATGACTGGTACCTTGGATCTGGGAGAAATCCTGATCTGTCTCGAACTCTAGTTGGCAGGAAGCCAGTCTCGTGCTCGTGGTCCTGGATACAAACGGTGGCACTTTTCCCTGGGAAACTGAACACACCCCTCCAGGTTCCTGATGTCGTTTTGCAGGAGACCTTTGGCACTTTCAGGCCAGCCACTATTCCAATTTGTGGTACCTTGGGTCTGGGAGAAATCCTGATCCATTTCGAAATCTAGGCAGCGGAAGTCCAGTCCCGGGCACCTTGTCCTGCGTACAAATAATGGCCCTTTTCCCTGGGAAACTGAACTCCCCCCTGCAGGTTCCTGATGTCATTTTGCAGGATGTATTTGGCCCTCTCAGCCCAGCCAGGATTCCAATTTGTGGTACCTTGTGTCTGGGAGAAATCCTGATCCGTCTCGAAATCTAGGCGGCGGAAGGCCGCTCCCACGCATGTGGTCCTAGATACAGATGGTGGCCCTTTTCCTTGGGAAACTGGACTCCCCCCTCCAGGTTCCTGATGTCATTTTGCAGGAGACCTTTTGCAATCCCAGGCCAGCCAGGATTCCAATGTGTGGTACCTTGGGTCTGGGAGAAATCCTGATCCGTCTCAAAATCTTGGCAGCGGAAGGCTGGTCACGGGCACGTGGTCCTGGATACGAACGGTGGCCCTTTTCCCTGGGAAACTGAACACACCCCTCCAGGTTCCTGATGTCATTTTGCAGGAGACCTTTGGCACTTTCAGGCCAGCCAGGATTCTCATTGGTAGTGCCTTGGGTCTGGGAGAAATCCTGATCCATCTCGAATTCCAGCTGGCAGGCGGCCAGTCTCGGGCACATGGTCCTGGATAGGAATGCTGGCCCTGTTCCCTGGGAAACTGAACTCCCCCGTCCAGGTTCCTGATGTCATTTTGCAGGGTATATTTGGCTCTCTCAAGTCAGCCAGGATTCCCATGGGTGGTACGTTGGGTCTGAGAGAAATCCTGATCCGTCTCAAATCGAGGTGGCAGAAGGCCGGTCCCGGGCACGGGCTTGTGGATGTGAACAGCGACCTTTTTCCCTGGGAAACTGAACTCCCCCCTCCAGGTTCCTGATGTCATTTTGCAGGAGACATTTGGCACTCTCAGGCCAGTCAGGATTCCAATTTGTGGTACCTAGGGTCAGGGAGAAATCCCGATCCATCTCGAAATCTAGGCGGCGGAAGGTTGGTCCCGGGCACGTGGTCCTGGATACGAACGGTGGCCCTTTTCCCTGGGAAACTTAAAACACCCCCACAGGTTCCTGATGTCGTTTTGCAGGAGACATTTGGCACTCCCAGGCCAGCCAGGATTCCCATGACTGGTACCTTGGATCTGGGAGAAATCCTGATCTGTCTCGAACTCTAGTTGGCAGGAAGCCAGTCTCGTGCTCGTGGTCCTGGATACAAACGGTGGCACTTTTCCCTGGGAAACTGAACACACCCCTCCAGGTTCCTGATGTCGTTTTGCAGGAGACCTTTGGCACTTTCAGGCCAGCCACTATTCCAATTTGTGGTACCTTGGGTCTGGGAGAAATCCTGATCCGTTTCGAAATTAAGGCAACGGAAGTCCAGTCCCGGGCACCTTGTCCTGCGTACAAATAATGGCCCTTTTCCCTGGGAAACTGAACTCCCCCCTGCAGGTTCCTGATGTCATTTTGCAGGATGTATTTGGCCCTCTCAGCCCAGCCAGGATTCCAATTTGTGGTACCTTGTGTCTGGGAGAAATCCTGATCCGTCTCAAAATCTAGGCGGCGGAAGGCCGCTCCCACGCATGTGGTCCTAGATACAGATGGTGGCCCTTTTCCTTGGGAAACTGGACTCCCCCCTCCAGGTTCCTGATGTCATTTTGCAGGAGACCTTTTGCAATCCCAGGCCAGCCAGGATTCCAATGTGTGGTACCTTGGGTCTGGGAGAAATCCTGATCCGTCTCAAAATCTTGGCAGCGGAAGGCTGGTCACGGGCACGTGGTCCTGGATACGAACGGTGGCCCTTTTCCCTGGGAAACTGAACACACCCCTCCAGGTTCCTGATGTCATTTTGCAGGAGACCTTTGGCACTTTCAGGCCAGCCAGGATTCTCATTGGTAGTGCCTTGGGTCTGGGAGAAATCCTGATCCATCTCGATTTCCAGCTGGCAGGCGGCCAGTCTCGGGCACGTGGTCCTGGATAGGAATGCTGGCCCTGTTCCCTGGGAAACTGAACTCCCCCGTCCAGGTTCCTGATGTCATTTTGCAGGAGACATTTGGCACTCTCAGGCCAGTCAGGATTCCAATTTGTGGTACCTAGGGTCAGGGAGAAATCCCGATCCATCTCGAAATCTAGGCGGCGGAAGGTTGGTCCCGGGCACGTGGTCCTGGATACGAACGGTGGCCCTTTTCCCTGGGAAACTGAACTCCCCCCTCCAGGTTCCTGATGTCATTTTGCAGGAGACATTTGGCACTCTCAGGCCAGTCAGGATTCCAATTTGTGGTACCTAGGGTCAGGGAGAAATCCCGATCCATCTCGAAATCTAGGCGGCGGAAGGTTGGTCCCGGGCACGTGGTCCTGGATACGAACGGTGGCCCTTTTCCCTGGGAAACTTAACACACCCCTCCAGGTTCCTGATGTCGTTTTGCAGGAGACATTTGGCCCTCTCAGGCAGCCAGGATTCCCATGGGTGGTACTTTGTGTCTGGGAGAAATCCTGATCCGTCTCGAAATCTAGGCAGCGGAAGGCCCGTCCCAGGCACGGTGTCTTGGAAAAGGGCTCTGCGCCTTTTCTTTGGGAATCTGAACTTCCCCCCTCAGGTTCGTGATGTCATTTTGCAGGAGACATTTGGCACTCTCAGGCCAGCCGGGATTCCAATTTGTGGTACCTTGGGTCTGGGGGAAATCCTGATCCGTCTCGAAATCTAGGCGGCGGAAGGCTGGTCCGGGCGCAGTTTCTTGGGTATGACTCCCAGAGGAACCCCATTCAGAGGTTTTATCTGGGAGGGGTTTGGGTTTGCTCCCCAGAGGGACCCCATTCATAGGTTTCCTCCCAATTTTGCCCTAAACCAGGACACCGTGCAATAAAAGACATTACTTTTACAACTCTCCATTGCTATTGTCTTCGGTGAGGACACTCCGAAAACTCAAAACACAATGGCCCCAGTGGCTGGGCGGTGCCAAAGAGCCATCGAGGACATCCCGAGGCTGCTGCGGCCCCAGAGATGTCCCATCATCGGGGCAGTGGTGCCATCGGGGACATCGCTGGTGGCACTTGACCCCTCCCCCGTCCCTGTATGTTGTTTGATATAAATTTGGGGGATTTTCTGGGAATTTTCATTGAAACTGTCCCAAATCCTGATGGGAATTCTTAGGGTGATGTGATGTCAATGGGGACACTTCGGGGCACTCAAGGATGCTCAGAGACATTCAAGGACACTTGGGGACACTCAGAGATGTGGGGGCAGGGGGTGAATGAGCCCCCTCGGTGCCTTGCAGGAGAGGAAACTGACCCGGGTTATAAATGACAGTAGAAATGACAGTAGAAATGACAATAGAAATGACAAGATAAATGACAACATAAATGACAATAAAATACTGCCTTTTGCATTCATGTATCAGCTTTTGCATGTTGTTATTGATTACAATGATTTTGATATGGTACAATTTATAATTCCTTTCAGCTGTTTTTTGATGTAACATAACCTATCAGTTTATGTGCACACTGTATAGCCTACAGAAATGGCGCCGCAATAAATTGATTTTATATCCTAGGCCTTAGCAAAATATTGAAATCAAGACAGCGCAAGGCTGAAATGCTCTTATATTATAACTGACTTTTAAATTACAACTAACTGAGAGAATTGTGTTGTCTTAGTTTGAAAGACAGGTGTCTGCCAGGGAAAGCCGGAGCCTCCCTTAGAATGGAGAATTCAAACCTCCTCTCTCTGAATTATTATAATTTTGAAAAGTAAGGGTCTCTTAGGCAGCATTATGGGGATAGGAATAAGCGTTCTTTACTGGTGTGCATTCTTGGGGAGGAGTTATCCTCACCCGAGATTTAGGTGGTTTAAAGTCCTTTAAACCTCTAAAGGCCCTCTAAAAGCCCAGAGTCTTGTTGATATAAAAAAGCAGAGTCCACAAGGTCTGTTTTCAGGTTTCTCGTGTTGTTTATTATTTGGTATCTCAAAATTTTCTCTGCTCCCAGCCGAGGTCCAGACAGTAGCTGGGACACGAGGCGACTGCCTCCCGATGGGATGTTCCCTTACATTTATACAGATAACGACGTGTCAGTTATTAACTATTTTGTACCAATACCTAGTGCCCCACACTAAAAGTGTCATTTCTACTTTGGTCCAATCCACTCTAACTACTTTGTGCCATCACCACCCCAAAAGATGCAGGACGAGGAAGAAGGAGAAGTACATGAGGTACCACCCAAATTCCACCATCTTGTCCCCATTTACCTCTATTCTATAAACTCTAAAACTACTGAATTCTGTATCCTCTACTGTACTAAACGAATGTTTTCACATCCCAGTGATTTGCAATTCCTTTCTCAGTGTCAGAAGCCTGTCCCGTGGATTAAAATCAAACCCGGTGTTTTCCTGGGCTCTGTGCCAAGGTCTCGGAGCCCCCTGAACTGGCTCCACACCCCCCTGTGCAGGGCTCAAATTCCCTTCCTCGGGTCCCAGGTCATCCAAGGGGATGTCCTGGACTCCAACATGTATAACCGGCAAAGAAACAACACCAGCCCCAGCATTAATAACAAACAGAAGCAGGAACCCAGAAACAGCTTTCCTGAACGGGGCACTTTCCCCTTTGGTGCAGTTCCGGGCACAGCCGGCAGGGGGCGCTGGTGGCTCCCAGTGGGCGGGGCAGGTGCGATGATCCTCCGCGGCTGCAGGGGGCGCTGTGGGGCGGGCTCGGGGAGTGCGCGGTAATGGCGGCTTGGTCTGAGATGGGAAGGGATGGATCAGGAACTCCGGAGCTGTGGCTGAAGGGATGGAAGGGATTGTGACGGAGGGTCACACTTGCGGCTGCTGTTAGGAGCACGAAAGGACGACGCAGGCCAGCAGGAGGTCAAGCAGGAAAGCTTCCTCTTTATTTTTCTGACTCCATATATATACAAATTTACAGACAGGCCAAGATTGGCTACACAGGTAGCCACCTCTTCGACCTCGTTGGTGACCATCACCATCAATCATCATTCTCCTCCTAGAGAGGAAGAATGTAAACAATTCTAATAATATATATAGTTTACTTGAAACTGTGTGAGAACAAAATGCAAAAACTGAAAAAGAGGCAAACTTGAGGCAACAAGGGATGGATCAGGAACTCCAGAGCTGTGGCTGAAGGGATGGATCAGGAACTCCGGAGCTGTGGCTGAAGACACAGAAGGTCTCAGCAGGAAGGGGGTGCGAGCCCACAGTGTAGTGCAAAGCCTCAAAGCAGCGCTGAAGAAGCAGCGGCAGAGGGGCAGGGCTGGCCCAGCTCCAGCAGGACAGGAGGAGGTGAGCTCAGAATTCCTGGGCACACAAGGAGATGGTGGTAGATTTCCCAGGACCAGACTTGGTGGTTACAGTGAACTCCTCCTGCAGCAAGCAGCACCCTGGCAGTCCTCTCTCCGAAAGCCGAGAGCAAGAGACAGCGTAGCTGCCCTCAGCCTCTGTCCTTTTCCTGCCCCAAAACTCACTGTATCTTCCCCCTCGAGAGAAACCCCGAGAGACAAAAAAAAGTGTAGCAGGTGCTACAACTGCTCTCCTTTGGCCCCTTTGTTCTGTACCCAGAGGATAGTTTAAGCACACATAAGTACCCAGTAGTGAGTCTTCTAAGAACTCATGGGAAAAAATTCTATAACTAAAACAGTAATAAATCAACCCCCAACATACAGGCTCCCCACATCCTTCCCTAATACGGGCCCCACTCCAGTGTCAGAGGCAGCTGTCTCCCCCCTCCCAGTAACTCATCTCTCAGGACTGGAAGGTGCCCCAAAACCTCCTCAGTAAACCCGATCACCCCAAGCTCTTCATCCCAACATGTGGCTGTCTCATTGCAGACCCCATCCCAGCCATCACACCTCTCCCAAACACAGCCCCGTTCTGGGCAGGGCAGAGCCGCTGCCGGGGGCATTGTTGTGTGCGCGGAATCCTTTATCCCCCTCGTGCAGCTCCAAGTTCCTGAGGGAAAAGTCCTGGGTTCTAGGGCTGTCCTCCTCAAATTTGTTTAATACCCAAGTGTGGCAAGCCCGTGCCCTGGGGCAGCAGCCGGTGCCAGGACAGCCACGGGAGCTGCACTAATGCCCCGCGGTGCTCGGGGGTCACTGAGGGGATGGGAGTTCATAGGGACCCTCTGTGGCCCTCGCTGTGCACGAAAAAGATTTTTAGTGCCTGGGATCGATTTCCTGGGGTTTCTGGGCTCCGGGGCCAGAGGCAACCCCAGCCCAGTGCCCAAAGGCTGAGCGGTGCTGGATGGGAACAACCCCCGGAACGCCCAAGGTTCCCGAGGGCTGAGTGGAGCTGGTTGGGAACACCCTGCTCGTCTCCACTGCTCATAAGCCACTTCCCTGGCTCAAGCTGCCGCCTCCGCCCAGCCCTGGCGCAGTCCCGCGGGGTCACCGCTCGTCGTGCAGCTGGATGGGTTCGATGGGGCCATACCCCACCTGTCCCTCACTGCGGCTCCTTCAGTGACACGGGGTGGCCGAGACCCCTCAGTGCTGCCCCAACCAGCCCTCGGTTCTGCTCTTTACTGTTGGGGACTGGCCACTGTCAGTGCAGTTTTTCGTTATTTTTTATCCTATTCTCTACTGCTACTACTTCTCGCTGCTCTCGGTGCAGTTATTCCATGACACAGGTGGCGTGGAACCCTCGGTGTGGTTCTTTCCTTGTATTTTGTTCTATTCTCTATGTTCAATTCTATTCACACCTCACACCCACCTCGGCACTGCCCTTCTGACCACACCCGGCAGCGCCTGTCCCGCGGTGCAGCTCTTCAGTGACACCAGGTGCCAGGGACTCCCAGGTGTACCTTTACTCTCTTCTCTGTGTTTTATTACATTCACCCCCAGCCTTCTGGAGCAGCTGCTTCAGATGCAGGCGGGAGCAGCACCATTGGTGCAGCTCTTTGCATTTTAGTCTCTTCTCTGCATTTTAGTCTCTTCTTTTGTTCCCACCTAGCTCATCTCGCCGAGTGACTCCTTCTGGGGTGGCACAAACCCCTCGAGGCAGCTCCAACAGGGCCCCATGTGCCACCGCTCCCCGAGGCCTCCCCGCTGCTCCCCGGGGATTGGACACCGCTGGCGGCCCCGGCTCCTTCCTCTTCCTCTTCTTCCTCCAGACGGGACTGAGCCCCCGCCACCTCCCGGCTCCTTCTGCCGCTCCTGCCTGGCACGAACCGCCGGTGCCGCTGACGGGGCCGCAGCGCGGCTGCCCCGGGACTGCCCCGCGCCTCAGGGCTGGGCCGAGGAGTGACCGCACGGCTGGGGAGGGACCCCGCTGGACAGGGCAGGGTCTGACCCCACGGACAGATCCCACACTGGAGCAGGGTAAGGGTTCCTGTCCCTAAAGGGGGAAGCAGCAGCACAAACTGACCGTGACTCCCATCCCTTCACCCCGCACCACTGGACAGAGGGAGGGAACCGGGAATTGGTTTGAAGTTTCATGTTCATCGTTAAAAAGCAGAGTCACAAGTGGAGCTCCTCTTTCAGCTCAAAAGGGGGAATCCAACTTGGATTCTGGGATTTCCATAACCTCAGGCTGTTACTTGGTACTGGACACTTTAGTTTAGGCAATATGAAGCCCTACTGCAGCAATGTCTCTCCCACCCACTGGTTGCTGGCTCAGAACCAACTTGGAACTTGGACAAGAAGCCCAAAGTTCCAGGAGAAGCACTCCCATTACTTTATTTTTTCATTGTTATTTTAAATTTTATTTTAGATATCATACATATATTACTTTTTTTTTTTATTTTTCTATAATCCCATGTTTATTCTCTATTTACCTCCCTGCCCCTGTCCCACTCCAGGAGGTTTGTGTGGAGGAGCCGTCCCACAGCCCTTCCTGCCCCAGCACCCGCGGCCACTCTGGTGCCGTAAGGCCCCGGTTCCAAGGGAAACCACAAAACCCTCTGGAAATAAACCCGGTCTGGGGAAAAACCTGCAGGGGGATTGAATCCCATGGACAGCCATGGCTGAGACTTGGAGATTCCAAATGCTCCAAGGGGCCGGAGGGAACCGCACTGAGGCCTCGGAGCCTCCCTGGCAGCACCTCCGAGACCCCCGAGCAGAGTGACCCCTCCTGCCCCCCAAAATCCTCAGGTTTGAGTCAGCTGAGGAAAAGAGCTGAAAAAAGGGACTGGAAAGAGGGTGGAGCCCGAGGAGACCCCTCAGTCATCGCCCCAAAAGGAAGAGCTTTCTGCAGGAAAGCCACGGGAAAATCCTCCAGAAACCAAGAAAATAATGATGATTTTTTAAACTCTTTCTGCTCCAGTTTCCAGAAGGTCCCAGCCAGGTCCTGGCAGAAGGAGCTGGGGATGGGGAGGGGGCTCAGAGCATATTTGGGGAGAAAAGTGTAACTGGGGCAAGATAGCTCTAACTGCGGGGAGAAAATGTGAATGAATGGGATTTGAATGGGAGAGGATGATTTGAATTAGAGAGAGAAAATGAAGTTAGGGAGGAGCCCCCAGCCCTCAGCTGTGCCCCAAAGGTGCTGCCAGAGGTTCCCCTGCTCTGACCCACCAGGCTGCGGATGTGAGCTGCCGCTGCTCCCCAGGAATGTCTCAGGACAGAAACTCGATTCAAGCTTTTATGTTCCCAGTCATTCCCAATAAGGTCCCAGTTGTCCCCAACATGGTCCCAGTTCCTTCCAGTCATGCCTGTATGGTTCCATTCACTCTTAGTCTCTTGCAGTAGGAGTCCAGTATGGCTCCAGTCATTTCCAGTATGAACCCACTCACTCCCAGTCACTCTCTCTAGGATGCCATTTGGCCCCATCATGGTCTCAGTTGCACCAAGCATAAACCCAAACTGAGTCCAGTCACCCCAAGTAACTTCCAGACACTCCCAGTATGAGCCTGGTTTGATCCCAGTCACTCCAAGTGTGACCTTCTCAGTCCCAGTATCATCCCAGTATGATCCCAGCTGCCCCATGCATTTTTCCAACTGCGCCCTTTCACCATAACTGCAGTTCCAGTCACTCCCAGTATGATTCCAGTTAGTCCCAGTATGATCCAAATCATGCCCAGAACATACCAACAGCAGTAGCAAGGGTTGTGACTATTATGAGATCGGACAGAACAGACGAAACATCTAAACCGATTCGGCTTCCATGTTGAATTCCCCTTTATTATCAGCCCGAGGCGAGTTATATAGGTTCACCTATATAGGTTATATAGTTTACAGTTACAGGCTACACAAAGAATGCAAACAACCCTTATTTATCTACGTCTTAAGGTGGCTAAAGTGTTAGAACTACAATTCTACATTTAGAAACCCATTACTTCCCAAAACACCTTTAAATAAACTGTGAGTTTTTCTGCTGCGCCACAACTGCGAATTTCTAACTGCGTCACTGTGGCCTGCAGGCCCTGTGGGCTCAGGGCCCCACAGGCTCTGCAGGCCAAAGGGGCCAGTCTGGAATTGCTCACCCTCAATCAATCCAAACATAACACTCTCTAAAAAACTGCAAACAAACAGCACTGAGTTGCAGTCAGCATGTTCCCAGTAGCGCTCACTGCGGTCCCAATAAATCCCAGTATGATCCCAAGTACCCCAGTTCTGGCCCTCTGGGTCCTGGTCCTGGTATCTCCTGTCCCAGTCCATCCCAGCCTGTCACATTCTGTCCCAGCCCCTTCCCGGCAGCCGCCGCTGTTTTCTGGATCCTGCGCCCCCCCTGCCCCCAAAAGCTGCCCTCGCCCCCCCTAAGATGCTCACGGGGATCGGGGGCTTCATGTTGGGCTTTGTCTTCCTGGCTCTGGGGCTCGGCTTCTCCCTGTGCAAGAAGGTGAGGGAGGGTCCCACGGTCGTGTCCCCCCCTCCCCCAAAGTGTGTGTGCTCCCCTGGGCCCCCCCAGCCCAGTGTCACCCCCTTTTCTCTGCCCACAGAGCTCCTCAGCTGCTGGTGGCCACAGTCCCTTCACGTGGCCACGGGCCCAGCCAGGACACCCCGCTCCATCTGCAGGATGATTTTGGGGGGGTCGTGTGTCCATGTCGCCTCAAGTTTGCCTGCTTTTCACTGTTTGCATTTGTTCTCACGCAGCTTCAAGTGAACTACGTGTGTTTTTAGAAAATTATCTTTGTTCACATTCTTCTCCTCTGGGAGGAGGAAGATGATTGATGGTGATGTTCACAAATGAGGTGGAAGAGGTGGCTACCTGTGTAGCCAATCTTGGCCTTTTGGAAAAGTGTATATATATGGAGTAAGAAAAAAAATGTACAGAGCTTTCCTGCTGGATCTCCTGCTGCCTGCTTCATCCTTTCGTGCACCTAACAGCAAGTCACATGTCCCCCCAGCACCTCTGTCCCCATCTGGTTGCTTCCAGTGCTCCCAAATAAGCTTCCCAGTTCACACCAGTGTCGTTCATTGGGGGACAGTGGGGAGGGACTTGTGGGGAGCCTGTGGGGGGAACGTTATCTGGGGGAGGAGAACAGAACAGGCCCCTGGATGGATCAACAGTGGGGACCCCAGTGTGCTCCCCCCGTGTCACCACACTCTGGGGACTCATTGGGTGGCACCTGAACCTCAACACAGCACCCAGTGAACCCCAAAAGGTGCCAGGACCCCTCTAAGCCACCGGGTCTTATCAGGAAAATTTGAGGAGGGGTCTCATGGGGGGCACCCAGGCTGGGCCAAGAGCCCAGTCCTGCCCCAGCCCAAGCTGCCTTAGATCCATTCCAGGGATTAGAAAGGAGGAGTGGGACCCCTCCCAATGCAGATTGGGGTACCAGACCCCTCCCCCACTATTTTTGCGTCCAAGACTCCTCTTTTTCCCCACTCTTCCACCACTTCCCCACTGCACCCCAATCCACCACCATCCTCCATGCTTGGTTTTCGGGGTATCAGGCCCCTCCTGCTCGGCCTGGGTGGCCAATACTCCCTTTCCCTTAATTCAGGCAACTCCTGACATTGTTTTCTGGGGAGGAATCCCAGAGTTTGGGGATGTTTGTGGTGCAGATGTTAGGGGGAACAGCTCTGTCTGGCCTTCCCCTCCCTCTTGTGGCCTCTCAGCTGCCTCCGACACCCTGAGAGTGCTGGGATTTCCCTCCTGGGGACAAGGACCTTCATTCCTTTCCAGGAGCCCAATGCCCAGCCGAGGGTCCAGGTCAGACGGTCTGTCAGAGTCTGTCCAAGGATGTGATATGCCTCACGACCGTCTCCAATGACTGAGGACTGAGACCCCAGACTCTGAAAGGAGCCCTGGCCTGGCTGAGGTGGAACGTTTGCCAAGTCTCGGAGGACTGGTATGCATCTCCATGAGAACGGAGTGCAAGAACAATGGAACTGGTCACAGTGGACTGAGCCAAGGCTGCTTGCCCAAGCTGGTCCGCCCGTACCGGAGTACGGCACGTACGGTGTGCAGCTTGTCCCTGAGCACCCAACCTCGACGCAGGTGGCTCTGGTTTTGGCCCTGTGACTCTCCTTTGTCTCAACCTGCATGCAGGTGGCTCCTGCTTTGGCTCCGGGCCCCTTGCTTTGCCTCAACACAGGTGCCTCCTGCTTTGGCTTTGTGCCACTCGCTTTGGTCCCCGTCTTGACCAACCTATAAAACCCTGGAGACCCCTGCTCACCTTCGTGATCACCCCACTGGAGAACAACCGCGTCTATAGGCATCTTGGCCTCGAGGACTCGGTCCTCCACGTTGGTAGCTATAATCCCTTACTCTCTTTTCTATCCTTCTTACTATTCTCTATTTTCTCTCCCACTATCGCATTTTGGTGGCACTAAATAAAGGTGCATTTTTGTTGTATTGAGTTGTCCCCTGCTGTGTCTTTTGTGCTTTGAGATCCTAAAACGAACCATCATGTTCCCCACATATGTTTGCGGACCCTGACAGGGTCCTTGAACAGCTGCCCCAGAACCTCCGCCAGGGTCTCCCAGTGCAGCCAGAGCTGCTGGGCCTGGGGTCCCCAAAGCCCTCAGCAAACCCCAAGGCCCTCCCAGGAACCCTCAACTCCTTCAAACCCAGTATCCCCCACAGCCCCTGCAAGTTCTCCCCATGGCACCGGCCATGGCCATGTCCTCACATGTCACTGGCCATGTCCCACACTGTCCTCACCCCTGGCTGTCTCCCCACCCTGTTTCCACCCCTGTCATTGTCCCCTACGTCTCCATCTGAGCCCGTGTCCTCACAAATGGCCACGTCCCACTCCATGTCCATGTGTCCATCCACATGTCACTCTCCCTGTCTCTGTCCTACCATGTCAATGTCCCCCCATCATCCCAACCACGGCTTAGTTCAATGTCTTTATTTTTACCCTAATGCTGGATCTTTTAAAGGCATGAAGAGAAATTAAAGGCAAATCAAGGCCAAAAGAATAGCATTCCCTGTCCATGCCGGCTGAGGATCCACGTGCTTGGGCGGGAAGGAAAGAACATTTTTGGAGGGGTTTCCACCCCACTGTCTCCACAATCTTGGTCTTTGCCCCAGATCATCACCATGTGACTGCAGAAGATGCCCTCGGGCAACAGCAAATCAAAATTGTGGAATCCCTGAGGTTGGAAAAGATCTCCAAGACCATCCAGTATTCCTTGATGCCACCAGAAGACAGGAGTGAACACAAAAGAATTTCTGGGGTTGGAAGTCAACAAATCCGCTCTCCCCAAGGAATTCCCAGTGTTGGTCTGTGTCCCATTGGATGCTCCTGCCCCTGCATTCATCCAGGTGCCCACGGGGAGACAGGGAGATGTGGATCCCCCACAGCCGGGTGTCTTCCCAGCACGGATCACCAGGACCACGGATCACCAGGGCTCTGCCCAACGGGGGTCACTGGGGATCATCCAACACCGATCCTCCCATGGGGGATGGAGCTGGAGCAGCGCACGAAGCTCTTCCCACACTCCGGGCACTCGCAGGGATTCCCTTACGGTGCCTCTGTTGGTGTTGGGTCAAGTTAGAGCTGGTGGAGAAGCTCTTCGCGCACTGGGGACACTTGTAGGGCCTCTCCCCGGTGTGGATGCGCCGGTGGACAGTGAGGACAGAGTTATACTTGAAGCCCTTCCCACAGTCGGGGCAGCGGAAGGGCCTCTCATCTGTGTGAATCCGCTGATGTAAGAGGAGATCAGAGCTGGTCTTAACCCTCTTCCCACACTCGGGACACTCGTAGGGCCTCTCCCCGGTGTGGATGCGCTGGTGTTTTCTCAGATCAGAACTCCATCCAAAGCTCCTCCCACATTCCAAGCACGTGTAGTGTCCTTCACCAGTGTGGATCAGGCAATGCCGGAGGAGATGGGAGCTTGCTCTGAAGCTCTTCCCACATTCCCCACACTCGTAGGCTTTTTCCCCAGTGTGCGTCACCTGGTGGATCCACAGGCTTAAGCTTCGCCTGAAGCTCTTCCCACACTCCCCACACTCATAGGGCCGTTCCCGGTGTGGATCACCTGGTGCTGGATCAAGTTGTAGTTACGGCTGAAACCCTTCCCACATTCCAGGCACTTGTGGGGCTTCTCCCCTCCATGAGACTTCTCCTCCAGCTCTGAGCTCCGGCTGGATCTCCGGCCACCCTCCTGTCACAGGGGGGGGCCTTTCCTCCTCACAGCTCCCTGGGCTGGGTTTGCAGCCCCTCCTCCTGCGGGATCTGCGGGGCTTTTCCTCCTCCTCCTCCATCTGGGCACTCCTTGGGAATGAAAAACCCTGGTTTGGGGAGAAAACAAGAGGAGAGCACCTTAGGCTGGGGGTTCCTCCTTGCCCAAGTTATTCTCTAGAATTTAATGGGCACCATGAGTCTCTGAAAACCTTTGAAGCACCAAGATTCAGCCTAAAAGTCCTCCAAATATAAAGACAGATCAAAAGCATCTGCATATACCCAGACTCAGCCAACTCTTCTAATATATAAAGATTCATCCCCATATAAAACCTCTCCCCTCCCACCTCCCCAAATTCCCCTCGCGGGGGGCGCTGGGGCCGATGGGGGGCACAGGTGGGGAACGCTGAGAGCTGCGGGGCTGCCTGGCAACTGGTGAGTCATCAGTGCCGCCCTTCTGATTGGCTAAGCGCTGCCCGAGGGGTGGGGCTGCAGCAAGGGGCAACACCCTGCTCCAGGGCGATATCCCGCAAACGAGGGACCCCCATGAAAATAAGAAGAGGAAAATGTCTCTACAAACAGATGCTGACAATCTGCTTGGAGATAGGGCCAAGCACTTGAACATCAGGAAGCTACAGAAGAAGCCATCAGTTCCACAAAATATTATTAACTGACCACACAGACTGCTGATCAGCCAAGGTCTTGCGAAATTCATCAACTTAGACAAGAAGACAGACTTAACAGAGCTCTGAATATCATTACCTATACAAAAGTAGGGTGGAGATTAGGGGGGCATGTGGAAGTCTGTACCACTCAAGTACTTCAACCAGTGGGGAAAGGGAGAGGGAGATGTAGCTGGGAAGATCAGGATGAAAAGGAGGCTGCATACTCCAACAACTGGAAAGACCCCATGGAAAATGTCCCATGGCCTTTCCATTTTTTTACGAATGAGATTACTCTGATAGGACTCCTCCGTCTTCTTTGTGGACACAACCCTCTGGTGATGTCAATTTTTCCACACACCTTGGAGCCCCTCTGCAATTCCTTCCACTGTCCAGGGCCATGGGCAGAGAGTGGAGCTGAAGGTGCCTCACCCAGTTTGGGTGATCGGCTCCCTTGGGTGGCGGCGGCACCGGGGATTGACTGGGAACCAGAGAGTGTCCAGGAGACAGATGAGTGACACATCAGGGGCTCTGTGAGGAGTCGGCAGGGAGAGAGCACTGAAAATATTATTAGTGAGGACACTGGGATCTTCAGGGAGTAAACATGGCAGGGCACCCATGGAGGGTGGAAAAGGGAAAGCCAGGAAGTGGTCCCAGTAAAAGGGATGATAATCCCAAAATATCTCTGAAGGGTCCCTTGGGAGAATGTTGAGGCAGTTGGCACATTCTCCCAGAGGAAATTAAGGACACGGACACCTAAGGGGGGCAAAAAGAGATGTCCAGAAGGGATTTAGACAGCAGGGGATGGATGGTGTTGGTGTGCTGGGAAGGGTGAGGGTGAAGGGGAGCGTACAGCATTACAATTAAGGCAAGAGGCAGCAGGAGGAATCTATGAGGTAAGAAAGGGGATAATGGAACAGAACAGGAAAAGAAAAATACTGAGGACTGGGAAGGTTTTCAGCAGAGTTGTAGCCTCAAGATTTCCCAGCTGATGGAGATCCTTTGTGTCCTCGGTTCCCAGGAGAGGCAGACAAGGAGGTCAGGATTCCAGGGGGTTTCTCTGGGCTGGGCAGCGGCAGCAGCGGGCGCAGAGGTGCGGCACCGGGAGCACGGGCTGGGGGCCTGTGGGGAGCTGCGGGGCCGGGCCGGGGCTGTGGGGCAGCCGGGGCTCAGTGCCGGGCGCTGCCTGACCCCACCACCCCCCGGGCAGGGCCGGCACTGGCCCCCGGCCCCCAGGAGGCTGCGGGACGCCCCGGCCGCTGCCCGGCCCCGTGGAGCTGCCGGCCCTGCCCGCCGGGGGAGCCGCCTTGGGACACTGCGGCACGACAGGCCCCGGCTCTGGGATACGGGCTCTGCAGGGCACGGGGAGAACAAGGAACAGCAGCCAGGAACGGCTGCCAAATGTGCATTATACATGGAGGCATCGAGATCATCTTTTAAGGATTTTGTTTGGGTGGCTGGAGAAAGGAATGATTTGCAGAAAGCTCCGCAGCTGTCTGAGGATGAGCACCCACAGGCACTCAGGGGGGCTGCACGAGGGGCACAAGAAGCCCCTGCAGCACTTGGTCACAAAGGCACAGCAGGTGAAGGCAAGAAGGGAGGAGGAAAAGGCCAAGCTGAAGGCAAAGGCCATGGCAGAGTTTCCACAGCCCTGAGTGATGAACTGCAGGGCCCAAAGAGAGAAACAACTTGTGCCAGAACACAGAGGAGAGTAACTTGTTAGGAAGGACCAATGAACAGAATACACAGGAATTTAGTTGCTAGGCAAAGGCCATAGAGATAAGATGTATATCGTCAAAACTCAGGAAAGAGGGACTTAGCTATTGTGAAGACCCAATAAAGCAGAACCAGTTGATTAAGAAACCAGCAAGAACCAGGCTCCTGGTTTTGGCCTGAGAAAACTGACCTGGGAATTAGCCAAACCTTCACTGCATCTGCTCAGAGATGGAGGTCCAATAGCCAACACCGAGGAAGATTTCTTACTTCATCAGGAGACACCTGACCACAATCACCAGAAGGTGTAGCACCATGAAAGACTGATTGCAATATCAAGTCCAAGAAGGTGGAGAATGGGCAGAGAATGGGTGGGCAGGGAGCTGGAGTTCTGTGGGATCTCAGTCTATTCAAACCTGGAACCTGTCACGACTAAGCACACACAGTTGGTGGAAATATCCCCTCTGCGTCCCTGGAGCTGGAATAAAACAAACCTGCTGTACAATTCCCAATTGTGCAGTCCTTATTCCACACTGCACCACGACTGAGCAGCACTGAAGGCACCAGAGCAGCAGCCAGGGCTCCACAGCGGGGGAAGCCCCTGTGCCTGCCCACAGATCCTCTGCTGGAATCGTCTGCCTGGCCACCTCCTCGGCCATCTCCACACACTGGGGGCCAAGCCTTGCTGCCACTGCTTGAGCTTCAGGGTTTTCTGTGCCTGCACTGCCACAGGGGCTGGGGAAGGCACCGGGACAATTCCACTCTGGCTCTTAGTCACACTCACACACTGGGCTGGATGGGATCACATTGATGGGAAATATACCAAGTTTAAAAATGTTTTAAAATTTACTTCTCTAGTCAGGCTTGCTTTGCCTTTGCCTTGCAGAAAGGAATTTTAAGGGAATTTTTAGAGGATGTTACACCACTCAACTGAGATGAGCTTAACATCTCAATGCACAGGGAATAGCTCAAAGGACACCCACAATGACAACGACCATCAACAAAACATCAACGACCATCAGCAAACATCAAGGAACACCTTCCCCAGACACTGCCCCTGGCATAGTTGGAGACACCTGATCTGGAAAAACTGATAAGGAAATCCAGGAGTGCCGACCTAATTAACATCAGAGCCAAAGAAATCCCGGTCCTACAGGAAACCAAATATTAAGCACTACACAACTTGGAAGCAATGAACATTAAATCAGTGGATTTCTGTGGGGTTTGGACTGTAAATTTTAAGGCTAAATCTAGTGAACCTCATTTGTCACAGAATTATTCTCTCTGCACACACGGGCTATGTGTGGAAGAAATTATTTCTGTTGCACATCCTGGCCAGAATAAAGTAATGCCTTGATTTTCTAACACTAGAAATGCTGTTGAAGAGTTTTGGTTCTTCCCACAGTTTCAGTGACAAAACTACATTAGAATTAAATCAGATTTTTTTTTTTTTCTTAATAATCCTACTTTTATATTGTCAGTTGGGTTTGGGCAAGGAGTGCGACAATCAATTTTGAGTCCTAGTAGAAGTAGCAAAAAATCTTCATTACTTCGGGGTCTTTTTTCATTTATGTGTGTGCCTGCGTCTTAGAGATTGCAAAATTTTTCTACGGGTTTTTTGATGTTTACCTTTAGGCTGCATTTTACAAAACTAGAAGAGCTTTAAAGGTGACCGTTTAACTCCTAAACATTTATTAAAATATGGTTAAAAAAAAAAAAAAAAAAAAAAGCAGCGGGAGAAGAAGCGGGAGGAGGGGGACAAACTTGTGAGTGAAGGCTGCTCTGGAAGAGAAGTTTCCTTCCAGGCAGCCCAGAAAGGAACTTTAGAAATGCAAATTAACACTGCTGGGGTAAAGTGCAGACAATAGATCAGGCTCTTCTTGCCTGGGGGAGGAATTGGGCTGATTCCCTCTGGCCCTCAGCCCAAGCTCTGCCTGCTTGCACAGATGGAATTGGCACAGCCAAAGGCAGAGCCCACAGTGAGGATTTCTGACTCTGCAACACAAATTGCTTCAGCTGCAAAGGGAAACAGCAAATGGAGAATGTTGGGAAAACTTCACTACAATAAGTGAGGGGGGAATCATCCCACTCCAATATTTGCTGTCATTGTCTATGATATATAGGGTGTATTAGCCCACCAGAGTGTTTTTGCTACCACAAGCTCAGCGAAATAATTTGGGAATCCAAGTATTTGATTATTTAATCGGAAAAAAGTGGTCAATTGATGCAGCCCTGGCTGGAAGGAGCCCCCAAAATTGGGGAAAAAATGAACGGTCACCAGAACAAATTCTGCAACACCATGGACCAGTCCTTAGGAACCTGAAGGAGTTCATATCAGGTGCCAGAGAACAGATTACAAGTTGTCCTCAAAATAATAACCAACCAGACAGATTCAGCTCATGACATTCTTGCCTACCAATCCACTCAGATGAGGAATGTGACATTTCACCATGGGGTGGGATCAGATTATCTATTAACAGAAAGAGGAGCAGCTTGTGGAAAATTAAATGGCTCAAAGTGCTGTTTGCAAACAGATGATGACAGAAAACTGGTAAAACAGATAACAAAGGAAATAAACCAGCTCATGTACCAGTCCAAATGTAGAAAGGATGGGAATGGGACACGCTTTCATGGTTCCCTGGCAGACCACGAGTTAAACAAAGGCAGTTTCTTCTCTTCTGTGGTACAGCAACTCTCATCTTTTGACCATGGGACATGGAGGGACATGGGCATGGATGGAGACATGGTGGACAATGACAGGGATAGAAACATGGTGGGGAGACGGCCGGGGGGGACCTTGCAGGGGCTGTGGGGGATGCTGGGTTTGAAGGAGTTGAGGGTTCCTCGGATGTACCTGGGGTTTGCTGAGGGCTTTGGGGACCCCAGGCCCAGCAGCTCTGGCTGTGCTGGGAGACCCTGGCGGAAGTTCTGGGGTAGCTGCTCAAGGACCCCCTGACCTGGACCCTCCTCTGGGCATTGGCCTCCTGGAAAGGAATGAAGGTCCTTGTCCCCAGGAGGGAAATTTCAGCAGCCCCACGGTGTCGGGGGAGTTCAGCAGCCGCGACAGGGAGGGGTGAAAAGACAGACACAGCTGTCCTCCAGAACTGCAGCCAAAAATCCCAAAACTCAGGGATTCTTTCAAGGAAAAGGCTGCCAGAAACTGCCTGAATTGAAGGAAAGGGGGTTGGGACCCCTAGATTGAGTAGGAGGAGCCTGGAACCCCCAAACCCAAGCACGGAAGAGAGGGTTCAGGGACTGGGGGGACGATTGGGAAGGGGCAAAAGAATGGGGAAAAGAGGGGGCTGGGAGCCCCAAATTGCGTTGGGGAGGGGTCGGTAGACTGACGGAACGAAGACAAAGGGAGCTAGACTGAGGGAGAGGTAGGGTTCGGATGAAAAAAACGTGGTTCCCTGTCTTTTAGCATTCAATCCCCGCGGCTTCGGGGGCTGGGGAGCAGAGCCGCAGGGGGGGCGGGGTGGGGACGTGCTCCCCAAGACCCCTGCCCATCCCAGCGGGTCCATCTCGCTGATGCCCTCGAGCTCCTGGCCCGGCCCCGGCCGCCTGCTCTGCTCCGTGATGTATTTCTCCCCTTCCCAGACCCAGCTGAGGTGGCTCCAGGGCCAGCAGGAGCTCTCGGGCCACGTGGTGGCCACCGCCGTGGTCCCCAACGGGGACTGGAGCCAGCAGCTCCTGGTGCTGCTGGAAACAGCCGCCGGGCGCGGGGTCACCTCCAGCTGCCAGGTGGAGCACGTCAGCCTGGAGCAGCCGCTGAGCCGGCACTGGGCACGGCACGGCCGCCACAGCCCCCGCAGGAGGGGCTGGGAGGACACACAGGGGTGTGAAAAATTTGGGCCAGGAGACCTGCTCCTTTTGAAAAGCCTTTATTAAAATTCAGCTCTTTCAAAGGGGATGCTCGTGGGTCGCCTGCGCCGCCGCCGCTCCCTAGCCGATGAGTCACCACCGAGGAGGAGATCACTCCTGCTGCTGCTCAAGCCGCAGGGGCGGGGATCCAGCCTCACGGGAAACTCCCAAGGGTCCACTTTTGGCTCGAAAAGTCCAGGGGTGTCACTCTGGTCCAGTGTCTTTCAAGTTACGGCGAGATAGCGAAAATTAGTCACAGTTAGCCAAATACTTTCCTTACTGGATGGCGTTGGTCCGGTGTCCAGATGTTGCTTCGGCTCATTGTTCTAGGGCTTTCTTGGTCCGAATCCCACTTCCTCTTTAGTGAAGCATGCTGGGAGCCTGAGTGATTTCCATACAGGGCAGGGTTGGTAAGTTGACAGGCAGGCGGGAAATTTACGAAGGCGAGGATGTAACAAACAGTCCGGAGTGACGAGGTTGAAACAATGTAACAAACAGTCCGGAGTGACGAGGCGGGGTAAGCGCCTTGACAGACAGGTAGGAACAACAGGGGCTTGGCTTAACAAGAGAACATGGAGGGTTTAGGGGATAGGGGTATGCCATTACAGAACTATGAAATTTACAAACCGGGAATATAAGGCGTTGGGGTAGAACTAGGATACAAATATTCTTACATAAATAACAGGTTTAACATTTTTTAATTTATCCAAAACCACCACTAAACAGGATTTCTTGGGTTTCTATTTTTCTCAGGGGCGCTGGGGGCGCTGGGGTGACCTCGGAGACCCTCCCTGGGAACCCTCTTCCCGCTCTCCCACCTCCCCTTATCCTCCTCTCCCGACCTTTTTTCCACCCTGTTCCGTCCCCGCTCCGCTCATCCCAGAGCTCCTCATCCGCAGGCAGCTGATGGAGCAGCAGCAGCAGGAGGAGGAGGGGCGGGAGGAAGAGGAGGGGTAGAGGAGCAGCAGGAACAGGAGGAGGAGCAGCAGCGAGGGGAGGCATCGCGTGCGTCCACCGCTCTCTGGAGCTGCGGCCCCTTGGCGCCGCGAGCATCGGCCCCACCGGATCCCGCAGGTGGCCGGGAAGAGGGACCTCGGCCCGAATATCTTGGGCGGTCCTGGCAGGGTTTTTTGAAGGAGGGAGGGATATTTGGAGCTCACCCGAAGTATCTTTGGGGTTCCTCTTTCTTTGTTTGTTTGTTTTTTCCGGGACGGGGCGGGCGGAGCGAGGTTTGGATCTTGCAGGTCTCCAAAGCTGACCCGAAATCCCCTTTGGGTGGATACTGCGCTGTCCCCGGGAGCTGTTTTTTGGGGGATGTCCCCGTGGCGGTTGCCGGCAGAGTCCCAGCGGTGGGTGGAGGTCCCTGGAGCCAAGCCCCGGGAGTCCCGCACCTTGAAATGGGGCCCTGGAGAGGTGCCCCCTGACAGCCGGGAGTGAGGGGAGCCTCGAGAAGGGGCAGCGCAGACAAGGGATGGGCCTGGACAGGAGGAATCCATGGGACACCAAGGTGGGCACCCCAGAGAGTGGGGACCCCTGGGAACACCCGCACCCCGGAGCAGAGAGTCAGGGGAGGAGCGGCCCATGGGACCCTCAGCAGACCAGAGAAGGGGGACTCCCAGAACCCCAAAGTGGGGAGACCAAAGAGGGGGGACCCCCGGGATTCCCTGGAAGCCTGGAGCAGACAGGGACCCTGCAATGTATGCGTAATTGCACTGGAGGAGGGACCTCCAATACATGCAGAACCCACAGCACCCAGGACAAGGGGGACCCCCAGAACCTCATAGCAGAGACACCAGAGAGGGGGAACCCCAGAGAGGGAGTTTTTTCTGAATCTGGATATTTTGGAGCTTTTCATGGACACGCGGTACCTGGTGACTTCTGGAGATGGACTTGGGCAGGAAGAAGCCCCAAGCCAGTGCACTAACTCCTTGCTTTTCCCCCCAAAACAGGACTTTTCATTCCCAAGCCTTGGACAAATGCAGGAGGAGGAGACAGTGAGGAAGATGCTCTGGGAGCCGCAGGCAGGTGAGGAGAAAGTCACTGCCCCTTTCCCCCTCTCTTCTGCCCCATCTCCCAGCCCAGCATTGCCCGTGGCTGCAGGACAGCCCTGCTGCTGATGCCATCCTGCCAGGGATGGACTGGGGGGATCTCTTTCCCCTTCCCTCTGGTACAGAGGCAAATCCCATCCTATTCTTGTTCTTTTTTCTTTCTTTTTCCCCCTCTGTCCCTCCCTCCCTCCTCCTTGTTCTTTTTCCTCCTCTTACTTTCTCTCCTTCAATTTCCTTGTTCTTTCCTTCTCCTTTTTCTTCTTCTTCCTTCCTCACTCCCTCTACTTATTCCTTCCTCTATATGTTTCCTTTTCTTCTTCCTTCCTTCCTTCCTTTTCCTTCTTCCTTCTTGGTTCTTCATCTTCTTTCTCCCTTTTATTCTTCTTGTCCCTTTCTCTCCTTCTTCCTTCTCTAACCTCCTTCCTCTCCTTGTTCTTTCCTTCTTCCCTCCTCGTTCCTTCCTCCCCATGTCCTTCCTCCTCCAGGAACTGAGTTGCGAACAGAGACCAGGGAGGACAAATCCCTGCAGCAGAACCTCATGGAAGAGGCTGTTTTGAGTGGCTCCACAGCACAGGAATCCAACAGTGAGGAAATGCCAAAGGGATCTCCCACAGGGATGGGCTGCAAACCCACCCCAGAGTGCTCTGAGGAGAAAAGAGCCCCCCTCTGCTTCACCCAGAAATCCAGTCTGGTGGTCCACGAGCAGCTTCACGCTGGGGAGAAGCCCTTCAGGTGCTTGGAATGTGGGAAGAGCTTCAACTGCACCTCCCATCTCATCCCGCACATGCGCCAGCACACAGGGGAACAGCCCTATGAGTGTGGGGAATGTGGGAAGAGCTTCAGCCTGAGCTCTGTCCTACTCCAGCACCACAAGATCCACACAGGGGAACGAACCTACAAGTGCTTCATGTGCGAGAAGAGCTTCTGCTATAGATCCAGCCTGATCAGGCACCAGAAGACCCACAGGGAGGAACGGTCCTATGAATGTCCCGAGTGTGGGAAGGGGTTTCAGAACAGGTCAAATCTCTTCATGCATCAGAAAACACACACAGAGGAGAGGCCCTTCCACTGCCCATGTCCAGGACTGCGGGAAGGGCTTCAAACATAACTTCACCCTCACTGTCCACCGGCGCATCCACACAGGGTAGAGGGCCTACGCGTGTCCTGGGTGTGGGAAGAGCTTCCATCACAACTTTGCCTCGACTTGACACAAAATGACTCACCTATAAGGGAAGCCCTGCAAATGTCTTGAGTGCAGGAAGAGTTCTGTGGGCCTCTCCAGCTCCGTCCCCAATGGGAGGATCTGCATTGGATGATCCCCAGTGACCCCAGGTGGGCAGAGACCTGGTGACTCCTGTTCCAGGTGATCTGTGTTGAGAAGACACCTGGCTGGAGATCTCCATGTCCTGCCACTGGCACCTGGATGAAGGTGGGGTAGAAACCTCCATCAGGGCTCAGAATGACATCAGGAATTCATTGGGAAGAGCAGACTTGTTGACTTCCCGTCCTAAAAGTCTCATCTCTTCCATCCAATCCTTTCTTCCTGTGGCATCAAGCAACACTGGATGGTCTTAGAGGTCTTTTACAGCCTCAATGGTTCCATGACTTTGATTGTCTGTGGCCTATGTGTGTCTTCACCCCAGTCCATCACCATTTGGCTGTGGAAGACCAAGATTTGGGAGTGGAAAGCCCAACCCCACGGATACTCTCCTCTCATGATGCTGACAAGTAACTCCTTTAATTTTGATCTTGATTTTATTTGCTGCATTTTTATCCCTTATAAACACATGAAATTGTCATAAAAATAAAGAAATTGAACAAAGACCTCTAAACCCAATAGTTTTACTATTGGGGGGGGGGGAGGACTTTAGGGCTTGGAAGGATTTGAGGGTGTTCGTAGGAGTTGGAGGGGACTTATCCCCAAAAATGCATCGAGAGGAGGATCAGGCCAAGATCACAGAATCACAGAATTAACCAGGTTGGAAAAGACCTCTGAGATCGTTAAGTCCAGCCTATGACTCAACACCACTCTGTCACCCTGACCATGGCACTAAGTGCCACATCCAGTCTTAAACAGTTGCAGGGACTCCACCACCTCCTTGGGCAGCCTATTCCAATTCCCAATCATTCTTTCTGGGAAGAACTTCATCCTAATGTCCAGCCCAAACCTCCTCTGTGCAGCTGGAGGCGGTGTCCTCTTGTCCTATTGCTGTTCCCTGGGAGCAGAGCCAACCCCACCTGGCTGCAGCTGTCAGGGACTTGTAGAGAGTGATGAGGTCTCCCCTGAGCCTCCTCTTCTCCAGGATAAACAACCTCAGCTCCTTCAGCTGCTCCTCACAGGACCTGTGCTGCAGACCCTTCACCAGCCTTGCTGCCCTTCTCTGGACATGTTCAAGCATCTCAAGATCCTTCCTAAACTGGGGAGCCAGAACTGGACACAGCACTTGAGGTATGGCCTCACCAGTGCCGAGTCCAGGGGAAGAATCACTGCCCTGGTCCTGCTGGCCACCACTGTTGCTGATCCAGGTCAGGTGCCATTGGCCTTCTCGGCCATCTGGGCACACTGCTGGCTCATGTCCAGCCTGCTGCAGATCAGCACCCTCAGGTCACTTTCTGCCTGGCCACTCCCCAGCAACACTGTCTCACTGTCTCCAGTCTGTGGCGCTGCAGGGGTTGTTGTGGCCAAAGTGCAGGACCCAGCACTTGGACTGTGTTAACCCTCACATCGTTGGATTCATCCCTTGGATCCAGCCTGTCCAGGTCCTTCTGCAGAGCCCTCCTACCCTCCTGCAGATCCACACACTCACCCAGCTCGCTGTCACCTCCATCTTCTGCTCAGAAGAAGAAAGGAAGTGACTTGAGAAGTTCTGGCTTTTCTTTCTCCTGGTGCCTTTTTTTTTTTTTTTTTTTTCCCCACATTCCAGAGGCAATTTCTGTGATGGCCTTTGTAAACTGATTCTATTTCAACAGCACCAGTAACAGGGCTGTGAATGTGGGCGCTGTGAATGTGGCCTGTATGGCTTTAATTCTCCTCAACTCAGTGCTCAGGGATTTGTGAGTATTTCAAGATCTGCTCTGCTAATCATAATGCCTGTCACTAAAGTACTGAGTTCCCCATCAGGAAAGCACTGATTGAGAGAGGCAATTGCAGTTGTACTGATAAAATTCAGGTGGCAGCCAGAAGAGGGGAAACAGCAGCTGAGAGCTGCAATTCCCAAGGCAAAGGCAGCAAAATCTTCCTGCTGTTGCCTCAGCGGGAGAAAAACAGTGCTGAGGACAGGGCTGCAACCTCATCCTTTCTTTCTATGAAGGCTGGGTCAGGGCAGCTGGGCCCTGAGCAGTCAGGGAGATTTGTGGGTGGTTGTTGCTCCAATCAGGAAACTCAATGGGACAAAGCAATGTATGGTGCAATTGGAGTCTTCGCTTCAGTGCGTGGTGTTGCTGTGCTGGAGGGCAGGAAGGCTCTGCAGAGGGATCTCAACAGCCTGGAGCCATGGGCCGAGGCCAAGTGGAGGAGGCTCCCCAGGGCCAAGTGTGGATCCTGCACTGGGTCACAACAGCCCCTGCAGAGCTGCAGGCCTGGGGCAGAGGGGCTGGAAAGGGGCCGCTGGGAAAAGCCCTGGAGGTGCTGGGCCAGAGCAGCTGAGCAGGAGCCAGCAGGGCACAACTCCCTGAAAGGGGCTGGGAGCAAGGGAGGAACAGGTCTCTTCTCCCACAGAACAAGCTATGGGACAAGAGGAAATGGCCAAAAGTTGTGCCAGAGAAGGTTTCGATTAGTCAGAGGAACAATTTCTTCCCTGAAAGGGCGGACAAGCATTGGAACAGGCTGGCAGGGCAAAGGGTGAGTCGCCATCCATGGGGACATTTCAAGCACCTGTAGATGTGGCACCTGGGGACATGGTTGTTGGGGCCTGGGCAGTGCTGGGTTGAGTTCAATGAGCTCAGTGTCTTTTCTAACCTGAAAGATTCTGTTCCCTTCAGAAGACTTTGTTTCTCTTGCGAGAGAGGAGGCTCTGTGTCTGTGAGAGAAACTTTCCTGCAGGAGAGGAATCTGGGCTGGAGATGGGCTGCCCTCAACGTGAAAAGCATTCACCAGAACAAAACATGTTTGTATTCCTGTAAGAAGGGCAGAAAGGAGGGATAGTTTCTGTTTCCAGGGTAGCTTTGATTTGTTCCTATCCATGAAGGAACAGACAGCTGTCCTTTCAAAGGAAAGCACTTAGGAACGGCACAGGCTTGCTGGACATACATCTCAATCCTTCTTTTGGCAAACTACAGGATTTGACTAGGGGAAGGGGGGGATTTCCTATTTATTTTCTTTACCTAAGAGTATTTCAGCAACTCTGCATTAAAAATCAACAAGAAGAACAAAACAACCAAAAAAAGCAAACCAAAATACAGCACCGTAACTTTCCAGATGACAGCAGAGATGAAAAACAGGGAAGTCAAAGGGCAGATTTTTGTTTCCAATCAGTGTCTGCCCCAGCACACGGAACATTGTTGGCTCTGACTTTTTAAAGACAACCACTGTTCCAAGAGCCCTTGCTTTTTATTTTATTAAATAATACTTTTCTTTGCCTCAGAAAATCAAGGGAGTTTTCTTCTCAAACCAGTTCCTGGGAGGAAGACAAGATTCAGAAATCATCTGTCACTGGCTGTTTTCAGCATGGGCTGTACTTGCCCAGCTGAGGCTGTGCTGGGCAGAGAAATGTCATTCCAGTGTCCCTGTGACTCCGTGCCTGGCACAGGCTCTGGCAGTAAATTCTCACTCGGCAGACACTGAAAGATTGCAGCTATGTTTACATCATCCCAACCTGGAGTGGAAATGGAGAAGAGACACCGGTATTTAAAAAATCCCAGCAACACAGACCCCAAAAATCCAGTCATGAGTCCTGGGAGGGTTTTCTCGGGGGGAGGAGGGTTCCCACTGGCAGCTCTGGGCAGAACCCCGGCTGTGGGCAGGGGGATGCGAGGTGTCTCCCCCCCGTGGGTTGATCTCCCAGGGTCGGGTTCGGGATCCACGTGACGATCACCTGGTTCTGGCAGGGGATTCTCAGAATGTGAGAAGGGATTCAGCCAGAGCTTCAAGCTGAGGGAACACTAGAACATCCACACTGGGGAATGACGCTACCAGTGTGGGAAATGTGGGAAGAACTTTGGTTGGAACTCTGACCACATCAATCACTGCAAGATTCACACCGAGGAGAAGCCAAATCAATGCCTGAAATGTTGGGAGAGCTTCACTCGCAGCTCCCACCTGATCCAGCACTACAACATCCACACTGGGGAATGGCGCTACCAGTGTGGGAAATGTGGGAAGAGCTTTAGCGAGATGTGCAATGGCATTCGACATCAGCACATCCACAATGGGGAGAGGCTGCAAGAGTGCCCTCAGTGTGGGAAGAAGTTTCCAAGGAGCTCAGATCTCATCAAACATCAGTGAATTCACATAGAGGAGAGGCCCTTCCACTGCCACAACTGTGGGAAGAGCTTCAAGCAAAATGCCCACCTTGTCACCTCCTGGTGCATCCACACCAAGTAGAGGCCTTATGAGTGTCCTGAGTGTGGGAAGAGCTTCTCACAGAGCTCTTATTTGATCCAACACCAATGGAAGCACCACTAAGGGAAGCCCTCTGAGTGCCCTGAGTGTGGGAAGAGCTTCGTGCGCTGCTCCAGCTCCATCCCCCATGGGAGGATCGGCGTTGGATGATCCCCAGTGACCCCCGTTGGGCAGAGCCCTAGTGATCCGTGGTCCTGATGATCCGTGTTGGGAAAAATACTGGCTGGGGGTGCTCCACCTCTCCCTGACTCCCTGTGGGGCACCTGGATGAACACAGGGGCAGGAGCGTCCACTGGACACTGATGGTGGAATTGCAGACTGACTGCCCCATGCAGAGATCCACAGGCAGCCCCTGGAGGAGACCTCACCAGAGCAGGGGGAGTACCTGAGGGCAGGCTGTGACCCCGGGGACACCCGTGGACAGAGGGGCCCCGCTGGAGCAGCCTGTCCTTGAAGGACTGACTCCATGGCAGTGACCCACACTGGAGCAGTTTGAGGGGGGCTGTTGTCTGTGGGATAGACTCATGTCGGAGTTCCGGGACAACTCTCCTGTGGGAGAGACCCCAGTGTACAGCAGGGGAATGACTTGTGTCCCTGAGCAGAGGGAGAAGCTAAGGAGGGTGAATGCCCTCATTCCCTGTTTCCCTGAAATGCCAGGGTTGGAGGTGCAGCTGGAAGGAGGGAGGTATGGGAGGAAGGTGCTTTTAAGGGTCTTCTTTACTTCTCATTATCCTACTCTGGGTTTGTCAGCAATAAATTCAATTCATGTCTCCAGTTTGGAGCCTGTTTTGCCCATGATGCTGTTTGATGAGGGAACTCTCCCCGTCCTTAACCCATGAACCATGGGTTAAACTTTCTTTCCCCTGTCCAGCTGTGGAGGGCACTGACAGAGCAGCTTTGATGGGTGCCTGGCATCGGGCCAGCGTCACCCCACTACAACGGGACACGTCTTTGTGTGGCCCTGTGCTATGGTGCCACAGTTGCTGTTGCTTTTGTCTTCCACATGATTTTATCTTTTGCATTAAATGCTTGTGAAGTTCCCGCAGTGTCCCTCGTGTTCCCTTGGTGCCAGCAGCCCCGTCCCTTCCCTGCTCCCCCTCTCACATTCCATCCCGGCTGCTGGAGCCTTGGAGCTGCCGTGGGGCCGTGGGGCTGCCCTGGGGGCTGCACCCCGAGCCGGGGCCCCTTCCCAGTGCTCCCAGTCTGCCCATCCAGCCGAGAGCAGCCAGCGAGAGCTTCAGCTGCGACGGCAGAGGGGCGCTGCTGAGGGGTGGGACCCACCTCACTTTGGTTCAGTTTGTTCTTCCCACCTGTGGGGAAAAACGATTTTTGGAGTTTTCTGCCAGAAATCTCCCCCCTTCTCCACTCAGCCCAAGGGTGTTGGAGATTTTCCGGTTTTTTTTACGAAATCTGTGGTAAATGTAATGGATAAATTCGTGTATATAATATTGCATAAAAAAAGTTTGGTCTATTAAAAGCTACTCAAGAGTGTGTCCAAGAGTCCAAGGCCAATTGTACAAGCTGTGAAACCACAACATTTGCAGCAGAAATAACATGGCCGGACTGGAGAAGGCCCATTCATCAAGGATGGGCCTCCACTTCACAGCTGCTCGACATCTGATATCAATCTGGGTGGGGGATCCGGAGGATGATCAAATCAGCACCCCAAAGACGAGATCCGGGAAGACTATCGACGTGATTTCATACTTATGGGAACCCCTTTCAAAGCCTCACTTGGAAATGAAGAGATACATGAATATTTGGACTCTCAATGGACTTAGCCTCAGGATAAATAAACTGTATAAAAACCGTGCGCTGAGTCCCAGTGTGTGTGGTCGAGGCTGGATGGTACCTTTGTTACTGTCACTCTGCCCACCCAGCATTCGATTGATGTTGTCCGGGTTTATTGTGGCCTTTCAATTTGATTTTGGAAAAATTGCTAAATAAAGTCTTTTTATTTTGAATTGGCTTCTAATCATTTATAATGAGACATTAATTTTGAAGAACAAAGGATTTTAGTTAAACTAGATATTGCTGAGGTAGACTTCTCTTTGTTAACTAGATATGGTTGAGGTAAACTTCCCTTTGTTAACAGAAGCCAGATTTAGAAACCGATAAATCAGGAGGCCCGTCAACTTAATCAATAGACTCCAAGAACACAATGTGATCATAAATCAAATAGTCTTGAGAAAACAGGATCCAGGTGTCACCAACACTAAAAGGTTAAAAAGTGAATGCGAGGAAGACCCATCTTACTTCATCATTTTGAGACCCCACCCCATAAGAAGGACCCATTTCAAAGAACAAACAATGCATGCTTAATTGCTTTTTCGCTAATTACCATACAGAGCGGGGAATGGGATGGACCAGAGTTATGAATACACATTTGTGTTTCGGGTATTCAACACTCTTGTACATAAAAAGACTCTGTGATCATCTGTAAATTGCGGTGTGTATTTGGGAGCTATCCCGCACGCTGCCCGGCGTCGTGATAAACACACACTTTTTAACTTCAAACTGTTAGAGAGTCTTTGTCCGTCATAGTTGGATATCGGTATTAGATCAATATCCATATTTTTAACAAATCAGAACCCCTCTCTTTATTCTCAAGGCTAAGATAGACACTTGCACACATGAATTACTGCAATGGGAGAATACAGGGTTCAGCACTGTCTGTTAAAGCTAAAGGAATTCCCAAGATTTAGTCCTATTTGTGACACTTGAACATTTTCCCAGTACCTTTCCTTCCTTTTCTTGGAATCAAACACAAGTGTTTTATCCATATGTCCTGCAGTGCTCTTGCTGAATGAAGCTACATCGGGTCTTTCTTTCAGAAATGAATCAAGAAAACACAGAGTGCCTCCCCAAACCCTTCTGCACCCTTCCAAACCAGTCCACTACTCAAGCACAAGCCTCAGGCACAGCCCGGATCGCCCCTGTCCCAGCAGCTCAGAGCTGCACTGCACAGTGCTTGCTGTGTGCCAGACAGCAGAAAGCATCAGGGCCTGGTGCCCCTGAATATTTCTGCTGAAAGGAAAGCTGTGTGCTGGTGGCTTCCCAAACAATTCGATGGGTGAAGGTCTGGGTGTAAACAGCTTTGAAATGGCTCCTACTGTCTCTACTAACTTTGGGCAGGAGGTTGGTTGCAGAGCTCAGACAGTTTGGCTCCTGAGATAGACAAGGGTCTGCAGGAGCCTGAACTTGGGAACTTGGGGGTAAACCAGGAGGTTCAAGGCGGGGAATATGTGGAAGGCAGTTGGGGAAGGCTGAACCTTCCTGGAACCTCAGCCAGTGGGGAAAGGAAGGGGCAACATGCGGCAGGGAATTTAGGATAAAAGGAGGATGCGTCTTTGGAAACCTCAAGAGAGAAAACCCTGTGGCCGTGTGGACCGGAGGACTCATTCCCTTTATTCTAATAAAGTTGAAAGGGAAGCCTGTGTCGCCTTTTTGGACATAACCCTCTGATGTTTGTGGATTTTCCGGACACCTGGGGCCCAGTGCAGCGCTTTGGGGGTGTCCAAGAAGGGGAGGGGGACAGTGAATGGGGGGCCCAGGTGCATGGGGGGACCCCGGGAAATTGGGGATAACGGGGTCCCGGCCGATAACGGGGGGAACAGGACCGAGCCCCGAGGGACCCCCCGGTGCCGGGGACCCCCCTGTGCCCCCCAGTCCCGCTCGGGCCCCCCCAGTCCCGGCGCTGTTCCCGGGGGGTGAAACGGGAGGGGCCGAACCCCCGGGATGGGTGGGGGGCCCCACCTCACTTGGCTTTGGTTCGTTCTTCCCAACGCTGCGGAAAAACGACTTTGGGAGTTTTCTGCCACAAATCTCCCCCCGCCTCCGCTCAGCCCGAGGGCCTTGGGGGTTTTCCGTTTTGGGGGAAATCAAAGCCATGCGCTGATGCTCCTAATTCGGGCCAGAAGCACTGACGGCTTTCCTCGGAGCCGGTGGCGGCGAACACGCAGGGCTGGGCCAGGCGGGCCGGGAGCTGCGGAGAACTTTGTTTGTGTTTTCAGCTCAATGCCGACTCGGGCCCGGGCCCGTCCCGGGGCTGTTCCTCATCTCCGGCTTTCCCCTCACACAGCCCGGGGGCGGGGCCTGAGAGCGCGGGGCGGAGCTGGGCCGCGTGCAGAGCCCGCCCCTCGCTCGCTGCCATTGGCTGATTGTGCCGTCAGTGCCGGTGGTGGCTGCGCGCTGATTGGGCAGAGCGGGGCCAAGCCCGGCCCCGGGGCCGCCCCCCGGGCGCCCGTGGCTGGTTGGAGGCGCCATTGTGGGAGCGTGTGTGCGGCCCCGGGAGCGGCGGCAGCGGCCGGAGCCCGCTGAGGCGGCGGCGGAGCTCGGAGGCGGCCCCAGCGCAGGGGGGAGCCGCGCTCGCTTGTGGCGAGGCTCGGGGCCGGCTGCGGGCGGAGGGGGCGGCAGGGGGCTCTGGCGGGTTCCTTGTGCCGTGTGGGCGCCGTGTTGCCCGTGGCCTGAGGGCGCTGCGGGAGCGGCTGCCCGCGGTCTCCTTCCCGCCGCTGCCTCGGCAGGAGCCGGTGCCGGAGCAGCGCTGGCCCGTCCCGGTTCCCGTGGGTAGGACGGAGGTGGGCGCCCCGTCCCCGGGGCTGTGCGGGAAAATTCCCGTCGCCAGAGGTTTGTGTCCCCAAAGTGTTGCCCGAAACGAAGTGAAAACAAAAACCAACGGGAGTCGGTTTCTGTCGTGCTGTATTCGGGGCCCGGGGTCCTGGGGACTAGCGTCCCAAATCAGTATTCCCAAAGACCCTCATCAAGACATGGGTTTATATACCTTTTTACAAAGATCATGTTACGTGCTAAATACAAATTCTTTGTTTCTAAGCAACTACATTCATCTTACAAACAACAATTTCTTAAAGCTGTAAATTCTACATGCTTGTCTTACTTCAAACTATAGGCTAATTTACGTAACTCCCACCACCATCAGACCCGTTCTAGTTACATGTTAACTCTATCTCCAAGCCAATTTTGCTATTTCAGTATGTTCTACATACATGCTCTGCTAACTCCTTTGATTATTGTTTTCCCCTACCCAGCACATTCCCCATGACTATTTTCCCAGGGCCTGGTGTACTGAACAAGCTAAAGCCTTAGCATAACTACTGCTACATAGAATTTTCTATATACACGGCAACAAAAGGAGACCGAGGAGTCCTGTAAAAGCGACTTGATTGATGAACAAAGGGAGAGGCCGTGCGGCATTTGCCGTGGGCTCTCTCCAGTTGTTGTAGGACGCGGGCTCCTTTTTATCCTGATTTTCCCTTCTGCATCTCCGTCTCCCTTTGCCCAGCGGCGAAGGGACTTGGAAAGTTCCGACTTCCCGATCCGCCTCCGGCATGTCCTCGTTAATATGCACCCCGCTTTTGTATAACATCCGATATTCATGGCTCTGTTCAGTCTTTGTTCTTCTTCTCCATGGTCAGGAATTTCGCGGGACCTTGGCTGAGCAGCAGTCCGTGTCAATGAGTAACATTTTCTGGAACTGATGGTTTCTGCCGTTCCTTCCTCATCCCCAAGTCCCTGGCCCTATCTCCAAGCAGATTGACTCACTGACTCTGTTTTTCCTTGCTGGGTCCCCTTTGGCTTTGGGCTCATTGTCAGTGAGCTCCTTCCCTGTCCTTCTGTAGCCGTGTGTGGCTCAGGAGGCCTGGCTGCCACCTGCATCCCCTTGCTCAGCTGCTGAATGAGCTGCCCTCAGCAAGGTGTCCTGCATGGCCCAAAGATGAGAGTTGCTGCAGCACAACAGAGGAGAAAGAGCATTCGTTTAACCCCTGGTGTTCCGGGGAACCACGAAACCGTGTCCCAGTCCCGTCCTTTCCACGTTGGGACAGGAACATGAGCTGCTTTCTTATTTCCTTTGTTCTCTGTTTCACCACTTTTCTGTTGTCATCTGTTTGCCAACAGGATCTGGAGTCCTTTAATTTTCCACCGTGTCCTCCTCCTTCTGTTAATCAATGATCTGATCCCAGCCCATGGTGAAATACATGTTGCATTCTTCATTTGAGTGGATTGGTGGGCCAGACTCAGGAGCTGGATTTGTCTGTTTGGTTTTTATTTCGAGGACATCTTGTAATCTAATTCTGCCATTGAAATGATCAATGGGTTCTCTGGCTCCTGATCTGAATTGCTTCGGGTTCCCAGGGGCTGGTCCCTGGTGTTGTAGGATTTGTTCTGGTGGCTGTTCATCTTTTCCCCATTTTTGGGTGCTCTTTCCAAGCCAGTAGTGTATCAACTGATCACTTTTCTCTAATGAAATCATCACATACTTGGATTCCCAACTGATTTCTCTGAACTTGTTTTGAAAAACAAGGTTCACTTTCTTAGACGAATCTATAAGTTTAATAAAAAAAAATTTAAAAAACCAACAATTTGGAAATTGAAAAGCACGAAGTTTTCCATCTCGATGCCTCAGTAGAAAAAACTACATCTACTCCTTCCAGTTCCTTGCTTTTAAGGATTAACCTTTTACATATGCTTTTTCAAACATTCCTTTGAGTTCAGATGTTCCCTTGGTTTTTGCCCTGACCCCTTTCCCTATAACCTGTCCCATTTTACCAAATTAACATTTTCAAGTTCTTGTTGGCATCTGGTAGTCTTCATGTTTTATTCTTCTGGTACCAGGAAATCAATGAATTCCTTTTTTGCATCTTTTGGTTCACCTTTATCTTGATGTATCAGTTCAGGAATGCAGAAAGGATTCCCTACCCATATTTTCTGGTGAGGGTTTGATTTAGTTTGGGTAACTGGTTTGACTGGATTTAGAAAAAAACATTTTACAACTCAAAAATAAAACATGTATTAATCGCATTTCTAAGTGTGTTAAAAAGAAAATACAGTAAAACTTTCTGCATTAAACATATAGCATTTTTTGAATACTTGCAAAAAGCCAAGTTTATAAAATGCAGTTATAACATGGTGGTACCAAAAACACCCCAGTGGCCTAACGCTCCCTGTGTGACACAGACAGTGACAGCACATGTTGGAGTGGGGAGAGGGATGATTCCCCCCACTTGTTGTAGTGAAGTTTTCACAACATTCTCCATTTGCTGTTTCCCTTTGCAGCTGAAGCAATTTGTGTTGCAGAGTCAGAAATCCTCACTGTGGGCTCTGCCTTTGGCTGTGCCGATTCCATCTGTGCAAGCAGGCAGAGCTTGGGCTGAGGGCCAGAGGGAATCAGCCCAATTGCTCCCCCAGGCAAGAAGAGCCTGATCCATTGTCCGCACTTTACCCCAGCAGTGTTAATTTGCATTTCTAAAGTTCCTTTCTGGTCTGCCTGGAGCGAAGCTTCTCTTCCAGAGCAGACATTGAATGACTCACAGGTGGGCCCTCCACCCCTCCAAGCTGCTTTTTTTTTTGTCCTTGTAACAATATTCTGTTAACTGTTTACTTGTTAAAGGGTGACCTTTAAAGGTCTTCTAGTTTTGTAAAATGGATCCTAGAGGTGAACATGGAAAAACCCGTATCAAAATTTTGCCATCACTAAGAGCCACGCACAAACATACACAAAAATATTCCAAAGCAATCAAGTTTTTTCTACTTCTCCTAGGACTAAGAATTTATTCTCACACCCCTGGTCCAAACCTAACTAAGAATATAAAAGTAGGATTATTACAAAAAAATTATGCTAGTGTGTAATCATGTCACGAAAACTGCAGTAAAAACAAAAATTCTCCAACAATGTCTTTTAGTGTTAGAGAGTCAAGGCATTACTTGATTCTAGGCAGGATGTGCAAGTGAAGTAATTTAATCCACACATAGCCCGGGTGTGCTGAGAAAATAATTCCATGCCACGTGAGTTTTACTGGATTTTCCCTAAATTTTAAACAGTCTGAAGCCATAGAAATCCATTTGTGTTATGTTCTTTGCTTCCAGGTTGTGAAGTTCTCAGTATTTGGTTTCCTACTGGAGCCGGATTTCTTTGTCTCTGATTTTAATTAGGTCCTCACTCCTGGATTTCCTTATCAGCCTTTTCCAGAGCAGGTGCCTCCAACTCTTCCAGGGGCAGCGTCTGGGGAAGGTGTTGGTTGCTGTTTGCTGATGGTCGTTGATGTTTTGTTGATGGTCGTTGTCTTTGTGGGTGTCTTTTTGGCTATTCTGAGTCTGCTGAGATGTTAAATTCATTTCTTTTGAGTGATGTAACATCCTTTAAAAAAACCTTTAAAATTCCTTTCCCCAGGGCAAAGGCAAAGCAAGCCTGACTAGAGAAATAAGATTTTTTAAAATTTAAACTTGGCATATTTCCCATCAGTGTGATCCCATCGAGCCCAGTGTGTGAGTGTGACTGAGAGCCAGAGTGGAATTGTCCCGGTGCCTTCCCCAGCCCCTGTGGCAGTGCAGGCACAGAAAGCCCTGAAGCTCAAGCAGTGGCAGCAAGGCTTGGCCCTCAGTGTGTGGAGATGGCCGAGGAGGTGGCCAGGCAGACGATTCCAGCAGAGGATCTGTGGGCAGGCACAGGGGCTTCCCCCGCTGTGGAGCCCTGGCTGCTGCTCCGGTGCCTTCAGTGCTGCTCAGTCGTGGCCTCTTTAACATTCACAGACAATTCCAGTTCCTTTTCTGAGTCTGGGAGAGCCTTGCCTGGGGCATCAGTCATTTTGGTATCCATTTTCTCCAGTTTTCTTCTCTTTCTCATGCCTCTACCACAACATTGAGGATGTGTGGGGTTACAAAGTCATACAATGTTCTGGCTGGAACAGAGGATCCTCAATCCAGGTCCTGCAATTCCCTATTAATCCTCAGAATTGTCACAGCTCCTTTTTAGTCCTGGGTAACATTATTTCTGACATTCCCTGGACCCTCTCTGGGTCAATACACCACGAACCTTCAGTCAAAATATGTCCCAAATATTTCACCTTTTTCTCCACCATTTGCAGTTGGTTTTTGGTTGGGTTTGTATTGGAAAAGATGGGAGACGAGTCCCAAGCTGTCATGGTCAACAAGTCTCGCTTTATTGTTCAACCAGTCGTTTTTTATACACACAATAATTAGCTCATGCATATTGCAAAATCTAAGCTCAGGATTGGGTCTAACACTAACATGCTTTGTTTTCTATTGCTAGCCTTGCGATTCCAAGTTCCCATCTCGTTAATTTTCTTTACTGCATACCAACTATTCTCAACAACCCAGCTGTTATCTCTGCACCTGTGTTTCAAGGGCACTGTTGGCCCTGCTTCAGTCACGTACGCCTAGTTTCTCACACAGAGACTAGCTGAATCTGGCTGCTATGTCCTTTCTCACGCAGCCATATCTCAGGCAGGCTTCCCACATTTCCCCCGTTTTCTTTTTGTGCTAACAAAAGCTGTTTCCCACCACCATCAATCATGTTCATAAGCATGCGTTGCAAGCATTTTATAAGACACGGCAAAAGCAATAAGATAGCTACAATAACAATTAGCAAGATTATTCCATGTTGCAGCAATGAAGTTACCCAAGGGCCAAAACCGAGTCCTTTCAACCAATCATCAAGTCCAAAGCCTGTGGATTTCTGTAGATGTGTGGTTAGTTCTTGCAACTTAGAAAGCTGAGCATGGATAGAGACTGAGTGATCAGACAAGTTCATGCAGCACATCCCTTCAAACTCTTCGCATCCATGTCCTTGAGCCAGCAGCAGGAAGTCGATAGCTGCTCTGTTTTGGAGGGACGCATGCCGCACTGAATCCACATCGATCAGTAGGTCTGAAATGGCCTTAGAAGTAGCATTAGTTTGTTTAGCCAGCCAACAGGCCATCCTATCCAACAATGTTAAAGCCCGAGCAGCTGCTGCTTGAGGGACAAAAAATGATATTGCAATGATTTCACCCGGGGACCAGAACGTTACATCATCTCTGCACTCTGGGGTGTATGCGTGTATCATTCGTTTTGACCTCAATCGTGTGTGATTCCTGTGTTTGTGTAAGATCATGGTCATATTAGGTGTCAATAGGGTCAACCTTCCTAATGTACACGGACCACCCTCTATCCTTGATGGAATACCAGCCCATGCCCTATCCCCACAAATGAAAAATATCCCTTTTAGCAAAGCAATCGGAGTGTTAGATGACCGAGAAACATTCGTGCTAGTATAGTTACACCAAGCAGTAACATTTCTATACGCAGCTATAGTGGCATTAACAATTATGGGAAAAGTCTGATTTCCAGTAGGTGTACCAGAGGCTCGAAGTGTACTTGTCCAATTAAACATAACACAGGCATCTGCTTTCACTGATCCTAGTAGTTCTAGCTCTTGAGGTTCCCTGGGGGCTGGAGGGAGGTAGGGAACAATTTGGTCCCAATGATCTGCATAGTTTTGGCATAACGTATGGGTATGGGTCGAGGTGAAAGGACATGGCCACACATCAGTGGGCAATCCCACCAGGCAGGTGGTAAAGGGGTTACCGGGAGAGGAGAGAGACAGGCAGATTGCCTCCTGGCCTGTTTGATTTGCTAAGGTAACCCATATGTTTTCTTTAGGTTGCGTGGGAGCCCAAAAACTTTCCACCCCCTGCATGATGGCCACAACGATCAAAATCAACCCCATGTTTGCGATTAATTCAATCCTGCCTTGGATCTCTCCTTTCGTATTTTCCTTTTAAGTTTCAATCGTTGAAATCTGCGGTTAATACTCTCCCAATCAGCCGGATCAATGGACCACTGCCGAGGTGCAAAACATGTAATCTCACAACGCTTTTGCAACACCTCAGACTTTCTAATAGCCTGAACTCTTATTATGGCCCTACTTAGGTCGTAACGGAAAAGGGCCAGAGCGCGCTGTTCTTCGCTCTCCAGCAGGCGTATGGCCTGCCCAAAGGGTAACCCTGTTTCAATTGATAATACTCTCTCCGGGTGGGCAGCTCTCCAAGACTGCACACAGCTAGGGCATGCAAGGTCAAAAGGTAACGCTCGCTGATGAACCCACTCGACTGTGTTACAACCCCCACAATGCAACAATATCCAGGCCCTATGGGTACCATCTACACAACAAACACAAGCATAAGGCAACAGCTGTCCGCTACTATATCGACGCAAGCGAGAGATTAGATAACCAAACTCATCCGGTGATCGTATCTGCAGCTGGGCTGGGCTGAAGCAGGTCTGCAGGAAGGGGAGATGTGGTCTGAGTAGAAGACCCAGCCTCAGTTGAGGATTCCTGATGTAAGTCGGCTCCAGTTTGAGGCCGCTGCGCCGGTCTCGCGCTCCGAGCCGGTATCCACTCTGGTCCTGTAGGGGTAGAAACACAGAGATACCCTCTTCCCCAATATAGTACTTGTACAGGGCCTTTCCATTCTCCTAGCCTGGGGCACTTGTATTTCACCCAAACACCTGTGTTCCTTAGTACGCCACTGTCCTCCCTTTCTTCCAGAGTATGGGTGATAGCAGCAGGTGTGGTTGCTGACCCAAAGATGCACAAATGGTTCATTACGAACAAGGCCTTTGCTAGTCGCTGCTGAACATCCCTCACATCCTTAAACTTATCCAAGTATGTTTTTAGGGTGCCATGTGTTCGCTCCACAATGGCTTGACCTTGTGGATTATGGGGTATTCCTGTAACATGTTTAATTCCCCATTGTGTCAGAAATGCCTCGACCTTTTTACTAACGTACGCCGGCCCATTGTCTGTTTTCAGTTGTTGACACACCCCCATTACGGCAAAACATGATAGTAAGTGCCGAATAACATGCAGCGCCTTTTCTCCTGCTTGCGCCGTGGCCCAAACATAATGACTAAAGGTATCTACTGTGACATGGACATATTTTAACTTCCCAAAAGCATTTATATGCATGACATCAGTCTGCCAGATCTGATTACTAACTGTACCTCTAGGATTTACCCCCTGACCCAGACCAAGACCCTGATTATGATTGCTACAAACAGGGCAGCTACGCACTATATCCGTGGCTTCTGCTTTGGTAATCTCAAACTGCCTTTGCAACCCCCTCGCATTCTGATGATATAATGAATGGGCCTCCCTAGCCATCGTGAAGGGTAGCAAGGCTGGCATCACAGCGGCAGAAACCACTTCATCTGCTTTCTTGTTGCCTTCCCCTAACCCAATGTCCCATTTGTGGCTCCTGATGTGTATAATTGCATAGGGCTCTGTTCTATTTCCCAGAGCCCGTTTCAGCTGCAAGAATAAACTAAACAGTCGTTTGTTGGCAACTTCCTTAATCGTGGAGTCTTCAATCCGGGATGCCACCCCCACAACATAAAGAGAGTCCGACACGACATTAAGGGGTCCACTTAGGTGCGATACAGCCCAAACCACGGCCAATAGTTCAAGCGTCTGTAAAGAGTCCTCAGGTTCTGCTTTTAGGAGGTGTTGTTTCCATTCCCCCTGCTCTTGCCAAACAACGGCTGCACTGCGGGATTTACGACCAGCGTCTGTGAAAGCAGTAAGAGCACCAGCAATTGGCTTGTCCTCACGTAGGGGTCGGGTAATCCAATCCCATTCACCCAGCCACTGCAACGCTTTTGGGCGGAGTGGGCCTGTCTCTATGTGAGCCCCCGATCCCAGCAGTGCCTCCGCAAGCTCAGCAGAATTCAACAAATACCAGTCCAGGGTGGCTTTTTCCAGGGGGAGGTGAATAATGGCTGGTTCACAACCCATGACTTCCAGGATTCGCAGTCTGCCTCGTTGTATCAGTCGTGCCAAATTTTCAATTTTTGTTGTTATTGTTTTCTTTGTTTGCAGTGGTGGAGACATCCATTCTATTACCCGGGCCTCCCCCGTTTTCTTTTTGTGTTGCGTAAGGGCTCCAAGCAGGTGACCCGATCGATTGTGCCACACCGTAAGAGTTACTGGGGAGGCAGGATCCAAACGAGAAACAAACCCCTCAGCCACACAGCGTAATATCTGATGCAAAGCGTCTTTCTGCCGGGAGGTCAAAGACACCGGGGTGCAGGGATCCGTCCCTTTCAAAAGAGGCTGGAGAGTTTGGAGCAATGTATTAGGGATACCCACAACAGGTTTGAGCCACTGTAGATCTCCTAAAAGTTTCTGTGCTTCATGTAATGTAGCCGGGGTGATGGCCCCTAACAGTTTTTGCGGCCTAATTCTACTTTCTGTTATAATCCACCCAAGGTACTTCCAGGGAGCAGACTTCTGCATTTTTTCTGGGGCAACAATTAACGAATGTTCTGCTAACGTGGCTTTGATGTGCTCCACTTGATTAGGTAAAAATTCGTGTTGCTGCGCAAACAAGATATCATCCATATAATGGTAGATGATTGTCCCTGGCATTTGCTGGCGCAGAGGCTGCAATGCTGCATCTACATAAAGCTGGCATAAGGTTGGTGAATTTCGCATACCTTGTGGTAGGACCGTCCACTCGAATCTTTTGTCTGGTTCCCCTCTGTTTATGGCTGGCAGCGTGAAAGCAAAACGCTTCATATCATTTGGATGTAGAGCAATAGTAAAGAAACAGTCCTTTAAGTCAATAATTAAAAGGGGCCAGTCTTCTGGTATTAGGGCAGGGTTGGGTAAGCCAGGTTGCAAGGCCCCCATGGGTTCCATTTGGTCATTAATGGCACGCAGGTCATGTAGCAAGCGATACTTTCCTGATTTCTTTTTGATAACAAAAATGGGGCTATTCCAAGGACTAGTAGACAGCTTAAGGTGTCCCTGCTGTAACTGTTCCCGCACCAGCTGGTATGCTTGTATGAGACTCTCCCTTTTTAACGGCCACTGCTTAACCATCACCGGATCAGCTGTTTTCCAGACAAGTGGTATTGGGAAAGTCCAAGCAGTGGCCATTAGCCCAAAGGGTGCTCATTTGTGAGGACGAGACCCATTTGGGAAAGGATGTCCCGTCCTACTAGGCACTGGACGGTAGGTGGCAGCATTGTCACAGAAAAAATAGCTTGCAGAGTTTTTCCATCCATAGTTACCACAAGCGTAGGTGTTTTACTGGCTAACGTCATGCCGCCTATACCTGTGACTGTCGTTGAGGAGGCTAGTAAGGGCCAGTTCTGCGGCCAGTAGTCCGGAGAAATTATACTTGAGTCCGCGCCCGTATCCAACAGTCCAGTTAACTCCACAGTCTTATCCTTAAATCGTAGCTGCAGCTGTCTTTTAGGCCGGGACGAAAGATCCACGGTTAACAAGACAAGTCCTCCGGTGCTCCCGAAACCCTTTTCCCCCCGCGGTGTTGGTTGAATCGGGGGGAGGGCTTTCGCGAGTTGTGGTAGGGGCACCACTTGAGCCAATCTCTGACCCTTGGCGATTTTTAAAGGTGGAAAAGGGGTATGTACCATGACCATGATTTCTCCGCTGTAATCAGCATCCAGCAACCCAGGCAGGATAAATAGTCCGGATATCGAAGCTGATGATCTGCCTAATATCAGTCCGCCGACTTGATTGCCTTCTATGATTATAGGTCCAAAGATTCCCGTAGGAACAGTCTGTGGGTGAGGTGTCATCAGCGTAACCTCTACTGCGGCTGCCAGGTCCAGACCGAGGCTCCCGGCTGTGGCTGGCCGGAGCTGTTGGATGGCATTGCAGCTGCTACTTGTATCCCGGCGCGGCTGCTGCTCGCGCTGTGTCTCGCGTTTCCCTGCTTACGGCGGCATGTAGCAGTATTGTGGGTGTTAGATTGACAGTTAATACACCAGACACCCTTAGCCTGGCACTCCTTCCTGATGTGACCGGACTTTCCACAGCGGAAGCACTTCATGCGAGAGCCGACCTGACCGGTGCGGTTACAAGCCATACCGGCCGCTGCAGTTTGGAGAGGTGCAAGGGCAGCCATGACCTGATTCTGTGATGTTTTTGCCTGTTCCTGGAGCCCTAAACCTAATTGCTTAATTGCCTCCACTAAAAATGCCTGAGAGCCAGATGGCATGCCGGCAGCCTTTTCAAGCAACAAGGGAACGGTCCAGTCTCCATTCATAGTATTTATTAATGAGCGAGTCTGTGCGTTCCCATTCTGTAATATACACTGCTTCAGTAATGCCCCTTTCATAAACTCTTGCACCCCCGCTTTATCTATAGCCTCGGCCACCTTATCTACAAACGAACCCAGCGACTCTTCCCTACTTTGTTTAATGCCCATGTATATAGGCGTTCCCCCAGGAGCTTTTACCTTATTCATAGCCCTACGCGCTATCTCCATTGCCTCACGGACTTTATTGGGGCCCATTAACGCCTGAGCTTCTAGTCTAAGGAATGCGCCGAGACCTAATAGCTCATCTATTGTTATTCCGTGCAAAGGATCACCCGGTCCTCTTTGTACCGCCACAGATGCCTGAGCCTCTGCCTGCCAATGCGCATCAAACAACATAACCTGATGCTGTGAATAGATCAATCTAGCTATACCCCTAATATCCCCAGGCAGAAGCAAATGCGCATTAAAAAGATATTCAAGCATCTGCTTTGCCGGCTCACTGTTCACACCGTATTGTGCCACTGTAGTACGCAATTGTGCTAACAGCTTCCAGTCAAGCGCGCTCAGATTTGCCGTCAGACCTCCAGCTGCGTTTGGGGTAAACACCACCGGACACGCCAGGCATTGAGAGGCAACCTCCAGCAACCCTTTGTCCCCACTTTCCGCACCTTGGCGGGCCAGCGATACCCATAACTCACGCCGCTGCCTTGCCAGGGCCTCCGCTAGGTCGGATTCCGCCCCAGGGATAGGCTCCTGACTGCGGGGGGTAGGCAGATGGCTTGAGGCACCGGCAGGGACAGGGGTGCGCTCAGGGGAGTGCTCGTAGCTCTCGTCTAGGGGAGGTGCCGATGGTGCGGCTCCAGCAGGGGCCGGTGGAGCAGGCAAGGTAACCGTGGTGAAGGCAGGAGGGTTGGGGGTATTAGGATGTTGCCGCGAGGAGTCATAGGCATAATTACGTTCCTGAGCGGCTTTGACTTCTTTTGCAGCTCTTTTTTCTGCCTGCATTAATAACAGCTCATTGTGCACCACCCGCCAGAGCTTTCCAATCTTTTTAGCCGGTTTATCATCCTCCAAGGTCAACTCCCACAACCTATCTCCGAACTTTCTCCATTCCGACAACTCATGCACTGTGTGGGGATTAGTAAAAAACCCATAAGACTCCCCGTGTCTCAAAAGTGAAGGTAATTCTTTATCCAGGTCGATACCCTGTATCCGCCTCTGCCTTAAGCAGGCGGTAAATAACTCATATGCCGCTTGCCTATCCATACTCACGTCAGCGCTGTTGCAACTCTCCAAAAGGCTGTCGGCGGCACGTATCGGCTGAGCTCGTCGTTACGATCACTCAGGGTCGGGGATTCCTCGCTTATCGCCCTTACACCATTCTGGTTGCCGCAGAATCCGAACCCATCATCTTTTCTCAACTCCTGCAGGGAGGGACGCAGCGCATCACGTCCAGGGGTCACCAGATATTGGAAAAGATGGGAGACGAGTCCCAAGCTGTCATGGTCAACAAGTCTCGCTTTATTGTTCAACCAGTCGTTTTTTATACACACAATAATTAGCTCATGCATATTGCAAAATCTAAGCTCAGGATTGGGTCTAACACTAACATGCATTGTTTTCTATTGCTAGCCTTGCGATTCCAAGTTCCCATCTCGTTAATTTTCTTTACTGCATACCAACTATTCTCAACAACCCAGCTGTTATCTCTGCACCTGTGTTTCAAGGGCACTGTTGGCCCTGCTTCAGTCACGTACGCCTAGTTTCTCACACAGAGACTAGCTGAATCTGGCTGCTATGTCCTTTCTCACGCAGCCATATCTCAGGCAGGCTTCCCACAGGTTTGGAGATTTTTTTGTTTGTTGGTTGGTTTGTTTTTTAATACTCAGACTTAGCTTTTTAGCCTGAAAATGGAGCCATTTCACAGAGGCTTCTTCTACCACTTCTTCTCTTCCTCCTCTTTCGAGCAAGTCATCCACATCCTGCATTAACCCAATCCCTGGGGTTGAGGTAAATTCTTTTGATGTTTTCTGCAAGGCTTGCCCAAATAAGGCTGGTGCATCCCTGCAAAAGGACCATCCATGTCTTTCCCATTTTCCTTTCTCCCTCTTGTTCCCACTCAAAGGCCAAACCCTGTTCACCATCATGTGTCAGTGGCATCCCCAGAAAACATCTTTGACATCAAGTCCTGAATGGTGGCAGTGTGAGGAGGGAACCTGGTTCCAGATGGTGGAAGGATCTGAGCCTGTGGGGTGCCTGGGTTTGATAATCTCATTTCTTCTTCTTAGGTCCTGCACCATTCTGTGGATTCCATCTGATTTCTTGATGGGCAGCACAGGAGCATTATAGGGAGAGATCCCTGGCTCCAAAAGCCCTGCCTTGAACAGGGGCTCAATAACAGGCTGTAAGCCCTTCCTTCCCTCCCGTGGAACAGGGGATTGTTTTTAGACACCACTTGTCCTGGCTGCTCCAGAGTAGTTTGGAGAGGCTGGGTATCTAATTTTCCCTCTTTCCCTGGGGCTGCCCACACTTGTGGGTTCACTTCAGCACAGGCCTTGCCAGACATTTGACACAAAGGTACCACAGAACTGGCCTCTGTATCACCTTTGACAGTATTAATTTGCATTCGAAATTTAGCCAAATCCCTTCACAGTAAATTACAATCACATTTAGGAGCAAAGAAATTTTCCTGCATTTCAAACCCATCTCCCACATCTGCTGATAGTGCTTGAATGAAACAAATCCCATCATCTTTCCTACTTACCCCCTGAATCATCAAAGTCATTTTTTGGCTCTTTTCCCCCATAGGTCTGAGATTCAGAGTTGATGGAGAGACCCCTGTGTCTATGAGGAAAGGCCTCCTGTGGATCCAGCCCCAGGCTGGATGTTGTCAAGGGCTCCAGTGTGGTGGGTCCCTGGTGTAATGGGAGCTCTGGCAGCCCTAGGAATCCATGTCCGTGCAGGGGTGGACTTGCTCCTGCTGAGGGTGCTGCTGTGTGTGCCTGCAGTGTCCTTGTGGCCTGCAGATGGAACCCTGCTTCCTTGCCCGGGGCTGTTTGGGTGGGCTCTCCGTGCCGAGGAGGGCACTGCCTATGCCAGGTGCTTGTGGCCGAGCCCGTCCCCTCGGTGCTGGGGCCCCCTCGGGCCCTGGGCTTCATCCCTCAGGGGCTGTGGAAACTCTGCCATGGCCTTTGCCTTCAGCTTGGCCTTTTCCTCCTCCCTTCTTGCCTTTCCCTGCTGTGCCTTTGTGACCAAGTGCTGCAGGGGCTTCTTGTGCCCCTCGTGCAGCCCCCCTGAGCACCTGTGGGTGCTCATCCTCAGACAGCTGCGGAGCTTTCTGCAAATCATTCCTTTCTCCAGCCACCCAAACAAAATCCTTAAAAGATGATCTCGATGCCTCCATGTATAATGCACATTTGGCAGCCGTTCCTGGCTGCTGTTCCTTGTTCTCCCCGTGCCCTGCAGAGCCCGTATCCCAGAGCCGGGGCCTGTCGTGCCGCAGTGTCCCAAGGCGGCTCCCCCGGCGGGCAGGGCCGGCAGCTCCACGGGGCCGGGCAGCGGCCGGGGCGTCCCGCAGCCTCCTGGGGGCCGGGGGCCAGTGCCGGCCCTGCCCGGGGGGTGGTGGGGTCAGGCAGCACCTGGCACTGAGCCCCGGCTGCCCCACAGCCCCGGCCCGGCCCCGCAGCTCCCCACAGGCCCCCAGCCCGTGCTCCCGGTGCCGCACCTCTGCGCCCGCTGCTGCCGCTGCCCAGCCCAGAGAAACCCCCTGGAATCCTGACCTCCTTGTCTGCCTCTCCTGGGAACTGGGGACCCAGAGGATCTCCATCAGCAGGGAAATTTTGAGGATAAGACCCTGCTGTAAAATGTCCCATTCCTCAGTATTTTTCTTTTCCTGCTCTTTTCCATCATCCCGTTTCTTACCTCATAGATTCCTCCTGCTGCCTCTTGCCTTAATTGTAATTCTGCACGCTCCTTTTTACCCTCACCCCAGCACACCAACACCATCCATCCCCTGTCTAAATCCCTTCTGGACTTCCCTTTTTGCCCCCCTGGGTGTCCATGTCCTTAATTACCTCTGGGGGAATGATGCCTTGGGAAGGCTGACCTGAAACAGAGACTGGACAGAGCTTGAGAATAAGGTATATATTTTTTGAAAGCGTTTTAGGGTACACCTTGGGCAGGGCAGGAGCCTGACCAGGCCTACATTGAAGGTGGACTTGAAATGGTCTCATCATGGATGATGGGACACGAGGTCCTAAACTTTTATGTTTTGGTCCACTTGCATATTGGAGCCCCGTTGTCACAGCCTCAGGTCGTGAGAAACAAGCTTCTTGTTTCTCTCTTTAGTCCACGGTTGTTTATGCTTTGGGACCTGAAAGTCGTGCCTGTTTTCCTTGGTCTGCAGCAGGAAAAGGATTTGTTTTGTCGACCTACACTGTAAAGAGAGCTTACCCACACTGATGATGAGGCTCAGAAATACGCCCCCAGGCAGCACAGAATCTGGAAAACATGAAAGCTAAAACTTTGTGCAAACTACCTCAACATTCTCCCAAGGGACCCTTCAGAGATATTTTGGGATCATCATCCCTTTTACTGGGACCCCTTCCTGGCTTTCCCTTTTCCACCCTCCATGGGTGCCCTGCCATGTTTACTCCCTGAAGATCCCAGTGTCCTCACTGATGAGATTTTCAGTGCTCTCTCCCTGCTGACTCCTCACAGACTCCCTGATGTGTCACTCCTCTGTCTCCTGGACACTCTCGGGTCCCCAGTCAATCCCCGGTGCCGCCGCCACCCAAGGGAGCCGATCACCCAAACTGGGTGAGGCACCTTCAGCTCCACTCACTGCCCACCGCCCTAGACAGTGGAAGGAATTCCAGAGAAGGCCCAAGGTGTGTGGAAAAATTGACATCACCAGAGGGTTGTGTCCACAAAGAAGATGGAGGAGTACTATCAGAGTAATCTCATTAATAAAAAAATGGAGAGGCCATGGTACATTTCCCATGGGGTCTTTCCAGTTGTTGGAGTATGCAGCCTCCTTTTCATCCTGATTTTCCCAGCTGCATCTCCCTCTCCCTTTCCCCATTGGCTGAAGTAGTTGAGTGGTACAGACTTCCCAATTCACTTACCACATGCCCCCCTAATCTGCACCCCACTTCTGTATAGGTAATGATATTCAGAGCTCTGTTAAGTCTTTCTTCTTGTCGAAGTTGATGAATTTCGCAGGACCTTGGCTGATCAGCAGTCTGTGTGGTCAGTTAATAACATTTTGTGGAACTGATGGCTTCTTCTGCCCCTTCCTCATGTTCAAGAGCTTGGCCCTATCTCCAAGCAGATTGTCAGCATCTGTTTGTAGAGACATTTTCCTCTTCTTCCTTTCATGGGGGTCCCCCGTTTGCGGGACATCGCCCTGGAGCAGGGTGTTGCCCCTTGCTGCAGCCCCACCCCTCGGGCAGCGCTCAGCCAATCAGGGAGGGCGGCGCTGATGACTCACCAGTTGCCAGGCAGACCCGCAGCTCTCAGCGTTCCCCACCTGTGCACCCCCCTCGGCCCCAGCGCCCCCCGCGAGGGGAATTTGGGGAGGTGGGAGGGGAGAGGTTTTATACGGGGATGAGTCTTTATATATTACAAGAGGTTTTGGCTTAGTCTGGAAGTACAGGGAGTTTTTGATCTGTTTTTATATTTGGAGGACTTTTAGGCTGAATCTTGGTGTTCCAGAGGTTTCACAGACACACGATGCCCATTGACTTCTAGAGAATAACTTGGGCAAGGAGGAACCCGCAGCCTAAGGTGCTCTCCTCTTGTTTTCTCCCCAAACCAGGGTTTTTCATTCCCAAGGAGTGCCCAGATGGAGGAGGAGGAGGAAAAGCCCCGCAGATCCTGCAGGAGGAGGGGCTGCAAACCCAGCCCAGGGAGCTGTGAGGAGGAAAGGCCCCCCCTGTGCCAGGAGGGCGGCCGGAGATCCAGCCGGAGCTCAGAGCTGGAGGAGAAGTCTCATGGAGGGGAGAAGCCCCACAAGTGCCTGGAATGTGGGAAGGGTTTCAGCTACAGATCCCACCTGATCCAGCACCAGGTGGTCCACACTGGGGAACGGCCCTATGAGTGTGGGGAGTGTGGGATGACCTTCAGGCACAGCTCCATCCTCTGGGACCACTGGAGAATCCACACTGGGGAACGGCCCTATGAGTGTGGGGAGTGTGGCAAGAGCTTCAGGCACAGGTCTCACCTGACGAAACACCGGAGAATCCACACTGGGGAACGGCCCTATGAGTGTGGGAAGTGTGGGATGACCTTCAAGCACAGCTCCCACCTGATCCGGCATCAGAGGATCCACAGTGCGGAAAAACCCTACAAGTGTGGGGAATGTGGGAAGAGCTTCAGAGAAAGCTCCCATCTTCTCCGGCATTGCCTGATCCACACTGGTGAAGGGCACTACACCTGCTTGGAATGTGGGAGGAGCTTTGGATGGAGTTCTGATCTGAGAAAACACCAGCGCATCCACACTGGGGAGAGGCCCTACGAGTGTCCCGAGTGTGGGAAGAGGTTTCAGACCAGCTCTGATCTCCTCATCCATCAGCAGATTCACACGGATGAGAGGCCCTTCCGCTGCCCCGACTGTGGGAAGGGCTTCAAGCGCAAGTCACATCTCACTGTCCACCGGCGCGTCCACACCGGGGAGAGGCCCTACGAGTGTCCTGAGTGTGGGAAGAGCTTCTCACATAGCTCAACCTTGGCCAAACACCAACAGAGGCACCGTAAGGGAAGCTCTGCGAGTGCCCCGAGTGCGGGAAGAGCTTCGTGCGCTGCTCCATCTCCATCCGCCATGGGAGGATCGGCGTTGGATGATCCCCAGTGACCCCCGTTGGGCAGAGCCCTGGTGATCTGTGCTGGGAAGACACCTTGCCTTGGGGGATCCACATCTACCTGACTCCCTGTGGGCACCTGGATGAATGCAGGGGCAGGAACATCCATCAGGACACAGACCAACACTGAGAATTCCTTGGGGAGAGCTGATCTGTTGACTTTGAACTCCGGAAATTCTTTTGTGTTCAGTCTTATCTTCTGGTGGCATCAAGGAATACTGGATGGTCTTGGAGATCTTTTCCAACCTCAGGGATTCCATAAATTTGATTTGCTGTTCCCCAAGGGCATCTTCTGCAGTCATATGGTGATGATCTGGGGCAAAGACCAAGATTGTGGAGACAGTGGGGTGGAAACCCCTCCAAAAAGGTTCTTCCTTCCCACCCAAGCATGTGGATCCTCAGCCGACATGGACAGGGAAATCCTTTTCTTTTGGCCTTGATTTGCTTTTCATTTCTCTTCATCAGTTTAACATATCCGATGTCGCTGTTAGGGACATGAATGAACGAAGCAGGCAGCAGCAGGTGAAGCAGGAAAGCTCCCTACTGTATTTTCTCTGACTCCATCTTATATACCTTTGAGAAGCAAGCCAGAGATTGGCTACACAGAGAGCCACCTCTTCTACCTCGTTGGTGAACATCACCATCAATCAGCTTTCTCCTCCAAGAGTCAAATATGTAAACAAATAGATAAATTCTATAAATATAGGTAGTTTACTTTAAGCTGCATAAGAACAGATGCAAACAATAAAAGCAAGCAAACTTGAGGTAACAATCCAACAGAGGAGTAAAAATAAAGACATTGAACTAAGATGTGGTTGGGATGATGGGGGGACACTGACATGGTGGGACAGACATGGAGACACATGGACATGGCCCTGGCCATTCATGGTGACATGAAGTGACACGGGCACAGGTGGAGATTTGCGTGACAATGACAGGGATGGAAACAGGGTGGGGAGACAGCTAGGGATGAAGACAGGGTGGGACATGGCCAGTGACATGTGAGGACATGGCCATGGCCATGGCCGGTGAATGGGGGGAACTTCAGGGGCTGTGGGGGATGCTGGGTTTGAAGGAGTTGAGGGTTCTTGGGAGGGCCTTGGGGTTTGCTGAGGGCTTTGGGGACCCCAGGCCCAGCAGCTCCGGCTGCGCTGGGAGACCCTGGCAGAGGTTGTGGGGCAGCTGCTCAAGGACCCCCTGACCTGGACCCTCAGCTGGGCATTGTGCTCCTGGAAAGGAATGAAGGTCCTTGTCCCCAGGATGGAAATCCCAGCACTCTCAGGGTGTCTGGGGCTGCCGAGAGGCCACAAGAGGGAGGGGAAGGCCAGACAGAGCTGTTCCCCCTGACATCTGCACCCCAAAAATCCTTGAACTCAGGGATTCCTCCCAGGAAAATGCTGTCAGGAGGTGCCTGAGTTAAGGGAAAGGGAGTATTGGCCACCCAGACTGAGCAAGAGGGGTGTGAAACCTCCAAAACCAAGCATGGAGGATGGTGGTGGATTGTGGTGCAGTGGGGAAGTGGTGGAAGAGTGGGGAAAAAGAGGGATGTGGATGCCAAAAGAGTGGGGGAGGGGTCTGGGACCCCAATCTGCATTGGGAGGGGTCCCACTCCTCCTTTCTAATCTCTGGGATGGATCCGAGGCAGGTTGGGCCGGGGCAGGACTGGGCTCTTGGCCCAGCCTGGGTGCCCCCCATGAGACCCCTCCTCAAATTTTCCTGGTGAGACCCAGTGGCTTAGAGGGGCCCCGGCACCTTTTGGAGTTCACTGGGTGCTGTGTTGAGGTTCAGGTGCCACCCAACGAGTCCCCAGAGTGGGATGACACAGGGGGAGCACACTGGGGTCCCCACTGTTGATCCATCCGGGCCTTGTTCTGTTCTCCTCCCCCAGTCATGTTCCCTCCACAGAGGCCCCCCAAGTCCCTCCCTACTGCCCCCCAATAAACAAGACTGGAGTGAACTGGGAAGCTTTACTGGGATCACTGGGAGCACCCAGGTGGGGACACAGTGACAGTGGGGCTGGGTGGACACAGCATCCTTCCAAATCACAGGAATGGAGTGGGGGGTCCAGGCAGGGCCCAAGGCCCCTGGGAGTGACTGGATTCATACGGGAAGTGACTGGGGCAATACTGGACTCCTAGTGGGAGGGATTGAGAGTGAATGGAACCATACAGGGCATGACTGGGAGGAACTGGGACCATGTTGGGGAACTCGGACCTTATTGCGAGTGACTGGGAACATAAAAGCTTGAATGGAGTTTCTGTCCTGAGACATTCCTGGGGAGCAGCAGCAGCTCCACATCCGCAGCCTGGGGGGTTGGAGCAGGGAACCTCTGGCAGCACCTTTGGGGCACTGCTGAGGGCTGGGGGCTCCTCCCCCACATCATTTCTCTCCCTAATTCAAATCATCCCCTCCCATTCAAATCCCCTCCATTCACATTTTCTCCCCAAAACTGGAGTTTCCTTGCCCCAGTTAAACTTTTCTCAATCCCGTCTGGAGGAAGGAGAGGAAGAGGAAGGAGCCAGGGCCACCTTTGGTGTCCCATCCCCAGGGAGCAGCGGGGAGGCCTCAGGGAGCAGTGGCAGGCGGGGCCCTGTTGGAGCTGCCCCAAGGGGTTGGTGCTACCCCGGGTCCCTGAAGGAGTCACTCAGCGAGACGAGTGAGGTGGGAACAAAAGACGAGACTAAAATGTAGAGAAGAGAATAAAATGCCATCAAAGAGCCAAGGGTGTCTCCCCCACCTGCATCTGAAGCAGCTGTACCAAAGCACGGGTGGGGAGTGAATAGAACAAAATACAGAGAATAGAGTAAAATAGATTAAAAAATCTACACCTGGGAGTCCCCTGCACCCGGTGTCACTGAAGAGCTGCACCACGGGACGGGCGCTGCTGGGTGTGGCCAGAAGGGCAGCGCCGAGGCGGGTGTGAGGTGTGAACAGAATTGAACATAGAGAATAGAATAAAGTACAAGCAAAGGACCACTCTGAGGGTTCTGTGCCACCTTTGTCATGGAAGAACTGCACCGAGAGCGGCGAGAAGCAGCGGCAGTAGAGAATAGAATCAAAAATAACAAGAACCCTGCACCAGCCGTGGCCACTCTTGACACTAAAGAGCAGAACCGAAGGCTGGTTGGGGCAGTACTGAGGGGTCTCGGCCACCCCGTGTCACTGAAGGAGCCGCAGCAAGGGATGGGTGGGGCGCAGTCCCATCGAACCCCTCCAGCTGTGCGACGAGTGGTGACCCCACGGGATCGTGCCGGGGCCAGGCGGAGGCCGCATCTGCAGCCGGGAAAGTGGAGATAATTGAGGTATTCCCAACCAGCTCTGTTCAGCCCTTGGGCACTGGCTGGGGTCGCCGTGAACTTTTCAGCCCCAGCTGCGGGTCCCGCTGCTGCTGCCTTGGGCCTCAGGGCCCAGAAACCCCGGGAAATCGATCCCAGAGACTAAAAACCCTTCTCGTGCACAGTGAGGACCACAGAGGGTCCCTATGAACTCCCATCCCCTCAGTGCCCCCCGAGCACCGCGGGGCATTAGTGCAGCTCCCGCGGCTGTCCCAGCACCAGCTGCTGCCCCAGGGCACGGGCTTGCCACACTTAGGTATTAAACACTGTCACTGTTAAGGACACGAAAGAACGAGCAGGCAGCAGAAAGATCAGCAGGGAAAGCTCTCTCTGCTTTATTTCTCTTTATATCCATCTTATATACACTTTTACAAGCAGGCCAAAGATTGGCTACACAGGTAGCCACCTCTTGGACCTCGTTGGTGAACATCATCATCAATCATATTACATGATTGTAAACAAAATAGATAAATTCTAAAAATGCACATAGTTTTCTTGAAGCTGCGTGGCAACAAAATCCAAACATTAAAAAGCAGCCAAACTTGGGACGACATCTCACCCTTTTATCGTTAAAAAAAAAGAAAAAAGGAAAGAGAAAATTAACAGTGTTCAATTTATTTACGTGGAAGGGCCATCAGAGTGACCACTCATGTCGTCAACATCCAAGTCGTCACTCACTGGTTCCTCCACTTGTTGACCTTCATTTCGGTCACGGTTTCTTGCTTTCAACATGACAGGGTCATTAGAATTCTGCAGCACCTTACTGTGCTTGATGGCACACAAAACCTTTGCCAATCCATTGTGTGGGCTTCACCCTGCATTTGCCGTTTTTGTTTTGGAGAACCTGGGCCTCAGGGGCACAACACAGGGACTTCAGCAAATGAATCAAAGCAACATTGCTGACCCCCTGCAAAATTGAATGACCCCACTGCTGTGCCATGTTGGCCACAGAAACAGAATCCATGACTAAACTGAAAGGTTCCTGGGAAAACTTTGGAAATGCCATGATGGCAGCCCTCAATTCAACCAATTGGGCTGCTCCATTCACATGACCTTCCAAAAGTTGACCCCCAGATCCATCCTTCCAAGCGTCAATGGCCCGTCGTGTCCTTCCCAAACCGTCTGTGGAGATGGTGGGTCCTTGCACTGGCTTCTGACCATTTTTGGGCCACAAAGAAATTGTAAAGAATTTTGCCACTTGATATAGCTCATGCCTGGGCAGATGACAAGCAACCTGCCCTGAAAAATTTCCCAGAGCATTTGGCAGAGAAACAATGCCTGCAAAGCTCCAGTCAAATTTCTCCCACAGTACCGAGAGTATGAATTTTGTGAGATCCACACCCATCAATTGCAAGCACTGTTGCCTGCATTTAATTATCAATCAAGCAATGAGCTCAAACAAAGTGATCTGCCGTCTTTTGCAGCTGAAATCGAGCAATTAGCTCGAACAATGTGTTTGTAGTCTTTTTGCAGCTGATGGGGCAGGAAGACCCAGTCCAAGACGTGCAACTGATCGGACCATTCATCATTCCATTGGCCAGTGATACCTGTAGGATGCAAATGAATCACAAAAAACAATCTTTCATAGTCACAGTGAGGATCAAGCAATCTGTGGGAAGCACGGTGAGTGTCGGCACATCAGCCTGCAACATCCCCAGGCTGTCCACCACGACATTAACTTTCTGTCTTGTAACAACCTCCATGTCCCAGACTTCTTTTTGAGGTAGGAAACAGGAGTGTTCCAGGGACTGGTAGAAAGTTCCAGATGATCCTGGTCCAACAGCTCCTGCACCAAGGTCACAAAGGGCGACGAATTTGGCTTGAGAGAGAGTCCATTCCAGAGGCCAAGGGGCAAGGGAGAGAACTGCGATGTCCGCTCCAGAGACAGACAGGGTAAAAACCGTTTCAGGACAGTCTCTGGTCAGAACAACAGTCCAGTGACCTTGGGGCAGCCGGGTAGTTTCGGAGCAGCCTTCTTCTCACCACCGGCTCTCTGTCCTGTGAACAGACGACTCAAAAAAAGCACAAGTTGAACAATTCTGATCCCTTCAGGGACAGTGACAGGGGAGGGTAGGTGTGGAAACCGTGGCATAAATCCATCCCATGAAATCCACATCAATGAGACCCCCAAAACCTTGTGTTGTCTCCTGGACAAACAGTCACCGGACATGGGGGACACTGTCCACAACCCCACTAAAAAGATCCACTCCGGGACCCCTTTCCCCAGGGAGGCGCCGGCCTCCTTGTGGCATCCCGCGGGGCCGGCAACCGCCGCAGCCCCGAGTTCCATGGGAGGCGACAGCGGCGGGGCCGGAGCAGCCGCGGGCCCGGCCGGCACCGCTGACTCCGCAGGAGCCCCAGGTGCCTGCAGGCTCCCCCCGGGGAAACCTGCCCTGCTGCCCTGGACGGAGACGTCCTCCATCGCAGCGTCCTGGGAAGAAAAGGAGGGCTCTGCCCCCAGTCCAACTCGGAACCCATCTCAGCCCTTGAGAGGGACGCTTCTTCTTCCCCCCGCTCAGCATCTGAGCTGGAAAACTCTCCAGGAGAGACACATCCACTCACAGGAGCCGCTGTGCTCCCATAACTTCTTGTAACATTATAACACTGCTTTCAGAGCCTCAACAATTCCCCCAGGCCTGCATCGTAACCCGCAGACAAAGCCTGGATGGGGAAGGTGCCAAACTGGCTCTAGGCATCCCATGAAATGGTTCTCATGGCGTTCGGAAAAAGCCCACAGCATTTTCCATGATAAATCAAACGCCTAAAATCATCCTTGGAAACAGAAACCTTTTTCCGCTCCAGCGTGCCTTGCCACAGGTCCAAACCAAAGTGTCAACCCCGGATGTGGGGAATACCATTTCAGAGAGGCTGCAAACGAATCCTCGTTAACGTCAAAAACTCACAGCACCTCACCACAATCCACAGGCAGCAATTCCCACGGTCAGGGGGCACCAGATGTCCCTGTTCACGGCAGGAAAGAACGGCACTCACCAGTCAGGTTGAAATGAGGAGCCAAAGAGGAATTTTATTATGATTTGGGGTTTAAAAAGGATTTGGAATGTGATCAAGGATTGGGAGACCAGAGGAACACTCCTCTGACCCCAGTGGTCAACTCAGAAATCCATCTCAGAGAGAGAAAAATGAAAACAATCTACTTTTTTTATGTTACATGCGTGAGAATCTCCAGTACAAGAATGTCAACAGAATCAGAAGGGTGAAAATCAGGGCGACACCTTCCCTTCCCTTCCCTTCCCTTCCCTTCCCTTCCCTTCCCAAACCTTCCCAAACCTTCCCAAACCTTCCCTTCCCAAACCTTCCCAAACCTTCCCAAACCTTCCCTTCCCAAACCTTCCCAAACCTTCCCAAACCTTCCCAAACCTTCCCTTCCCAAACCTTCCCTTCCCAAACCTTCCCTTCCCAAACCTTCCCTTCCCTAACCTTCCCTAACCTTCCCTAACCTTCCCTAACCTTCCCAAACCTTCCCTTCCCAAACCTTCCCTTCCCAAACCTTCCCTTCCCAAACCTTCCCTTCCCTAACCTTCCCTAACCTTCCCTAACCTTCCCTAACCTTCCCTAACCTTCCCTAACCTTCCCAAACCTTCCCTTCCCAAACCTTCCCTTCCCAAACCTTCCCAAACCTTCCCAAACCTTCCCTTCCCAAACCTTCCCTTCCCAAACCTTCCCAAACCTTCCCTTCCCAAACCTTCCCTTCCCAAACCTTCCCTTCCCAAACCTTCCCAAACCTTCTCTTCCCAAACCTTCCCAAACCTTCCCTCCTTTTCTACTGCCGTTAACTTTCTCATCCCTTGCTTACACCTTTCTTCTCGATTGCTGAAAACCCTCCATGCCTCATCTAACGAGCCCTCTAAATTCCTTCCCTCTCCTCATCCCATTATTTTCCTCTCCTGTTTCGTTTCCACCCAAATCTCTTCTCACCGCTTTCATCCAGTCTTTTCCCAGTCTTTTTCTTTTACACTCCAGATCTCCAGAGCTCCATGTGATCTTCCCCAAAAACACTCTAAAATCTCTGGTTCGGGGTCCTCTTCACCCTGTTCCCCACACTGGGCACAAGCACTGTGTCTTCTGCTCAGGGAACAGCAGCACTGCTCTCCACAGGACCCACAGTTAACCAACACACGCTGGGTGCGCCCTTGCCTGCAGAAACTGATGGTCCCACTCCTTCTCTTTGTCTGGATATTCAGACCTTTTTGGTGCAGGCTGCTTTTAGTCTAATGCAACCACATTCCCTGCAGAACTGTGTAGCCCCTCTAAATAAACCTGCTGGTGTCCCCCCTTATCACACAATTACTTTTGGGGTCACAAACTCCCAAGGGTCTAGTCCAAACCACTGGGGAGAGGGACCCCTTCCAGCTGTCTCACCGTGGTTAGAATTGTCACCATTGTCACCAAGGCACTGTCTATGGCGAGGCACACTCAACAAAAAGCAATAGTCACAGGAAAAACATGAAGACAAACATCAATAGCCCAGAACAGCATTTATCACATAAACCCTAAAGGCAATATTCACATTGCCTTTAAATTTAAAAACAAAAACAAACAAACAAAAAACCAAACAAAAACCCCCAAAACAAACAAACAAACAAACAAAACAGGAAAAAACCCAGCAGTAACTAAAACAACTTGGCAATAAACCCTAAAGACAATACTCACAACAAAAAGCATTAAAACAAACAGGACTAGAAAACACCACAGCAGTTTATCAAACCAACCCTAAAGACAATACCACAAACAAGTTCTATAGAAAGTGCTCCATCAATGTAGAACGCAAAATCCCTTAAGAACAGAACTCCTGGCAACCCACACTGAACAAACTCTAAAACAACAGGCAGTGAAAAGAAAAAATGCAAAGTAAAAATGCAAAGAGTTCAAAGAGTTCCCTCGTGCACATGGTAAGAAAGGAATATATAAATATGTGGAAGTTTGATGCAATTATGACTTTGGACACAAGATGCCAGTATTACCTCAAAAATACACCACAGCTCCCAAAACCATGATCGCCTCACACGAGCTTTACGAATATGCAAAGAACCAAACAGGAAAAACACCCGAGGTTTTAAAACTCACCCACAGAACCAACCAGCAGCAATAAAACAGGAATTTGCTTGATTCGCCCCCAGAACCGCTTGTGGCCAATCCACGGTGGGGAAGTGTTTTCTTTATCTCTTCCACGACCCATTCCTCGTAACACCAGGGGGATATCTATGGTTTCCTTTTTTTGTTTGTTTGCTTGTTTTGTACTACTACATTTCTATTTTTAATATTCCCCGTAAAGGACTGTTATTCCTGCCCCCATACCTTTACCTGAGAGCCTCCTGTATTGTAATAAGTCAGCTGAGACTGACACGCGGAAAGACTCTGGAACTCAGAGACAGAGTGAGTGTTAAAGCAGGAATGTGATTTATTCAGCGCCGGGCGCGATGTGGGACAGCTCCCAAAGGCGAGCGCAGCCCCTCGCCCACTCCCGTTCTCTTTTACCCTCTAGAATGTTCCAGACACATCAAGTCTCCCAACAGCCCTGTGCATATTCATTCCCTGGCTCCACCCTCCCCGCTCCGTGTGCCGATGGTCTCATCAGTCCTGTGCCTGCACAGGTGTCTCTGGTGGGCGTCTCGGGGGTCTCGGGGATGAAGAGGAATAGTCTTCCTCAGAGATGAACTTCTGGCCCCGCTGCCTTGTGCCTGCCCAGCGATCCTCTGGTCACAGTCTGAGCTCTGAGGCCGGGTTTGTCTGGTCCTGGGGGCCCAAGGCCCCTCGTCATCTCAGGACCTCTGGGAATCTTGTGTTCTTGTCTCCTATTCTGGTCAGCATCTGTCACCATCCGCTAATGCGAGCGGGAATCGTGATGGTTTGTTAACAGATCTCAGAGTGCAGAAAACAACACAGAGGGCATTTCAGATTCATCAAATCAAATGCACTTTTATTAGTGCCCACAGCAAATGCCATAGAAGGATTTGAAGGGAAACAAAGGACAGCGAGAAAAGAGAAAGAGGAGGTGGGTAACAGCCACCAACGAAGAGATGAAATCCTCGTGGTCCAGCCAATAGATCTGTCTTCTTCCGTGGGGAGATCTCAAAAGTCTTTGGTTAACTCAGGGCTCCTCATGGTCCTTTCCAAAGCGACAGGCAGTTGGCCAAAAGGTGGGGAAATCGTTAAGATGTGTTTGTTTTGAGAACTGAGAACAGGTACAGCTGTCAGCAGGTGCAGGGTTAACTCAGAACAGGTACAGCCCTCAGCAGGTACAGGGTTAACTCAGAACAGGTACAGCCCTCAGCAGGTGCAGCCAATTCACCGTGACTTGCCCATTGTTCCTGCTCAGGTTCTGATGTTCCCATGGAAATGCGTGCTGGGTTTCTCCACTGAACACACCTGCAGGCAACAGTTGGCAAACGTCCCACCTCAGCCAGGCCAGAACTCCTGTGCTGGGGTTTTAGAGCCCTTTTAGGGGTTTCAGTCTCTGTCCGTGACGATGGTCGTGAGGCAGATGACGGATCTTTGGATGGTCTCTTACAGCATCCCCCCCTTATCAGGCATCTTTGCATTCCTCCTCGCTGCTCTGGCACACCGTCCTGTCTCTTCCTTCACAGAGCAGCAATACACATCATCTGAGTGCCTGTCCTTTAATCAATACCTGCTGATTTCTGGGATCAATATCCTCCAGTTCCCAGTCCCGTGTTTCAGTGGCAGTTGGTGAACATGCTCAGTAAGAGCTGGGGCCAGCTGTTCTGGGATGCCGTGGACATCCTCAGCACCTTGGAGGGCAAGGACACGGCCGGGGCCACCAACGAGGACCCTGCTGAGGCCACCGCCACTGTCATGGCCAGGGACCTGTGGGATGAGACCCCCCCTCAGTGGGGGACAGCTGGGGACAGCCTGGTGGCCGCGGCCCCGCAGCCATCAGTGTCCCTGCCCTCGGCGGTGGCCGCACACGATGCCTCTGAGGCCACCAGGCAGGCGGGGGTGGCCACCAGGAGGGGACAGCGGGTGGAGGAGACCCAGGAGCTGCTGAGGCACGTGATGGACACGTGTGAGGAAGGATGGCCGTGCCCCTCGGACCTGCACAACCTCCTCTGGAACATCGAGACCGCCCTGGACGGGACAGAGGAGGTGTCCCCAGTGTCCTCGAGGACTTGGTGGCCGATGCGGCCAAGCTCAAGCAGCTGTGTAAGGCCAGTACCCGCCTGGCCAGTTGTCACCTGCTGGGGACATTCAGGGACATCCAGAGGCTCCTCTCGAGTCCCTCTGGTGGCTCTGGTGGCCCTGATGGCCCCAATGGCCCCACAGTGGCTGAGCGGTGCCAAAGAGCCATCGAGGACATCCCGAGGCTGCTGCGGGGACAGTGATGTCACCAATGTGACATCATTGGGGAGGTGACATCATTGGACATATCGCTGGTGTCACTTGTCCCCTCCCCTTCACCGCACAGAATTTGAGACAAATTTCAGAATTTTCTGGGAATTTTCATTGAAATGGTCCCAAATCCTCATGGGTATTTCTGGGCTTACATCACTGGGGGCACTCTGGGGACACTCAGAGACACCTGGGGACACTCGGGTCAGGGAGGCAGGGGCTGAATGAGCCCCCTCTGTGCCTTGCAGGGGAAGAAGCAGACCTAGGTTATAAATGACAATTGAAATGACAATAAAACATTGGTTTTCACACTCAGGTATCAGCTTTTGCACGCTGTAATTGACCACAACGATTTTGATACAGTACAATTTATAATTCCTTTCAGCTGCTTTTTGGTATAACATAATCAATCAGGTTATGTGTGCACCATATATTGTATCACAGACCTTAGCAAAATATTTAAAAAGAGACTGCACTATGCTGAAATGCTTTTATATTGTAACTATTAGAACTAACTTTTATATTAAAACTGTTATAGCTATTACAACAAGCTTTTATATTGTAACTATTATTACTAACTTTTGTAACTAACTGAGGGAATGGTGTTGTCTTAGTTTTAAAGACAGCTGTGTGCCAGGGAAAGCCGGAGCCTCCCTTGGAATGGAGAATTCAAACCCCCTCCCGCCGAATTATTGTAATTTTGAAAATTGCGGGGCTCTCGGGCAAAGATCTGGGGACAGGAATAACAGCTCTTTACTGGTGTGTATAACCAGGCCAACAAACAACAACCCACAGCATTAATAATAAGCAGAATGAGGAGCCCAGTAAGAGCTTCCCTTGCCAGTGGCGGCCTCAGGCGCAGCTCGCAGCGCCCTCAGGTGCCGCTCCCGCCGAGCTCCCGGCGGTTCAGGGCAGCAGCGGCTCCTCGGCCTCCTGCCCGGGCCGGGCCCAGCGCCGAGGCCGCTCCTCAGCCGAGGTTTCCGAGCGCTGCCGGAGTTCCGGGAAAGGGCGGGGCTCCGTGCCGTGTGCAGCGCCCGCCCCTAGCCCGCCGCCATTGGCTGATTCTGCCGTCACTGCGGCAGCTCGCGCGCTGATTGGGCAGGGCGGGGCCGAGCCCGGGGACGGCTGCGATGGCTCCAGCGCTGGGGCTGGGGGCTCTTGGGGCTCCTGGGGGAGCCGGGGGCGCGACGGGAGTGGGACTCCCCGAACCGGGACCCCCTGAACCGCAACCTCCGGGCACGGGAACCCCCCTGAGCCCCATTTTGGGTCCTGTGGTCCCCTTCCATCCCCTTCTCCAGCACCGGGACCCCCCTGAACCGCCTTATTGGGCACCGAGATCCCCCTGAACCCCCATTTCTGGGCTCGGGGACTCCTCTGTTCTCCCTTCTCCAGCCCCGGGACCCCTCTGAACTCCCATTCCGGAACTGGGACCCCCCCCCCCGCACCCCCATTAGTGCTCTAGGACCCCCCCGCACCCCCTTCGCGGCCATCCCGCATTTCCCAGACCCCAGACCCGCCTTTTACGCGGCTCTTGGATCCCCAGATCTCCCAAATTTCTGCGTCCCCCAATTCTCCATTCCCAGCGCTTTTACAGGGGGTCCCCGGGGGTCCCAGGTGGTTCTCAGAGGTTTCCAGGGGGGTCGCAGGGGATCCAGAGGGATCCAGAGGAATTTTCTGGAATTCCCTGTTCCCTCACCCCCGCCCTCCCACGGTCCCGCCCACTTCGCGTCCCAACCTGTGAGACCGGGATCTGCCAGGCGACAGGTGACGTCATGGACATAGCGGGCTGCCATTGGCGAGAACAGAATAGCGGAGCCAATGGCGGGGCCAGGGGCGGCTCTGGGGGCGGAGCCAGGGCTGGGAGCGGGGCCACAGCGAAGGAGCGCGATGGCTCCAGCGCTGGGTCTGGGGCTGCTCTTGGGGCTCTTGGAGCTCTTGGGGCACCCTGGGGGCGCGACGAGAGGTGAGTGGGAACCCCCGAAACCGGGACGGCCCTGAACTGCAGTTCCCGGGTTTTGGGACCACCTTGAACTTGCAATTCCGGGCACGGGAACACATTGAACCCTTATTTTGAGCCCTGTGACCCCCCTCCATCCCCTTCCCCAGCACTGGAACCCCCCTGCACCCCCTCATCTGGCACCGAGATCCCCCTTAACCCCCATTCCTCGGCACGGGGACTCCCCTGTACTCCCTTCTCCAGCACCGAGACCCCCCTGAACCCCGTTATCCGGGACTGGGACCGCCCCGCACACCCGTCAGTGCTTTGGGACCCCCCTGCACCCCTTCGCGGCCATCCCGCATATCCCAGACCCCAGACCCGCCTTTTCCTCGGCTTTTGGATCCCCGATCGGCCAAATTTCTGTGTCCCCCAGTTCTCCATTCGCGGCGCTTCCTGGAAGGAGGTTCCAGGGGGTCCCAGGGGGTCTCAGCGTAGATCCAGTGGGATCCAGATGAATTCCCTGGAATTCCCCTTTCCTCCCGTCTCGCTTTCGCGTCCCCCAAACTGCATCCCCGGGATCCCCCCGCCTCTCCCAGCCCCAGACCCCCCTTTCCTCAGCCCCAGGACCCCCTGGACCCCCAGTCCTACTTTTCCCAGCTCCCAGACCCCAATTCCATCAGCCCCGGGGACCCCCGGACCCCCTGTCGTAGGCACAGTGACCCCCTGGATCCCCCATCCTGCCTCTCCCAGACCCTTCCTTAAACCTCGGACCCTTCCCGGCTCTCCCGGTTCTGCTTCCTGACCCTTGGACACATCCAGACCCCCCAGTATCTGTGTCCCCCCAGTTCTCCACCCTGTGCATGGAGGGTCTGAGGGGGTCTGGGAGGGTCCCTTGGGGGTTTTGGAGGATCCCAAGGGGGATTCTGGGCCCTGGGACCCCTCTGAATTTCCATCCTCGGGCACTGGAACCTCCCTGCACCCCCTAATCGTGCAGCAATCTCTCTCTGCATCCCCTTTCCCATCCATCTCACCTTCCTCAATCCCCTGACCCCCTTTTCTTTGACTGTGAGCGGCCCTGGACCCCGTTCCTGCTTTTCTCAGCCCCCTCTTTCTTCTGCATCAAGGATCCCTGGGCCCCCTATTCCCAGGTCTCCCCACCTTGTGACCCCTCTTTCCTTGGCACTGGGGACCCCTGGACCCCCTTTCCTGGGACTGGGGAATCCCCTGGAACCCGCATCCCACCTCTCCCAGTCCCTGCACCCCCCTTCCATAACTCTAGAACCCCTTGAGCCCCCATTCCTGGGCACTGGGAGCCCCCGGCACGCCCTTTCCTGTCCATCCCACCTCCCCCAGCCCTGCAAACCTTTTCCTGTGTCGCGGTTGGCAGGAGAAATGCCGCAATTGATACGACTCATCAGCAAGAGTCAGTTTATTTAGAAGAGTTTACACAATTTATAGCATGCTTAAAGAAGCTCACGCATAGTGCTAATGCAAGCTCACTATTGGTTACATGATAAAGCGTTAACTACTGCCCACCTCTGCATTCCTGTGGTTCCTGTTACACATCTTGATATTGTCCAGCAGCTGCTCTCAAGGACACAGTGCCCCCGACTATATAGATAAGGGCTGACAAGCATCTTGCTGCTATCCAGCTGCAGTGTGTCTACATGACCTCTCTCATCTGGCCATTCCTCTACAGCCCTGGGATCCCCAAACCCCTTCCCAGCTCTCTCAGTGCTGCCTCCTCCGAGGCGTGGCGACCTGGTTCAGGAACAGCACGGCGGCCAACCCCAGACCGCTCGGGCCATCAGCTCACAGACACCAGTGTGGTGGACGGCAAATGGCGTTTATTAGTGCGTTACCTGGGTCTATATAACTTGTGTTAATTGTGTCAGTTCCTTCTGCTTGCGCTATAAACTAGGTGTTATTGGCTAATTAGGGGTCAAGTGACCTTTTCTGAGGAGGAAAGGAGGGTTCTGCTTGGCTGTTCAATGCAACATCTGATCGCCTATCCCTAATTATCTCGAATCACCCACATCTCCCCCCTCCCTCATGACTATTTAAAAAAACATACAGAGTACAGAGTTATAAAAATACAAAAGTTAGCGAGATATACATAGTACTTTTTAAAAAAGCAATAAAAAAATGTATGTAATAAGTGCACTTTAAAGCAGCTGTCGGCAGTCAACTAGCAAAATCTTAACTTTTTCTAAACGGCTTCTAACAAACAACACTAGTTTGTTTAGCATGCAAGGCCCAAAAATTAACATCAGGAGTATTATGGTAAGTGGGCCAATCAGAGAGGAAACCAGGTTGGTCAGCCATGGAGACCTGTTGAACCAAGATTCAAACCATCCCTGTTGGGCTTCTCTCTCTCTTTTTCTTTGGGCTAACCTTTCCCTTAATTCAGCCATGGAGTCTCGTACGACTCCTGTATGGTCTGCATAGAAACAGCATTCCTCTCTCAAGGCAGCACAGAGGCCTCCTTGCTGCAGTAGCAAGAGGTCCAGTCCTCGCCTGTTCTGGAGGACGACTTCTGAGAGCGAGGAAACAGATTTCTCAAGAAATGAAATGGACTTTTCAGTTCTCTGTAAGTCTTCTTCAATGGTCATCTGCAGCTGAGAAAGGCTTTGGTATTGGTTCACAAGGGCTGAAACACCTGTGGCTGCGCTGGTAGCTCCCAAGCCAAGCAGTATTGCAATAGCGATGCCTGTTATTACTTCTCTTTTGTGGATTTGGCTGAGATCTTCTAAAAGGCGGTACACTTCTCCTTGGTGGTACAGGACTCTAGGAACAATCAGAACTTGGACACAAAAGTCAGCAGAGTCAATAAATTTGTTAAGGAACACACAGGGACTCACACCGGACTGGTGACAGACCCACATTCCTGATGCAGATGGGATTGTCCATTTTTTGTTGGTTGATTTATCAAGTTTGACAACTTCTGTGCAGATATTACCTTTTTGCTTTGCCAAGGTTGCATTGCCAAAGCACTTACCTTGGCCTGTGATCTGACTCAGAGTGATTCCTCTCCAGGGGCTGTGTTGCCTCAAGTTTGCCTGTTTTTCAGTTTTATATTTTGTTCTCACGCAGCTTCAAGTAAACTATATATATTATTAGAATTGTTTACATTCTTCCTCTCTAGGAGGAGAATGATGATTGATAGTGATGGTCACCAATAAGGTCGAAGAGGTGGCTACCTGTGTAGCCAGTCTTAGCCTGTCTGTAAATTTGTATATATATGGAGTCAGAAAAATAAAGTAGAAGCTTTCCTTCTTGACCTCCTGCTGGCCTGCCTCATCCTTTCGTGCTCCTAACAGCAGCCGCACGTGTGACCCTCCGTCACAGGGGTGTCCCATCTACACTGATGTGGGTTTGGTTCTGCTGAGTAACTAAAACGAACATTGAGGGCAACACCCTCGTAGAAAGGAGGTTCTATATCATAGCACAGCCAGCATGAACTCGTAAGGTTTGGGTTCGATTGGTTCAAGGACGCAAAGGTAGCATTTAACACGCTAAAAAACAGATTGTAAGGAGCTGATTTAGAGATATGATAAGTGGCTGCAAGGTCAGATGGGGTAGTAAGGGTAAAAGTGGGGCTGGGTGTGGACTTATTCTTGGGTCTAGTTACTGCAAAAATCAGGCTGGGTCTGACTGATCAGGGTGCTGGCAGTGGGAACTTGATGATTTGAATGTTTACCCAAAAGTCGCGAAAGGCGAGAGCAAACACTGACCACGCTTTGCCTGTGATGGGTGCCTTGACTGAGGGCAATTTACGGTGATGTGGCCTGCCTGGCCACACTTAAAGGATGCCATTACACTAGTTACTGCAGTACAGACGGCTGCCTGGATTGGGGCTAGTTCTTCTTTGGCGACGTGCTTGATCATGTCTGCAGTGCTGGACCCGGCTAGTAGTGACCGCAAAATGTCCTTAGTGGTTGAATTGCATTGTTGGCGCAAACACTCTGCTAGCACAGGGCCCTTTGCTTCTGGGGGTAAAACTGAGGAATCGACTGCTGCTTGGAGGTGATCTACAAATTGTGCAAAAGTTTCACTCTCGCCTTGCTTTATTGTGGCCCATGGCAATGGTTTAGCAATAACTCTGGAAGCAGACCAGATAGCTTCTCTAGCAGCACGGGTAGTTAGTAGTTACCATGACTTCGTGGGCCCATAGGCCCTCGGCCTGTGCTAGGGGGGTGATCATGGTCGGGTCTGTGCCCATTAACCGCTGCAGACTGGACCTGTGTAACAGATGGTCTGCCCCAGTTACCAAGGCTAGTTGCTTTGCACGATTGTCTTCCCATTCTTCTTTAAAAACAATCATTCCTGCCCCATCAAAAATTAATCTGCAGGTTTGTTTACTATCAAATGGAATCATGTCATCCCCCCCGAAAACACTGTTAATGAGGGTGGAAACCATACCTGAATTGATCCCTCTGTCCGCAATTGCTTTGACAATCGCCTGCACATCTTTAGGGTTTATTGGTGAATAAGTTCTCTGATTTCTGCCTTGACCCCCCCCACCCGGCCTGAAAAGGCCAACTTGGCTGAAGGGGCCCAGCCGGCACACACTACTATTATTTTCCTCCAGTCCGTGAGTGGAGTTTGCTCCTTCCCTTTGACCCAAGCAGGAGCATTAAGGTTATTGATTTTATCTACCCTCACTATCTCTTTGTCGGAGTTAGAGCCTGGTCAGCTATTGAACACTCCTGAAACCACTCGTCCTAGCTGTTGTCTGACTCAGAGTCAGAAGTCGACTGACCAGAGGCTTCCGGGCTCTGGTACCTTTTTGTCAGGCTTCGACCCCGCCCCTTTCTCTTAGAGTCAGGCCACTCCTTCCCCCTCGGCTCACCCCGCCTCCTGCTAGGGGAGGCTCTTGCCTTGTAGGATGCTTTCTGGTAAGAGTTTGAGTTTACCTTGCCCACTATTCTGTTCTCCCACATTATTTGCTTGCAAGTGTCCACATTTTCTAACAGACCTTCTTTGCTCCCTCTAGCCACGGCTGCACCCTTCTCATCCCTTTGTGGTTCAATGCCATTTTGCAGTGCATAGGGCGGGGGTCTCTCCCAGGCCCCCTCGGACCCTGACTTAACAGCGGCACTCCTGGCCTCTTCCACTAACCCTTCCCAACATACTTGTGCCTGTGCCTTTCCCTCTGTAGGTTGATCAGAGCTCTGAGGCTGTAAAAAGGGCTTTTGCCCTTGCGAGTTTTCACACTCAATAAAATCACTTTTGTCTGTGGTCTATGTGGCTGCCCCAACCCCCAGCTGGGGTGTGACCATCAGGCAGTTCTGTGCAGCTTTCCAGGTCTCTTGCTCTTGCAGAGCCTTTTGCAAAGCCTGCACAACTTTGCAATTAATGTCTTAAGATTCTTTCCCGAGCCTGAGGACATTGTTTCCTCAGCCAGAGCCTTAGTACATTTATCCCATATTTCTGGGTGGAGTATCTCCACCGGATGATCAATGACCCAAATTTACATCAACCTCGCAATAGCGAGAGTAAAATCTTTTAGTTTGCACTCAATTCCTCATTGCTTATGAATCTGAGATACGACCTTCGCCAGAGCTTCCATCCTCCTCGCGGTTCAAGGGGCATCCCCCTCGCCAAGCTAGACCCACTGCTTGATTGCTGTTTTCACCCATCCAGGGGACTCCCGTTTCCAGGATGATTTCCCGGGTTTCGGCACCACTTGTTGCCTCCTCCGAGGTGTGGCAACCTGGTTCAGGAACAGCACGGCGGCCAACCCCAGACCGCTCAGGCCATCAGCTCACTGACACCAGTGTGGTGGATGGAAAATGGCGTTTATTAGTGCGTTACCTGGGTCTATATAACTTGTGTTAACTGCATCACTTCCTTCTGCTTACGTTATAAACTAGGTGTTATTGGCTAATTAGGGGTCAAGTGACCTTAGCTGAGGAGGAAAGGGGGGCTCTGCCTGCCCGTACAATGCGACATCTTCCGATCGCCTCTCCCTAATTATCTCGAATTACCCACACCTTCTTTTCGGGCATCCCACTCTTCCCAGACCCCAGCCCTGCCCTTTTCCTTTACCTTTGGACTCCCCAGATCTCCCAACTTTCCGTGTCCCCTCTGTTTTCCAGTCCCGCCGCTTCCCGGAACGGGGTCCCAGAGGGTCCCGGCCGTCCCAGGGGTCTCAGGGGGGTCTCAGCAGGGATCCAATGGGATCCAGATGAGCTCCCTGGAATTCTCCCTTTCGCCCTGACCCCTCCCCCACTGCGTTCCTTCGGTCGCTTTCCCTTTCCTGTTGTCCAGGCTGCACCTCCGGGATCCGCCCGCTTCTCCCAGCCCCAGACCCCCCTTTTCCCATGACCCAGGGACCCCCTGGACCCCCATTCCTGCCTTTCCCAGCTCCCAGACCCCACTTCCCTCAGCCCCGGGAACCCCTGGATCCCCCTTTCGTGGGCACAGGGACCCCCTGGATCCCCCATCCCGCCTCTCCCAGTCCCTTCCTTGAACATCGGACCCTTCCCAGGTCTCCCGGTTCTGCTTCCTGACCCTTGGACACCTCCAGACCCCCAATCTCTGCGTCCTCCCAGTTCTTCACCCTGTTCATGGGGGATTCCAGGGGGTCTGGGAGGGTTCCTGAAGCTCGTGGAGGATCCCAGGGGGGGTTCTGGACCCTGGGACCCCTCTGAATTTCCATCCCTGGGCACTGGGACTCCCCTGCACCCTCTAATCCTGCACCAATCACCTCCTGCATCCCCTTTCCCATCCATCCCACCTTCCCCAATCCCCACATCCCCCTTTTCCTTGACCCTGAGACTCCCTGGACCCCCATTCCTGTTTTTCTCAGCCCCCAGCCCCCCCTTTCCTCTGCATCAAGGACCCCTGAGCCTCCTATTCCCAGGTCTCCCCACCTTGTGACCCCTCTGTCCTTGGTACTGGGGACCCCTGGACCCCCTTTCCTGGGAGTGAGGCATCCCCTGGAACCCGCATCCCACCTCTCCCAGTCCCTGCACCCTGCTTCCATAACCCTGGAAGCCCCTAAGCCCCCATTCCTGGACACTGGGACCCCCCTGCATGCCCTTTCCTGTCCATCCCACCTCTCCCAGCCCTGCAAACTCTTTCCTTGGCCCTGGGATCCCCAAACCCCTTCGCAGCTCTCCCAGTTTCCCCTTTCATTGATCCATGATCCCTCAGCCCCCCCAAATCTCTGTATCCCCCCAGTTGTCCACTCCCTGCGTTACCTGCAAATGGCGGTGTCAGAGCCCAGCCCGGGGATCCCCCAGTTTACAGAAATGGGGTTTGTGGATGGGATCCCCTTTGTGCGCTACGACAGCGAGCGGGGCCGGGCGGAGCCGCTGACACAGTGGATGAAGGATGGAGCCGACCCGGGATATTGGGATAGGGTGACCCAGATCAGTCAGAGGAGCCAGCACGTGGGTGCTGTGGACATGGAGACACTGCGGAGCCGGTACAACCAGAGCAGGGGTGAGTGGGGGGATCTCTGGGGCTGGGATGGGAACTGTAGGACTGGAATGGGAACTGCAGGGCTGGAGTGGGAGGTGTTGGGCCCAGATGGGGATCCATGGGACTGGGCTGGGATCTGTAGGGCTGGAATGGGATCTATAGGTCATAGATGTGGATTCACAGGGCTCCAATGGACTGAGATAGGATCCATTAGAATAGTTTGGGATATCTTGTAGTCCATAGGCTTGGGATGGGATCTGTGGGGCTGGAATGGGGATCCATGGGGTTGGGACATGTATCCATGGGGCTGAAATGTCATCTGTGGGGCCAGTTTGGGATCCATGGGGTTGGGACATGGATCCATGGGGTCCAAGGGGCTGGGATGAGGCTCTGTGGGTCTCCATCAGACTCTGGAGCTCCACAGGGGTGGAATGGGGCTCTGTGGGGCTGGCACACAATTCCACGAGTCTCTGTGGGTACAATCCCCCAGGTCTCCACACATGGTTGCGAATTTACGGCTGTGACCTCCTGTCTGACGGGAGCGTCCGTGGATCCTCCCAGTTTGGCTACGACGGGCAGGATTTCATCTCCTTTGATCTGGAATCCAGGAGATTTGTGGCGGCCGACGGCGCTGCTGAGATCACCAGGAGGCGCTGGCAGCATGAAGGGACCATGGTTGAGAGGCGGGCGAATTACCTGACACAGATCTGCCCTGAAGGGCTCCGGAAATACGTTGCATACGGGCAGAAGGAGCTGGAACGCAAAGGTGGGTTGGAAATTGGGATTTGGGAATGGAGGATTGGAGAACACGCTAATTCCTGTGGGAATTCCACAGGTAGATCTCACTGTCCTCCTATTCCCTTGGAATTCCACGGGTAGATGTCACTCTCATCCCATTCCAGTAGAAATTCCATGGGCAGATCTCACCCCATCCCATTCCCATGGAATTCCATGGATCCATCTCACCCTTATCCCATTCCAGAGCCCCCTGATGTCCATGTGTCCGGAAAAGAGGAACACGGGACTCTGATCTTGTCCTGCCACGCGTACGGATTCTACCCCAACACCATCGCAGTCAACTGGATGAAGGGGGATGAAATCTGGGACCAGGAGACGGAGTGGGGCGGGGTCGTTCCCAACAGCGACGGCACCTTCCACACCTGGGCCAGGATCGAGGCGCTGCCGGAGGAGCGGGAGCAGTACCGATGCCGGGTGGAGCATCCCGGAATGCTGGAGCCCGGGATCTTCACTTGGGGTGAGGCTGGGAATGTAGGAATTGGGAATTCCCAAATGGGGATTCCCCTTCCCCTCCTCACCATCCCGCATTTCCCAGAGCCGACACCTGGCAGGAATCTCACCATGGTGGTCGCTGTGTCCGTCACCGCTGCCATCCTCATCCTCACTGTCCTCATCGGATTCATCCTCTGGAAGCTCCAATCAGGTAACACACGGGATGGGGGTTGGGAAGGGGCACGGATCCACTTGGCACCGTTCCAGGAATCCTGTGCCACTGACGCTGATCCCACTGTTTTTCCACAGGGAGGAGGGACAGGGATGGATACAACATGGCAGCTGGTGAGTCCCAGTGGTGGATCCAGCTCTGGATCCTCTCTGTGCGGATCCCAGGATGGATCCTGGGGTTAATCCTGGTGTGTGATCTGTGCTAGAATCTCATGGATCTTCTCTTTCTGCAGGAAGAGATGTGGGAGCCAATGGCTCAACTGCAGGTATGGAGTGGGATCAGGGTGGGATTCCAGAGGGAGACTGGGGCAGGATGGACAGACTGGGATCAGGGAGGGATTCTGGGTCAGAGCAGGGGTCCAGAGCAGGATCAGATGGAATTGTAGAGTGGGATCAGGGGTGGATTCTGGAGTGGGATCAGGTGGGATGGATGGGGCAGGATTGGTGCAGGATGGATGGAGCAGGATCAGGGCTGGATTCTGGACAAGAATCAGGTGGTATGGAATGGAGCAGGACTGGAGCAGGAGGGATGGGAAGGAATCAGGTGAGATTCTGGATCAAGGCAGGATTCCAGTGTGGGATTAGTTGGGCTGGATGGAGTGGGATCAGGTGGGATGGATGGGGCAAGATCAGGTTGGGATTCCAGAGAGGGACTGGGGCAGGATGAGTGGGGTGGGATCCGGTGTGCTGCTGGAGCAGCTCCCACTCTCCATGGACTCCAGCCAGGTCCATCCTGTGGGATTGGGTCAGGGACAGAGTGACACCGTGACCCTCTCTCGTCCTGGCAGGAGTCACTGCCTGAGCGATCCACGGAGCTGGATCCAGCCCCTTCCTCTTCCCAGGAAAGCCGAGAGCTGCCAGCAGAGCTCATCCCACTGCTCCCACCCACCCCACAGCTCTTGCTAATGGATCAGTTTCCTGTTTTCCAATGTTTTAAAGCTAGGATATTCCCAACGCAAGAGCCCTCTCGCAAATATTATGAGGCCACTCAAGGAGGTTGCAGGCCGACCCTCAGGCTTGATACATTTTGATGGCGCTCATTTACACCCTGGCCAAGTGCAAGACTGTATTAGAAACTTTATGTTCTTTATGTTATGAAACTTGATGTTCTTTATGAAACTTTCTGTTAGAAGGCTTCCTGCACACTGCTGCTGCTAAGATGCCACCGCTCTTGCTTGGGGACACAGGGACTTTACTGGCTCAAGCTGTGACAACCTCGGCCTCCATGAGGCTGATTTAGCTGTGTGTCCTGGGTTGACTATGATGCCTCTGTATCCCCAGTCATCTGTTCTGTGTGTGCTGTAGGTTGTTGTGGTGGTTTAACATGAAAGTGAAAAAAATATTTTTTCACTTTCTGAAAGTTCTAGCATGGATTGTGATTGACAGCTTGGCTGACGAATGGGAATGTTTCTCCGCCTCTGGAAAACACAGTTTTTCAGTCACAAGTCCTAAGTGACTGGCCCTTTTCCTTTTCCGGCTGCCAAGAGAGAACCATCAGCTCGTGAGTTGGGGTCCGGGCTGGGCCCCCTCCAGGGACCAGGCCCAGCTGGGCCTGGGGGAAAGGGGGGGCCCTGCCTGTGGGACTGTGGTTAAGGCTGGCGTGTGCCCTCTGTCCCCCCCGGCTCCTGCGATGGGGAGAGGAGGAGGACTGCAGATCTCAGACCGGTGCTGTTGGCCCTGCGCCAGGAGCCTCCGGTCCAAAGGAGGAGAGACTTTTCAAGAACTTTTCTCCAGAGCTCCAGGGAGCTGATCCAAATTTGAGTTGTTTTGGACCTGATTGAGATGGAGGAAAGTCCGTCCATCAGCGTTTTTGAGCATGCTCTCTCTCCCCTCCTTCCTTCCCCCCTGCCACCTGCGGCCTTGAAGTTCTGGGAGTCAGCGAAGAGGAGAAAACAGGACTGTGGGCAGATTTTAACCCTTTTCCCTCCTCCATGGAAGACAGAGTGATTTGAAATGTAGAGAGACAAAGTCAGTGAAAGAACTGAGAAAGACTACTGGAAGATGGGATGGAGGAAGTGGACATTTTTGACCGGACGTCTCTAGATGTGAATTATGGAGAAATGGACTGTTTTTGTAATATCCTAATGTTGCTTGGGGGAATGCAGGTTCTAGCCAAAGGGTTGTGTGTATTGATATACGTGAGGTTTAATTGAGAATATGTCCCCGGCTCCTGGGAAAGAATAAGGAGGTCTCTATTTCTTTTGAGATAGAGGCAGTTTTAGAGATAGAAGAGAACCCCTGTTTTGTAGTAGAAAAGCATTCTTAAAACGATACCCCAAAACATGCGGAAGCCCATAAACAGGTTGAGAAACTGTTATATGGGTGAGACTGCACAGATTCTGCAGACAATTTCCGTGCGGTTGCAGATCTGTGGCGTGTTCTCCATAACTCTAGAGAGGCTCCTCTCCCAAGGTGATGTAGGATCGTGTTTAAATTGTGGTAACTGACTGAAAATCATAGTTTTCTCTCTGAGTTGAGTGGGAAAGTGAACAAGTGAACAGAAGAAGGTGGGGGGGGGGGAAGGTGTTTGAATGCCTCATTTTTCCTTTCTCTTTCTTTTTTTTCCCTTTAGTGTAAGTTAATAAAATCTATCTGTTTTTACCTTTAAGTTGTGCCTGTTTTGCCTTTTCTCCCAAAATCCTATCTCCCAGTTGATAAACAAATTTGGTGAACGTGAAACCACGACATAAATGGTGCGTTGGCCGGGAAAAAGAATTAAAACCACAACACTGATTGGTGTTTCCGCCCGGTTGGGGTGAACAAATTGAGATAAATTTGATGAGAATTGTGAATGAGATTGGATGGGAGAATTTAAAGGCAAAGCAAGAATTAGTAATGAGTTAAGTATAATTGTAGTAGAATATCTAGGGGTGGAATAGTTTATTGCTTAAGTAGAGTAGATAAGAGATGTATAGTGTGTGTAATTTTGATAATGATTTTAAGCCTGTGTTTTCCAGAGTCGAGGGGTGGAAAGATGTGGTGGTTTAACATGAAAGTGAAAAAAATATTTTTTCACTTTCTGAAAGTTCTAGCATGGATTGTGATTGACAGCTTGGCTGACGAATGGGAATGTTTCTCCGCCTCTGGAAAACACAGTTTTTCAGTCACAAGTCCTAAGTGACTGGCACTTTTCCTTTTCCGGCTGCCAAGAGAGAACCATCAGCTCGTGAGTTGGGGTCCGGGCTGGGCCCCCTCCAGGGACCAGGCCCAGCTGGGCCTGGGGGAAAGGGGGGGGCCCTGCATGTGGGACTGTGGTTGAGGCTGGCGTGTGCCCTCTGTCCCCCCCGGCTCCTGCGATGGGGAGAGGAGGAGGACTGCAGATCTCAGACCGGTGCTGTTGGCCCTGCGCCAGGAGCCTCCGGTCCAAAGGAGGAGAGACTTTTCAAGAACTTTTCTCCAGAGCTCCAGGGAGCTGATCCAAATTTGAGTTGTTTTGGACCTGATTGAGATGGAGGAAAGTCCGTCCATCAGCGTTTTTGAGCATGCTCTCTCTCCCCTCCTTCCTTCCCCCCTGCCACCTGCGGCCTTGAAGTTCTGGGAGTCAGCGAAGAGGAGAAAACAGGACTGTGGGCAGATTTTAACCCTTTTCCCTCCTCCATGGAAGACAGAGTGATTTGAAATGTAGAGAGACAAAGTCAGTGAAAGAACTGAGAAAGACTACTGGAAGATGGGATGGAGGAAGTGGACATTTTTGACCGGACGTCTCTAGATGTGAATTATGGAGAAATGGACTGTTTTTGTAATATCCTAATGTTGCTTGGGGGAATGCAGGTTCTAGCCAAAGGGTTGTGTGTATTGATATACGTGAGGTTTAATTGAGAATATGTCCCCGGCTCCTGGGAAAGAATAAGGAGGTCTCTATTTCTTTTGAGATAGAGGCAGTTTTAGAGATAGAAGAGAACCCCTGTTTTGTAGTAGAAAAGCATTCTTAAAACGATACCCCAAAACATGCGGAAGCCCATAAACAGGTTGAGAAACTGTTATATGGGTGAGACTGCACAGATTCTGCAGACAATTTCCGTGCGGTTGCAGATCTGTGGCGTGTTCTCCATAACTCTAGAGAGGCTCCTCTCCCAAGGTGATGTAGGATCATGTTTAAATTGTGGTAACTGACTGAAAATCATAGTTTTCTGTCTGAGTTGAGTGGGAAAGTGAACAAGTGAACAGAAGAAGGTGGGGGGGGGGGAAGGTGTTTGAATGCCTCATTTTTCCTTTCTCTTTCTTTTTTTTCCCTTTAGTGTAAGTTAATAAAATCTATCTGTTTTTACCTTTAAGTTGTGCCTGTTTTGCCTTTTCTCCCAAAATCCTATCTCCCAGTTGATAAACAAATTTGGCGAACGTGAAACCACGACATAAATGGTGCGTTGGCCGGGAAAAAGAATTAAAACCACAACAGTTGTGTAGTGTACCTTTAAGAGTAGTTCTGAGGGTGAGCAGGGAAGAAGATGCGCAGTTTGTTTTTGAAGTGTTCACTCCTCCACATTCCTTTTTTTTTTCCGTCTTCCTCGGGACAGTGTGTGCGTCAGATACTCGGACAGTAACCAGGTAGAGGGTTTTTTTTTCGTTTTAGTTAGTCTAGCTAGCTGAGGCAAAGAAGCTTCCTGGACTGTTTTTTTTCCTTTTTCTTGGGACTGTATAAATCTGCTCTGGACTGAAAACTCAGAAAAGGACTGGGATCTGGCATCCGTGGCCCACCGGGGCCTGGACCTCGGCATTTTCCATCAACAGAGAAACTGGGATTGATAAAAGACTGTGTCCTGGTTTGGAATAAATTAGGGAAGAATCTCCAAAAGGAGTCCCCTAAATCAAAACCTCCACCACCCCTTCCCCTCCAGCCCTGGGTTCAGGAAGGAAAATACCTTGGAGGAAAAGTGGAAAAACCGGTTTATTGACAATGAGAAAAAGAACACTCCCCAACACCGACAGTGGGAAATAGGGTTACTTGGTGAATGAGGAGGGTGCGATGCGTCTCTTGCAGGCCCGGGACTTCTCCAACTTCTCAGGTCAGGTCAGGTCTGGAGCCGGTTCAAACCTTGGCAGGGGGGGGTGGGGGGGGGAAAGAAGGGAAAAAAACAAACAGAAGCAGCGAAGAAAAAAACCAGCGGCAGGGGCAGCAGGAGAGAGAGAAAAGAGGAAAAAAAAAGGAAAAAGAGAAAGGAAGCAGCAGAAAAAGCAACAGCAGAGAAGCAAGGCAGCCAAGCTAGAAAGCCAAAGCAGAGAAAGCCTACAGCGGCAGCAAAAGCAAAAGCCAGCCAGGCCCCACCAGAGAGGGAGGGGCAGCTGCCAGACACAACAATGTATCCAAGATATGGGATAGGAGGCAGGTCAACCCAGAACATTCCACCCCTTATCCCATATCATGGATACACAATTAAAACTTTCATCTCACTTACTCAGACCTTTGACACTTAGACATTTCCGTCCCTCTTACTTGCTCAGACCTTTGACACATACGTTTCCTTCTGTTTTATGTCTAACTGATCTAATGTGCAGACAATGGTAGTAACATTCAGCACATATCAATCTTATCCCATATTCAGATCTCCCTGAGGTACACATCGTATTGTTCCATCTTTCTGCATTATCCACCATGTACAACCCGGTCCTTGAGCAGAGACAAATCCACGGATGGGTTTGCCTGTACTCGAGTCAGGGTTGATCCATACTGTCTTTCCCAACAAACCTCTAACATGGGCCACTGGGACTTTATCTCCATCTACTATATTAAGGTGCTGGGACTGAGCAGGACCCGCTCGGTTGGTGGAACCTCGAGTGTTAACTAACCAGGTGGCTTTTGCTAAATGCTGCTCCCAGTTTTTTAAGGACCCTCCACCCAATGCTTTCAGGGTGGTTTTTAACAGCCCATTGTACCTCTCCACTTTACCTGCAGCAGGTGCATGGTAGGGGATATGATATACCCATTCAATACCATGTTCCCTAGCCCAGGTTTTAATAAGATTATTTTTAAAATGAGTCCCATTGTCTGACTCAATTCTCTCGGGAGTGCCGTGCCTCCAAAGGACCTGCTTTTCAAGGCCCAGGATGGTGTTGCGGGCTGTAGCATGAGACACAGGGTAGGTTTTCAACCAACCCGTGGTGGCTTCTACCATGGTCAGCACATGGCGCTTGCCTTGGCGGGTTGAGGCAGTGTGATGTAATCAATCTGCCAGGCCTCCCCATACTTGTACTTAGACCACCGCCCTCCATACCAGAGAGGCTTCATCTGCTTGGCTTGCTTAATGGCAGCGCACGTCTCACAGTCACTGATAACTTGAGAAATGCTGTCCATGGTTAAATCCACCCCTTGGTCTCGTGCCCACTTATAGGTGGCTTCTCTACCTTGGTGACCTGAGGCATCATGGGCCCATCGTGCTAGGAATAACTCTCCCTTGTGCTCCCAGTCAAGAACCATCTTCAACTCCCCTATCTTTGCAGCTTGATCTACCCGCTGATTATTTTGCTGCTCCTCATTAGCTCTACTCTTGGGGACATGGGCATTTGATCTTAGGCCAGTTGGTCCGGCTGCCAATCGGGTGTCAGTTAGTTCAGCTTCTGATTTTATGTCAGTTTGTCCAGCTTCTGATTGGGTGTCCTCAGGAGGCCTTGAGGGCCCTTCACCTTCATCATCATCATCCTTCCCTGGTCGATCAGTCTTTCGTGCTCTCTTCGCCCCAGCGACTGCCAGTGTCTTAGACTCCCTGTCTGGTTTAGCTGTTGGCCTGGAGCCCGGAATATCAGCTGTAGCCTGAGTGACTGGGATGGTAACTAGCTTATCTCCCTGTTCCCTTTCTTCTATCTGCTGTCCTTCAGTATCTAGCAGAGTATGATAAACATATGCCAGGGCCCAGCTCACTGCAATAATCCTTTTCTCCTTAGTATTACCGCGGCACTTTTCTTTCAAATACTTTGCCACCTCAGCTGGGTTCTGAATTTGTTCAGATGGGAAGTCCCAGACTATAGGATCAGAAAATTCCTTTAAAATTTGACCCATATCTTCCCACTTCCCACTCCACTCAAGATTTCCCTTTGTGGGCTTTACCCCTAAATAAGGAGTCTCATTAGCCCCTTTTGAAATCTCAGCTTTCATTTTATATAAACTACAGACAGTATAGAGAAAACTTACTAAATTAAATGCCAGAAAGATGGTCTCTTTAACACTCAGGGGAAACTGAACATTTTCTAATAGAGATGTAAAAAATTCAAAGGAGAAGAGGGAAGACAGAGGCTGAAAAACTCTCCCCCTGCTTCTCCCCTAACAAACTGAATGCACCACCATAACAATGAACTATACACTCCTGGAACACATTTAAGCATCTTAACAGCCCTCCTATAAAGCATCACAAGCAAGCCCAGCCCAATTAGTATTCTGGTTAGTGCCCCACGGCCCCAAAAACTATGTATTAGTAGCAATACCAGAGCTTTTTCTAAGTAAGGGAATAACCCTAGGTACCACAGAGGTATTAAGACCTCAAAAACCCCTGGGGACCAGAAATACTGGCAGGCTTTCACCCCGAATGACATTATGAATCCAGAAAAAACCATCCCAATTCCAATACACCCACAAAACAATTAGAACCACCAATATTATTACTAAGGTTTTTCCACTTTCTCTGGCCTCTTTCCCGGCCAATGCACCAAGAAATGTCCTGGTTTGGAATAAATCAGGGAAGAACCTCCAAAAGGAGTCCCCTAAATCAAAACCTCCACCACCCCTTCCCCCCCAGCCCTGGGTTCGGGAAGGAAAATACCTTGGAGGAAAAGTGGAAAAAACGGTTTATTGACAATGAGAAAAAGAACACTCCCCAACACCGACAGTGGGAAAATAGGGTTACTTGGTGAATGAGGAGGGTGCGACGCGTCTCTTGCAGACCCAGGACTTCTCCAACTTCTCAGGTCAGGTCAGGTCTGGAGCCGGTTCAAACCTTTTGGGGTTGGGGTGGGGGGGGGAGGAAGTCAAAAACCAAACAGAAGCAGTGAAGAAAAAAAAACAGCAGCAGGGGCAGCAGGAGAGAGAGAAAAGAGAAAAAAAAGGAAAAAGAGAAAGGAAGCAGCAGAAAAAGCAACAGCAGAGAAGCAAGGCAGCCAAGCTAGAAAGTCAAAGCAGAGAAAAGCCCACAGCGACAGCAAGATCAAGAGCAAAAGCCAGCCAGGCCCCACCAGAGAGGGAGGAGCAGCTGCCAGACACAACAATGTATCCAAGATATGGGATAGGAGGCAGGTCAACCCAGAGCAGACTGAGAGAGAGCCGAGCTACCTTCTGGCGAGAACTCCATCAGTTTTGCCATCTCTCTTTGGAGCAGTGAGAGGTTTTGTTGTTTAATTGTTTCATCCCTCATGCTCATGGGCATTTTGTTTGTTTAATAAATAGCTTTTTCCACTTTTCTCTGAGGAAATTCTTTTTCCTGGACCTGCTGGGGGTGGGGCCGTTTGGGTTTGCTCCCCAGAGGAACCCTATTCAGAGGTTTCCTCCCAATTTTGCCCTAAACCAGGACACCGTGCAATAAAAGACTTTACTTTTACAACTCTCCATTGCTATTGTCTTCGGTGAGGACACTCCGAAAACTCAAAACACAATGGCCCCAGTGGCTGAGCGGTGCCAAAGAGCCATCGAGGACATCCCGAGGCTGCTGCGGCCACAGAGATGTCCCATCATCGGGGCAGTGGTGCCATCGGGGACATCGCTGGTGGCACTTGACCCCTCCCCCGTCCCTGTATGTTGTTTGATATAAATTTGGGGGATTTTCTGGGAATTTTCATTGAAACTGTCCCAAATCCTGATGGGAATTCTTAGGGTGATGTGATGTCAATGGGGACACTTCGGGGCACTCAAGGATGCTCAGAGACATTCAAGGACACTTGGGGACACTCAGAGATGTGGGGGCAGGGGGTGAATGAGCCCCCTCGGTGCCTTGCAGGAGAGGAAACTGACCCGGGTTATAAATGACAGTAGAAATGACAATAGAAATGACAATAGAAATGACAAGATAAATGACAACATAAATGACAATAAAATACTGCCTTTTGCATTCATGTATCAGCTTTTGCATGTTGTTATTGATTACAATGATTTTGATATGGTACAATTTATAATTCCTTTCAGCTGTTTTTTGATGTAACATAACCTATCAGTTTATGTGCACACTGTATAGCCTACAGAAATGGCGCTGCAATAAATTGATTTTATATCCTAGGCCTTAGCAAAATATTGAAATCAAGACAGCGCAAGGCTGAAATGCTCTTATATTATAACTGACTTTTAAATTACAACTAACTGAGAGAATTGTGTTGTCTTAGTTTGAAAGACAGGTGTCTGCCAGGGAAAGCCGGAGCCTCCCTTAGAATGGAGAATTCAAACCTCCTCTCTCTGAATTATTATAATTTTGAAAAGTAAGGGTCTCTTAGGCAGCATTATGGGGATAGGAATAAGCGTTCTTTACTGGTGTGCATTCTTGGGGAGGAGTTATCCTCACCCGAGATTTAGGTGGTTTAAAGTCCTTTAAACCTCTAAAGGCCCTCTAAAAGCCCAGAGTCTTGTTGATATAAAAAAGCAGAGTCCACAAGGTCTGTTTTCAGGTTTCTCGTGTTGTTTATTATTTGGTATCTCAAAATTTTCTCTGCTCCCAGCCGAGGTCCAGACAGTAGCTGGGACACGAGGCGACTGCCTCCCGATGGGATGTTCCCTTACATTTATACAGATAACGACGTGTCAGTTATTAACTATTTTGTACCAATACCTAGTGCCCCACACTAAAAGTGTCATTTCTACTTTGGTCCAATCCACTCTAACTACTTTGTGCCATCACCACCCCAAAAGATGCAGGACGAGGAAGAAGGAGAAGTACATGAGGTACCACCCAAATTCCACCATCTTGTCCCCATTTACCTCTATTCTATAAACTCTAAAACTACTGAATTCTGTATCCTCTACTGTACTAAACGAATGTTTTCACATCCCAGTGATTTGCAATTCCTTTCTCAGTGTCAGAAGCCTGTCCCGTGGATTAAAATCAAACCCGGTGTTTTCCTGGGCTCTGTGCCAAGGTCTCGGAGCCCCCTGAACTGGCTCCACACCCCCCTGTGCAGGGCTCAAATTCCCTTCCTCGGGTCCCAGGTCATCCAAGGGGATGTCCTGGACTCCAACATGTATAACCGGCAAAGAAACAACACCAGCCCCAGCATTAATAACAAACAGAAGCAGGAACCCAGAAACAGCTTTCCTGAACGGGGCACTTTCCCCTTTGGTGCAGTTCCGGGCACAGCCGGCAGGGGGCGCTGGTGGCTCCCAGTGGGCGGGGCAGGTGCGATGATCCTCCGCGGCTGCAGGGGGCGCTGTGGGGCGGGCTCGGGGAGTGCGCGGTAATGGCGGCTTGGTCTGAGATGGGAAGGGATGGATCAGGAACTCCGGAGCTGTGGCTGAAGGGATGGAAGGGATTGTGACGGAGGGTCACACTTGTGGCTGCTGTTAGGAGCACGAAAGGACGACGCAGGCCAGCAGGAGGTCAAGCAGGAAAGCTTCCTCTTTATTTTTCTGACTCCATATATATACAAATTTACAGACAGGCCAAGATTGGCTACACAGGTAGCCACCTCTTCGACCTCGTTGGTGACCATCACCATCAATCATCATTCTCCTCCTAGAGAGGAAGAATGTAAACAATTCTAATAATATATATAGTTCACTTGAAACTGTGTGAGAACAAAATGCAAAAAGTGAAAAAGAGGCAAACTTGAGGCAACAAGGGATGGATCAGGAACTCCAGAGCTGTGGCTGAAGGGATGGATCAGGAACTCCGGAGCTGTGGCTGAAGACACAGAAGGTCTCAGCAGGAAGGGGGTGCGAGCCCACAGTGTAGTGCAAAGCCTCAAAGCAGCGCTGAAGAAGCAGCGGCAGAGGGGCAGGGCTGGCCCAGCTCCAGCAGGACAGGAGGAGGTGAGCTCAGAATTCCTGGGCACACAAGGAGATGGTGGTAGATTTCCCAGGACCAGACTTGGTGGTTACAGTGAACTCCTCCTGCAGCAAGCAGCACCCTGGCAGTCCTCTCTCCGAAAGCCGAGAGCAAGAGACAGCGTAGCTGCCCTCAGCCTCTGTCCTTTTCCTGCCCCAAAACTCACTGTATCTTCCCCCTCGAGAGAAACCCCGAGAGACAAAAAAAAGTGTAGCAGGTGCTACAACTGCTCTCCTTTGGCCCCTTTGTTCTGTACCCAGAGGATAGTTTAAGCACACATAAGTACCCAGTAGTGAGTCTTCTAAGAACTCATGGGAAAAAATTCTATAACTAAAACAGTAATAAATCAACCCCCAACATACAGGCTCCCCACATCCTTCCCTAATACGGGCCCCACTCCAGTGTCAGAGGCAGCTGTCTCCCCCCTCCCAGTAACTCATCTCTCAGGACTGGAAGGTGCCCCAAAACCTCCTCAGTAAACCCGATCACCCCAAGCTCTTCATCCCAACATGTGGCTGTCTCATTGCAGACCCCATCCCAGCCATCACACCTCTCCCAAACACAGCCCCGTTCTGGGCAGGGCAGAGCCGCTGCCGGGGGCATTGTTGTGTGCGCGGAATCCTTTATCCCCCTCGTGCAGCTCCAAGTTCCTGAGGGAAAAGTCCTGGGTTCTAGGGCTGTCCTCCTCAAATTTGTTTAATACCCAAGTGTGGCAAGCCCGTGCCCTGGGGCAGCAGCCGGTGCCAGGACAGCCACGGGAGCTGCACTAATGCCCCGCGGTGCTCGGGGGTCACTGAGGGGATGGGAGTTCATAGGGACCCTCTGTGGCCCTCGCTGTGCACGAAAAAGATTTTTAGTGCCTGGGATCGATTTCCTGGGGTTTCTGGGCTCCGGGGCCAGAGGCAACCCCAGCCCAGTGCCCAAAGGCTGAGCGGTGCTGGATGGGAACAACCCCCGGAACGCCCAAGGTTCCCGAGGGCTGAGTGGAGCTGGTTGGGAACACCCTGCTCGTCTCCACTGCTCATAAGCCACTTCCCTGGCTCAAGCTGCCGCCTCCGCCCAGCCCTGGCGCAGTCCCGCGGGGTCACCGCTCGTCGTGCAGCGGGATGGGTTCGATGGGGCCATACCCCACCTGTCCCTCACTGCGGCTCCTTCAGTGACACGGGGTGGCCGAGACCCCTCAGTGCTGCCCCAACCAGCCCTCGGTTCTGCTCTTTACTGTTGGGGACTGGCCACTGTCAGTGCAGTTTTTCGTTATTTTTTATCCTATTCTCTACTGCTACTACTTCTCGCTGCTCTCGGTGCAGTTATTCCATGACACAGGTGGCGTGGAACCCTCGGTGTGGTTCTTTCCTTGTATTTTATTCTATTCTCTATGTTCAATTCTATTCACACCTCACACCCACCTCGGCACTGCCCTTCTGACCACACCCGGCAGCGCCTGTCCCGCGGTGCAGCTCTTCAGTGACACCAGGTGCCAGGGACTCCCAGGTGTACCTTTACTCTCTTCTCTGTGTTTTATTACATTCACCCCCAGCCTTCTGGAGCAGCTGCTTCAGATGCAGGCGGGAGCAGCACCATTGGTGCAGCTCTTTGCATTTTAGTCTCTTCTCTGCATTTTAGTCTCTTCTTTTGTTCCCACCTAGCTCATCTCGCCGAGTGACTCCTTCTGGGGTGGCACAAACCCCTCGAGGCAGCTCCAACAGGGCCCCATGTGCCACCGCTCCCCGAGGCCTCCCCGCTGCTCCCCGGGGATTGGACACCGCTGGCGGCCCCGGCTCCTTCCTCTTCCTCTTCTTCCTCCAGACGGGACTGAGCCCCCGCCACCTCCCGGCTCCTTCTGCCGCTCCTGCCTGGCACGAACCGGCGGTGCCGCTGACGGGGCCGCAGCGCGGCTGCCCCGGGACTGCCCCACGCCTCAGGGCTGAGCCGAGGAGTGACCGCACGGCTGGGGAGGGACCCCGCTGGACAGGGCAGGGTCTGACCCCACGGACAGATCCCACACTGGAGCAGGGTAAGGGTTCCTGTCCCTAAAGGGGGAAGCAGCAGCACAAACTGACCGTGACTCCCATCCCTTCACCCCGCACCACTGGACAGAGGGAGGGAACCGGGAATTGGTTTGAAGTTTCATGTTCATCGTTAAAAAGCAGAGTCACAAGTGGAGCTCCTCTTTCAGCTCAAAAGGGGGAATCCAACTTGGATTCTGGGATTTCCATAACCTCAGGCTGTTACTTGGTACTGGACACTTTAGTTTAGGCAATATGAAGCCCTACTGCAGCAATGTCTCTCCCACCCACTGGTTGCTGGCTCAGAACCAACTTGGAACTTGGACAAGAAGCCCAAAGTTCCAGGAGAAGCACTCCCATTACTTTATTTTTTCATTGTTATTTTAAATTTTATTTTAGATATCATACATATATTACTTTTTTTTTTTTATTTTTCTATAATCCCATGTTTATTCTCTATTTACCTCCCTGCCCCTGTCCCACTCCAGGAGGTTTGTGTGGAGGAGCCGTCCCACAGCCCTTCCTGCCCCAGCACCCGCGGCCACTCTGGTGCCGTAAGGCCCCGGTTCCAAGGGAAACCACAAAACCCTCTGGAAATAAACCCGGTCTGGGGAAAAACCTGCAGGGGGATTGAATCCCATGGACAGCCATGGCTGAGACTTGGAGATTCCAAATGCTCCAAGGGGCCGGAGGGAACCGCACTGAGGCCTCGGAGCCTCCCTGGCAGCACCTCCGAGACCCCCGAGCAGAGTGACCCCTCCTGCCCCCCAAAATCCTCAGGTTTGAGTCAGCTGAGGAAAAGAGCTGAAAAAAGGGACTGGAAAGAGGGTGGAGCCCGAGGAGACCCCTCAGTCATCGCCCCAAAAGGAAGAGCTTTCTGCAGGAAAGCCACGGGAAAATCCTCCAGAAACCAAGAAAATAATGATGATTTTTTAAACTCTTTCTGCTCCAGTTTCCAGAAGGTCCCAGCCAGGTCCTGGCAGAAGGAGCTGGGGATGGGGAGGGGGCTCAGAGCATATTTGGGGAGAAAAGTGTAACTGGGGCAAGATAGCTCTAACTGCGGGGAGAAAATGTGAATGAATGGGATTTGAATGGGAGAGGATGATTTGAATTAGAGAGAGAAAATGAAGTTAGGGAGGAGCCCCCAGCCCTCAGCTGTGCCCCAAAGGTGCTGCCAGAGGTTCCCCTGCTCTGTCCCACCAGGCTGCGGATGTGAGCTGCCGCTGCTCCCCAGGAATGTCTCAGGACAGAAACTCGATTCAAGCTTTTATGTTCCCAGTCATTCCCAATAAGGTCCCAGTTGTCCCCAACATGGTCCCAGTTCCTTCCAGTCATGCCTGTATGGTTCCATTCACTCTCAGTCTCTTGCAGTAGGAGTCCAGTATGGCTCCAGTCATTTCCAGTATGAACCCACTCACTCCCAGTCACTCTCTCTAGGATGCCATTTGGCCCCATCATGGTCTCAGTTGCACCAAGCATAAACCCAAACTGAGTCCAGTCACCCCAAGTAACTTCCAGACACTCCCAGTATGAGCCTGGTTTGATCCCAGTCACTCCAAGTGTGACCTTCTCAGTCCCAGTATCATCCCAGTATGATCCCAGCTGCCCCATGCATTTTTCCAACTGCGCCCTTTCACCATAACTGCAGTTCCAGTCACTCCCAGTATGATTCCAGTTAGTCCCAGTATGATCCAAATCATGCCCAGAACATACCAACAGCAGTAGCAAGGGTTGTGACTATTATGAGATCGGACAGAACAGACGAAACATCTAAACCGATTCGGCTTCCATGTTGAATTCCCCTTTATTATCAGCCCGAGGCGAGTTATATAGGTTCACCTATATAGGTTATATAGTTTACAGTTACAGGCTACACAAAGAATGCAAACAACCCTTATTTATCTACGTCTTAAGGTGGCTAAAGTGTTAGAACTACAATTCTACATTTAGAAACCCATTACTTCCCAAAACACCTTTAAATAAACTGTGAGTTTTTCTGCTGCGCCACAACTGCGAATTTCTAACTGCGTCACTGTGGCCTGCAGGCCCTGTGGGCTCAGGGCCCCACAGGCTCTGCAGGCCAAAGGGGCCAGTCTGGAATTGCTCACCCTCAATCAATCCAAACATAACACTCTCTAAAAAACTGCAAACAAACAGCACTGAGTTGCAGTCAGCATGTTCCCAGTAGCGCTCACTGCGGTCCCAATAAATCCCAGTATGATCCCAAGTACCCCAGTTCTGGCCCTCTGGGTCCTGGTCCTGGTATCTCCTGTCCCAGTCCATCCCAGCCTGTCACATTCTGTCCCAGCCCCTTCCCGGCAGCCGCCGCTGTTTTCTGGATCCTGCGCCCCCCCTGCCCCCAAAAGCTGCCCTCGCCCCCCCTAAGATGCTCACGGGGATCGGGGGCTTCATGTTGGGCTTTGTCTTCCTGGCTCTGGGGCTCGGCTTCTCCCTGTGCAAGAAGGTGAGGGAGGGTCCCACGGTCGTGTCCCCCCTCCCCCAAAGTGTGTGTGCTCCCCTGGGCCCCCCCAGCCCAGTGTCACCCCCTTTTCTCTGCCCACAGAGCTCCTCAGCTGCTGGTGGCCACAGTCCCTTCACGTGGCCACGGGCCCAGCCAGGACACCCCGCTCCATCTGCAGGATGATTTTGGGGGGGTCGTGTGTCCATGTCGCCTCAAGTTTGCCTGCTTTTCACTGTTTGCATTTGTTCTCACGCAGCTTCAAGTGAACTACGTGTGTTTTTAGAAAATTATCTTTGTTCACATTCTTCTCCTCTGGGAGGAGGAAGATGATTGATGGTGATGTTCACAAATGAGGTGGAAGAGGTGGCTACCTGTGTAGCCAATCTTGGCCTTTTGGAAAAGTGTATATATATGGAGTAAGAAAAAAAATGTACAGAGCTTTCCTGCTGGATCTCCTGCTGCCTGCTTCATCCTTTCGTGCACCTAACAGCAAGTCACATGTCCCCCCAGCACCTCTGTCCCCATCTGGTTGCTTCCATTGCTCCCAAATAAGCTTCCCAGTTCACACCAGTGTCGTTCATTGGGGGACAGTGGGGAGGGACTTGTGGGGAGCCTGTGGGGGGAACGTTATCTGGGGGAGGAGAACAGAACAGGCCCCTGGATGGATCAACAGTGGGGACCCCAGTGTGCTCCCCCCGTGTCACCACACTCTGGGGACTCATTGGGTGGCACCTGAACCTCAACACAGCACCCAGTGAACCCCAAAAGGTGCCAGGACCCCTCTAAGCCACCGGGTCTTATCAGGAAAATTTGAGGAGGGGTCTCATGGGGGGCACCCAGGCTGGGCCAAGAGCCCAGTCCTGCCCCAGCCCAAGCTGCCTTAGATCCATTCCAGGGATTAGAAAGGAGGAGTGGGACCCCTCCCAATGCAGATTGGGGTACCAGACCCCTCCCCCACTATTTTTGCGTCCAAGACTCCTCTTTTTCCCCACTCTTCCACCACTTCCCCACTGCACCCCAATCCACCACCATCCTCCATGCTTGGTTTTCGGGGTATCAGGCCCCTCCTGCTCGGCCTGGGTGGCCAATACTCCCTTTCCCTTAATTCAGGCAACTCCTGACATTGTTTTCTGGGGAGGAATCCCAGAGTTTGGGGATGTTTGTGGTGCAGATGTTAGGGGGAACAGCTCTGTCTGGCCTTCCCCTCCCTCTTGTGGCCTCTCAGCTGCCTCCGACACCCTGAGAGTGCTGGGATTTCCCTCCTGGGGACAAGGACCTTCATTCCTTTCCAGGAGCCCAATGCCCAGCCGAGGGTCCAGGTCAGACGGTCTGTCAGAGTCTGTCCAAGGATGTGATATGCCTCACGACCGTCTCCAATGACTGAGGACTGAGACCCCAGACTCTGAAAGGAGCCCTGGCCTGGCTGAGGTGGAACGTTTGCCAAGTCTCGGAGGACTGGTATGCATCTCCATGAGAACGGAGTGCAAGAACAATGGAACTGGTCACAGTGGACTGAGCCAAGGCTGCTTGCCCAAGCTGGTCCGCCCGTACCGGAGTACGGCACGTACGGTGTGCAGCTTGTCCCTGAGCACCCAACCTCGACGCAGGTGGCTCTGGTTTTGGCCCTGTGACTCTCCTTTGTCTCAACCTGCATGCAGGTGGCTCCTGCTTTGGCTCCGGGCCCCTTGCTTTGCCTCAACACAGGTGCCTCCTGCTTTGGCTTTGTGCCACTCGCTTTGGTCCCCGTCTTGACCAACCTATAAAACCCTGGAGACCCCTGCTCACCTTCGTGATCACCCCACTGGAGAACAACCGCGTCTATAGGCATCTTGGCCTCGAGGACTCGGTCCTCCACGTTGGTAGCTATAATCCCTTACTCTCTTTTCTATCCTTCTTACTATTCTCTATTTTCTCTCCCACTATCGCATTTTGGTGGCACTAAATAAAGGTGCATTTTTGTTGTATTGAGTTGTCCCCTGCTGTGTCTTTTGTGCTTTGAGATCCTAAAACGAACCATCATGTTCCCCACATATGTTTGCGGACCCTGACAGGGTCCTTGAACAGCTGCCCCAGAACCTCCGCCAGGGTCTCCCAGTGCAGCCAGAGCTGCTGGGCCTGGGGTCCCCAAAGCCCTCAGCAAACCCCAAGGCCCTCCCAGGAACCCTCAACTCCTTCAAACCCAGTATCCCCCACAGCCCCTGCAAGTTCTCCCCATGGCACCGGCCATGGCCATGTCCTCACATGTCACTGGCCATGTCCCACACTGTCCTCACCCCTGGCTGTCTCCCCACCCTGTTTCCACCCCTGTCATTGTCCCCTACGTCTCCATCTGAGCCCGTGTCCTCACAAATGGCCACGTCCCACTCCATGTCCATGTGTCCATCCACATGTCACTCTCCCTGTCTCTGTCCTACCATGTCAATGTCCCCCCATCATCCCAACCACGGCTTAGTTCAATGTCTTTATTTTTACCCTAATGCTGGATCTTTTAAAGGCATGAAGAGAAATTAAAGGCAAATCAAGGCCAAAAGAATAGCATTCCCTGTCCATGCCGGCTGAGGATCCACGTGCTTGGGCGGGAAGGAAAGAACATTTTTGGAGGGGTTTCCACCCCACTGTCTCCACAATCTTGGTCTTTGCCCCAGATCATCACCATGTGACTGCAGAAGATGCCCTCGGGCAACAGCAAATCAAAATTGTGGAATCCCTGAGGTTGGAAAAGATCTCCAAGACCATCCAGTATTCCTTGATGCCACCAGAAGACAGGAGTGAACACAAAAGAATTTCTGGGGTTGGAAGTCAACAAATCCGCTCTCCCCAAGGAATTCCCAGTGTTGGTCTGTGTCCCATTGGATGCTCCTGCCCCTGCATTCATCCAGGTGCCCACGGGGAGACAGGGAGATGTGGATCCCCCACAGCCGGGTGTCTTCCCAGCACGGATCACCAGGACCACGGATCACCAGGGCTCTGCCCAACGGGGGTCACTGGGGATCATCCAACACCGATCCTCCCATGGGGGATGGAGCTGGAGCAGCGCACGAAGCTCTTCCCACACTCCGGGCACTCGCAGGGATTCCGTTACGGTGCCTCTGTTGGTGTTGGGTCAAGTTAGAGCTGGTGGAGAAGCTCTTCGCGCACTGGGGACACTTGTAGGGCCTCTCCCCGGTGTGGATGCGCCGGTGGACAGTGAGGACAGAGTTATACTTGAAGCCCTTCCCACAGTCGGGGCAGCGGAAGGGCCTCTCATCTGTGTGAATCCGCTGATGTAAGAGGAGATCAGAGCTGGTCTTAACCCTCTTCCCACACTCGGGACACTCGTAGGGCCTCTCCCCGGTGTGGATGCGCTGGTGTTTTCTCAGATCAGAACTCCATCCAAAGCTCCTCCCACATTCCAAGCACGTGTAGTGTCCTTCACCAGTGTGGATCAGGCAATGCCGGAGGAGATGGGAGCTTGCTCTGAAGCTCTTCCCACATTCCCGACACTTGAAGGGTTTTTCCCCACTGTGGATCCTCTGGTGCAGGACCAGGTTGGATCTCCAGCTGAAGCTCGTCCCACATTCCCCACACTCATAGGGGCGTTCCCCAGTGTGCGTCATCTGGTGGATCCTCAGGCTGAAGCTTCGCCTGAAGCTCTTCCCACACTCCCCACACTCGTAGGGCCGTTCTCCAGTGTGGATTCTCTGGTGCTCCCTGAGGTGGGAGCTTTGCCTGAAGCTCTTCCCACACTCCCCACACTCATAGGGCCGTTCCCCAATGTGGATCACCTGGTGCTGGATCAAGTTGTAGTTACGGCTGAAACCCTTCCCACATTCCAGGCACTTGCGGGGTTTCTCCCCTCCATGAGGCTTCTTCTCCAGCTCTGAGCTCTGGCTGGATCTCCGGCCGCCCTCCTGGCACAGGGGGGGCCTTTCCTCCTCACTGCTCCCTTGGCTGGGTTTGCAGCCCCTCATCCTGCGGGATCTGCGGGGCTTTTCCTCCTCCTCCTCCATCTGGGCACTCCTTGGGAATGAAAAACCCTGGTTTGGGGAGAAAACAAGAGGAGAGCACCTTAGGCTGGGGGTTCCTCCTTGCCCAAGCTATTCTCTAGAAATCAATGAGCACCATGAGTCTCTGAAAACCTCTGAAACACCAAGATTCAGCCTAAAAGTTCTCCAGATACAAAGACAGATCAAAAACTCCCTATACATCCAGACTAGCCAAAGCCTCTTCTAATATATAAAAATTCATCCTCGTACAAAACATTTCCCCTCCCACCTCCCCAAATTCCCCTCGCGGGGGGCGCTGGGGCCGATGGGGGGCACAGGTGGGGAACGCTGAGAGCTGCGGGTCTGCCTGGCAACTGGTGAGTCATCAGCGCCGCCCTCCCTGATTGGCTGAGCGCTGCCCGAGGGGTGGGCGGCAGCAAGGGGCGACACCCTGCTCCAGGGCGATGTCCCGCAAACGGGGGACCCCCATGAAAGGAAGAAGAGGAAAATGTCTCTACAAACAGATGCTGACAATCTGCTTGGAGATAGGGCCAAGCATTTGAACATGAGGAAGGGGCAGAAAAAGCCATCAGTTCCACAAAATGTTATTAACTGACCACACAGACTGCTGCTCAGCCAAGGTCTTGCAAAATCCATCAATTTCAACAAGAAGAAAGACTTAACAGAGCTCTGAATATCATTACCTATACAGAAGTGGGGTGCAGATTAGGGGGGCATGTGGTAAGTGCATTGGGAAGTCTGTACCTCTCAAGTACTTCAGCCAATGGCGAAAGGGAGAGGGAGATGCAGCTGGGAAGATTAGGATGAAAAGGAGGCTGCATACTCCAACAACTGGAAAGACCCCATGGGAAATGTCCCATGGCCTCTCCATTTTTTTACGAATGAGAATACTCTGATAAGATTCCTCTGTCTTCTTTATGGACACAACCCTCTGGTGATGTCAATTTTTCCACACACCTTGGGGCTTCTCTGGAATTCCTTCCACTGTCCAGGGCCGTGAGCAGTGAGTGGAGCTGAAGGTGCCTCACCCAGTTTGGGTGATCGGCTCCTTTGCGTGGCGGCGGCACCAGGGATTGACTGGGGACCCAAGAGTGTCCAGGAGACAGATGAGTGACACATCAGGGGCTCTGTGACGAGTCGGCAGAGAGAGAGCACTGAAAATCTCATCAGTGAGGACACTGGGATCTTCAGGGAGTAAACATGGCAGGGCACTCATGGAGGCTGGAAAAGGGTGAGGGTGAAGGGGAGCGTGCAGAATTACAATTAAGGCAAGAGGCAGCAGGAGGAATCTATGAGGTAGGAAAGGAGATGATGGAAAAGAGCAGGAAAAGAAAAATACTGCGGACTGGGACGGTTTTTACCAGAGTTGTAGCCTCAAGATTTCCCAGATGATGGAGATCCTTTGTGTCCCCGGTTTCCAGCAGAGGCAGACAAGGAGGTCAGGATTCCAGGGGGTATCTCTGGGCTGGGCAGCGGCAGCAGCGGGCGCAGAGGTGCGGCACCGGGAGCACGGGCTGGGGGCCTGTGGGGAGCTGCGGGGCCGGGCCGGGGCTGTGGGGCAGCCGGGGCTCAGCGCCGGGCGCTGCCTGACCCCACCACCCCCCGGGCAGGGCCGGCACTGGCCCCCGGCCCCCAGGAGGCTGCGGGACGCCCCGGCCGCTGCCCGGCCCCGTGGAGCTGCCGGCCCTGCCCGCCGGGGGAGCCGCCTTGGGACACTGCGGCACGACAGGCCCCGGCTCTGGGATACGGGCTCTGCAGGGCACGGGGAGAACAAGGAACAGCAGCCAGGAACGGCTGCCAAATGTGCATTATACATGGAGGCATCGAGATCATCTTTTAAGGATTTTGTTTGGGTGGCTGGAGAAAGGAATGATTTGCAGAAAGCTCCGCAGCTGTCAGAGGATGAGCACCCACAGGCACTCAGGGGGGCTGCACGAGGGGCACAAGAAGCCCCTGCAGCACTTGGTCACAAAGGCACAGCAGGTGAAGGCAAGAAGGGAGGAAGAAAAGGCCAAGCTGGAGGCAAAGGCCATGGCAGAGTTTCCACAGCCCCTGAGGGATGAAGCCCAGGGCCCGAGGGGGCCCCAGCACCGAGGGGACGGGCTCGGCCACAAGCACCTGGCACAGGCAGTGCCCTCCTCGGCACGGAGAGCCCACCCAAACAGCCCCAGGCAAGGAAGCAGGGTTCCATCTGCAGGCCACAAGGACACTGCAGGCACACACAGCAGCACCCTCAGCAGGAGCAAGTCCACCCCTGCACGGACATGGATTCCTAGGGCTGCCAGAGCTCCCATTACACCAGGGACCCACCACACTGGAGCCCTTGACAACATCCAGCCTGGGGCTGGATCCACAGGAGGCCTTTCCTCATAGACACAGGGGTCTCTCCATCAACTCTGAATCTCAGACCTATGGGGGAAAAGAGCCAAAAAATGACTTTGATGATTCAGGGGGTAAGTAGGAAAGATGATGGGATTTGTTTCATTCAAGCACTATCAGCAGATGTGGGAGATGGGTTTGAAATGCAGGAAAATTTCTTTGCTCCTAAATGTGATTGTAATTTACTGTGAAGGGATTTGGCTAAATTTCGAATGCAAATTAATACTGTCAAAGGTGATACAGAGGCCAGTTCTGTGGTACCTTTGTGTCAAATGTCTGGCAAGGCCTGTGCTGAAGTGAACCCACAAGTGTGGGCAGCCCCAGGGAAAGAGGGAAAATTAGATACCCAGCCTCTCCAAACTACTCTGGAGCAGCCAGGACAAGTGGTGTCTAAAGACAATCCCCTGTTCCACGGGAGGGAAGGAAGGGCTTACAGCCTGTTATTGAGCCCCTGCTCAAGGCAGGGCTTTTGGAGCCAGGGATCTCTCCCTATAATGCTCCTGTGCTGCCCATCAAGAAATCAGATGGAATCCACAGAATGGTGCAGGACCTAAGAAGAAGAAATGAGATTATCAAACCCAGGCACCCCACAGGCTCAGATCCTTCCACCATCTGGAACCAGGTTCCCTCCTCACGCTGCCACCATTCAGGACTTGATGTCAAAGATGCTTTCTGGGGATGCCACTGACACAGGATGGTGAACAGGGTTTGGCCTTTGAGTGGGAACAGGAGGGAGAAGGGAAAATGGGAAAGACATGGATGGTCCTTTTGCAGGGATGCACCAGCCTTATTTGTGCAAGCCTTGCAGAAAATATCAAAAGAATTTACCTCAGCCCCAGGGATTGGGTTAATGCAGGATGTGGATGACTTGCTCGAAAGAGGAGGAAGAGAAGAAGTGGTAGAAGAAGCCTCTGTGAAATGGCTCCATTTTCCGGGTAATAAGCTAAGTTTTAGTATTAGAAAAAAACAAAAACAAAAACAAAACAAACCCAAATCAAACGAAACCCCCCCCCAAAACAAGCAAACAAACAAAACCCCCAAAACAAATAAACAAACAAAACCCCACAAAAACCAACTGCAAATGGTGGAGAAAAAGGTGAAATATTTGGGACATATTTTGACTGAAGGTTCGTGGTGTATTGACCCAGAGAGGGTCCAGGGAATGTCAGAAATAATGTTACCCAGGACTGAAAAGGAGCTGTGACAATTCTGGGGATTAATAGGGAATTGCAGGACCTGGATTGAGGATCCTCTGTTCCAGCCAGAACATTGCATGACTTTGTAACCCCACACATCCTCAATGTTGTGGTATGGACATGAGAAAGAGAACAAAACCGGAGAAAATTGATACCAAAATGACTGTTCCCCCAGGCAAGGCTCTCCCAGACTCAGAAAAGGAACTGGAATTGTCTGTGAATGTTAAAGAGGCCACGACTGAGCAGCACTGAAGGCACCGGAGCAGCAGCCAGGGCTCCCCAGCGGGGGAAGCCCCTGTGCCTGCCCACAGATCCTCTGCTGGAATCGTCTGCCTGGCCACCTCCTCGGCCATCTCCACACACTGGGGGCCAATCCTTGCTGCCACTGCTTGAGCTTCAGGGCTTTCTGTGCCTGCACTGCCACAGGGGCTGGGGAAGGCACCGGGACAATTCCACTCTGGCTCTCAGTCACACTCACACACTGGGCTCGATGGGATCACACTGATGGGAAATGTACCAAGTTTAAATTTTAAAAAATCTTATTTCTCTAGTCAGGCTTGCTTTGCCTTTGCCCTGGGGAAAGGAATTTTAAAGGTTTTTTTAAACGATGTTACACCACTCAAAGGAAATGAATTTAACATCTCAGCAGACTCAGAATAGCCAAAAAGACACCCACAAAGACAACGACCATCAACAAAACATCAACGACCATCAGCAAGCAGCAACCAACACCTTCCCCAGACGCTGCCCCTGGAAGAGTTGGAGGCACCTGCTCTGGAAAAGGCTGATAAGGAAATCCAGGAGTGAGGACCTAATTAAAATCAGAGACAAAGAAATCCGGCTCCAGTAGGAAACCAAATACTGAGAACTTCACAACCTGGAAGCAAAGAACATAACACAAATGGATTTCTATGGCTTCAGACTGTTTAAAATTTAGGGAAAATCCAGTAAAACTCACGTGGCATGGAATTATTTTCTCAGCACACCCGGGCTATGTGTGGATTAAATTACTTCACTTGCACATCCTGCCTAGAATCAAGTAATGCCTTGACTCTCTAACACTAAAAGACATTGTTGGAGAATTTTTGTTTTTACTGCAGTTTTCGTGACATGATTACACACTAGCATAATTTTTTTGTAATAATCCTACTTTTATATTCTTAGTTAGGTTTGGACCAGGGGTGTGAGAATAAATTCTTAGTCCTAGGAGAAGTAGAAAAAACTTGATTGCTTTGGAATATTTTTGTGTATGTTTGTGCGTGGCTCTTAGTGATGGCAAAATTTTGATACGGGTTTTTCCATGTTCACCTCTAGGATCCATTTTACAAAACTAGAAGACCTTTAAAGGTCACCCTTTAACAAGTAAACAGTTAACAGAATATTGTTACAAGGACAAAAAAAAAGCAGCTTGGAGGGGTGGAGGGCCCACCTGTGAGTCATTCAATGTCTGCTCTGGAAGAGAAGCTTCGCTCCAGGCAGACCAGAAAGGAACTTTAGAAATGCAAATTAACACTGCTGGGGAAAAGTGCGGACAATGGATCAGGCTCTTCTTGCCTGGGGGAGCAATTGGGCTGATTCCCTCTGGCCCTCAGCCCAAGCTCTGCCTGCTTGCACAGATGGAATCGGCACAGCCAAAGGCAGAGCCCACAGTGAGGATTTCTGACTCTGCAACACAAATTGCTTCAGCTGCAAAGGGAAACAGCAAATGGAGAATGTTGTGAAAACTTCACTACAACAAGTGGGGAGAATCATCCCTCTCCCCACTCCAACATGTGCTGTCACTGTCTGTGTCACACAGGGAGCGTTAGGCCACTGGGGTGTTTTTGGTACCACCATGTTATAACTGCATTTTATAAACTTGGCTTTTTGCAAGTATTCAAAAAATGCTATATGTTTAATGCAGAAAGTTTTACTGTATTTTCTTTTTAACACACTTAGAAATGCGATTAATACATGTTTTATTTTTGAGTTGTAAAATGTTTTTTTCTAAATCCAGTCAAACCAGTTACCCAAACTAAATCAAACCCTCACCAGAAAATATGGGTAGGGAATCCTTTCTGCATTCCTGAACTGATACATCAAGATAAAGGTGAACCAAAAGATGCAAAAAAGGAATTCATTGATTTCCTGGTACCAGAAGAATAAAACATGAAGACTACCAGATGCCAACAAGAACTTGAAAATGTTAATTTGGTAAAATGGGACAGGTTACAGGGAAAGGGGTCAGGGCAAAAACCAAGGGAACATCTGAACTCAAAGGAATGTTTGAAAAAGCATATGTAAAAGGTTAATCCTTAAAAGCAAGGAACTGGAAGGAGTAGATGTAGTTTTTTCTACTGAGGCATCGAGATGGAAAACTTCGTGCTTTTCAATTTCCAAATTGTTGGTTTTTTAAATTTTTTTTTATTAAACTTATAGATTCGTCTAAGAAAGTGAACCTTGTTTTTCACAACAAGTTCAGAGAAATCAGTTGGGAATCCAAGTATGTGATGATTTCATTAGAGAAAAGTGATCAGTTGATACACTACTGGCTTGGAAAGAGCACCCAAAAATGGGGAAAAGATGAACAGCCACCAGAACAAATCCTACAACACCAGGGACCAGCCCCTGGGAACCCGAACCAATTCAGATCAGGAGCCAGAGAACCTATTGATCATTTCAATGGCAGAATTAGATTACAAGATGTCCTCGAAATAAAAACCAAACAGACAAATCCAGCTCCTGAGTCTGGCCCACCAATCCACTCAAATGAAGAATGCAACATGTATTTCACCATGGGCTGGGATCAGATCATCGATTAACAGAAGGAGGAGGACACGGTGGAAAATTAAAGGACTCCAGATCCTGTTGGCAAACAGATGACAACAGAAAAGTGGTGAAACAGAGAACAAAGGAAATAAGAAAGCAGCTCATGCTTTAGTCCAAACGTGGAAAGGATGGAAATGGGACACGGTTTCGTGCTTCCCTGGCACACCAGGGGTTAAACGAATGCTCTTTCTCCTCTGTCGTGCTGCAGCAACTCTCATCTTTGGGCCATGCAGGACACCTTGCTGAGGGCAGCTCATTCAGCAGCTGAGCAAGGGGATGCAGGTGGCAGCCAGGCCTCCTGAGCCACACACGGCTACAGAAGGACAGGGAAGGAGCTCACTGACAATGAGCCCAAAGCCAAAGGGGACCTAGCAAGGAAAAACAGAGTCAGTGAGTGAATCTGCTTGGAGATAGGGCCAGGGACTTGGGGATGAGGAAGGAACGGGAGAAACCATCAGTTCCAGAAAATGTTACTCATTGACACGGACTGCTGCTCAGCCAAGGTCCCGCGAAATTCCTGACCGTGGAGAAGAAGAACAAAGGCTGAACAGAGCCATGAATATCGGATGTTATACAAAAGCGGGGTGCATATTAACGAGGACATGCCGGAGGCGGATCGGGAAGTCGGAACTTTCCAAGTCCCTTCGCCGCTGGGCAAAGGGAGACGGAGATGCAGAAGGGAAAATCAGGATAAAAAGGAGCCCGCGTCCTACAACAACTGGAGAGAGCCCACGGCAAAAGCCGCACGGCCTCTCCCTTTATTCATCAATCAAGTCACTTTTACAGGACTCCTCGGTCTCCTTTGGGGACACAAACCTCTGGCGACGGGAATTTTCCCGCACAGCCCCGGGGACGGGGCGCCCACCTCCGTCCTACCCACGGGAACCGGGACGGGCCAGCGCTGCTCCGGCACCGGCTCCTGCCGAGGCAGCGGCGGGAAGGAGACCGCGGGCAGCCGCTCCCGCAGCGCCCTCAGGCCACGGGCAACACGGCGCCCACACGGCACAAGGAACCCGCCAGAGCCCCCTGCCGCCCCCTCCGCCCGCAGCCGGCCCCGAGCCCCGGCACAAGCGAGCGCGGCTCCCACCTGCGCTGGGGCCGCCTCCGAGCTCCGCCGCCGCCTCAGCGGGCTCCGGCCGCTGCCGCCGCTCCCGGGGCCGCACACACGCTCCCACAATGGCGCCTCCAACCAGCCACGGGCGCCCGGGGGGCGGCCCCGGGGCCGGGCTCGGCCCCGCTCCGCCCAATCAGCGCGCAGCCACCGCCGGCACTGACGGCACAATCAGCCAATGGTAGCGAGCGAGGGGCGGGCTCTGCACACGGCCTAGCTCCGCCCCGCGCCCTCAGGCCCCGCCCCCTGTGTGAGGGGAAAGCCGGAGATGAGGAACAGCCCCGGGACGGGCCCGGGCCTGAGTCGGCATTGAGCTGAAAACACAAACAAAGTTCTCCGCAGCTCCCGGCCCGCCTGGCCCAGCCCTGCGTGTTCGCCGCCACCGGCTCCGAGGAAAGCCGTCAGTGCTCCTGGCCCGAATTAGGAGCATCAGCGCGTGGCTTTGATTTCCCCCAAAACGGAAAACCCCCAACGCCCTCGGGCTGAGCGGAGGCGGGGGGAGATTTGTGGCAGAAAACTCCCAAAGTCGTTTTTCCGCAGAGTTGGGAAGAACGAACCAAAGCCAAGTGAGGTGGGGCCCCCCACCCATCCCGGGGGTTCGGCCCCTCCCGTTTCACCCCCCGGGAACAACGCCGGGACTGGGGGGGCCCGAGCGGGACTGGGGGGCACAGGGGGGTCCCCGGCACCGGGGGGTCCCTCGGGGCTCGCTCCTGTTCCCCCCGCGTTATCAGCCGAGACCCCCCGTTATCACCAAGGACTCCCCCGAATTTACGGGGGCCCCCTCACGCACTGGGTCTCCCATTCACTGTCCTTACCTTTAAATGAGACGCGCTGGTCTCGGCCCCCAGTTGTCAGGAAAATCCACAAACACCAGAGGGTTATGTCCAAAAGGAGACTGAGTAGTCCCTTTCAGCTGTATTAGAATAAAGGGAGAGAGTCCACCGTGGCATAAGCCCGTCAAAAGACGCATCCTCCTTTTATCCTAAATTCCCTGCCGCATGTTGCCCCTTCCTTTCCCCACTGGCTGAGGTTCCAGGAAGGTTCAGCCTTCCCCCACTGCCTTCCACATATTCCCCGCCTTGAACCTCCTGGTTTACCCCCAAGTTCCCAAGTTCAGGCTCCTGCAGACCCTTGTCTATCTCAGGAGCCAAACTGTCTGAGCTCTGCAACCAACCTCCTGCCCAAAGTTAGTAGAGACAGTAGGAGCCATTTCAAAGCTGTTTACACCCAGACCTTCACCCATCGAATTGTTTGGGAAGCCACCAGCACACAGCTTTCCTTTCAGCAGAAATATTCAGGGGCACCAGGCCCTGATGCTTTCTGCTGTCTGGCACACAGCAAGCACTGTGCAGTGCAGCTCTGAGCTGCTGGGACAGGGGCGATCCGGGCTGTGCCTGAGGCTTGTGCTTGAGTAGTGGACTGGTTTGGAAGGGTGCAGAAGGGTTTGGGGAGGCACTCTGTGTTTTCTTGATTCTGAAAGAAAGACCCGATGTAGCTTCATTCAGCAAGAGCACTGCAGGACATATGGATAAAACACTTGTGTTTGATTCCAAGAAAAGGAAGGAAAGGTACTGGGAAAATGTTCAAGTGTCACAAATAGGACTAAATCTTGGGAATTCCTTTAGCTTTAACAGACAGTGCTGAACCCTGTATTCTCCCATTGCAGTAATTCATGTGTGCAAGTGTCTATCTTAGCCTTGAGAATAAAGAGAGGGGTTCTGATTTGTTAAAAATATGGATATTGATCTAATACCGATATCCAACTATGACGGACAAAGACTCTCTAACAGTTTGAAGTTAAAAAGTGTGTGTTTATCACGACGCCGGGCAGCGTGCGGGATAGCTCCCAAATACACACCGCAATTTACAGATGATCACAGAGTCTTTTTATGTACAAGAGTGTTGAATACCCGAAACACAAATGTGTATTCATAACTCTGGTCCATCCCATTCCCCGCTCTGTATGGTAATTAGCGAAAAAGCAATTAAGCATGCATTGTTTGTTCTTTGAAATGGGTCCTTCTTATGGGGTGGGGTCTCAAAATGATGAAGTAAGATGGGTCTTCCTCGCATTCACTTTTTAACCTTTTAGTGTTGGTGACACCTGGATCCTGTTTTCTCAAGACTATTTGATTTATGATCACATTGTGTTCTTGGAGTCTATTGATTAAGTTGACGGGCCTCCTGATTTATCGGTTTCTAAATCTGGCTTCTGTTAACAAAGGGAAGTTTACCTCAACCATATCTAGTTAACAAAGAGAAGTCTACCTCAGCAATATCTAGTTGAAGTAAAATCCTTTGTTCTTCAAAATTAATGTCTCATTATAAATGATTAGAAGCCAATTCAAAATAAAAAGACTTTATTTAACAATTTTTCCAAAATCCAATTGAAAGGCCACAATAAACCCGGACAACATCAATCGAATGCTGGGTGGGCAGAGTGACAGTAACAAAGGTACCATCCAGCCTCGACCACACACACTGGGACTCAGCGCACGGTTTTTATACAGTTTATTTATCCTGAGGCTAAGTCCATTGAGAGTCCAAATATTCATGTATCTCTTCATTTCCAAGTGAGGCTTTGAAAGGGGTTCCCATAAGTATGAAATCACGTCGATAGTCTTCCCGGATCTCGTCTTTGGGGTGCTGATTTGATCATCCTCCGGATCCCCCACCCAGATTGATATCAGATGTCGAGCAGCTGTGAAGTGGAGGCCCATCCTTGATGAATGGGCCTTCTCCAGTCCGGCCATGTTATTTCTGCTGCAAATGTTGTGGTTTCACAGCTTGTACAATTGGCCTTGGACTCTTGGACACACTCTTGAGTAGCTTTTAATAGACCAAACTTTTTTTATGCAATATTATATACACGAATTTATCCATTACATTTACCACAGATTTCGTAAAAAAAAACCGGAAAATCTCCAACACCCTTGGGCTGAGTGGAGAAGGGGGGAGATTTCTGGCAGAAAACTCCAAAAATCGTTTTTCCCCACAGGTGGGAAGAACAAACTGAACCAAAGTGAGGTGGGTCCCACCCCTCAGCAGCGCCCCTCTGCCGTCGCAGCTGAAGCTCTCGCTGGCTGCTCTCGGCTGGATGGGCAGACTGGGAGCACTGGGAAGGGGCCCCGGCTCGGGGTGCAGCCCCCAGGGCAGCCCCACGGCCCCACGGCAGCTCCAAGGCTCCAGCAGCCGGGATGGAATGTGAGAGGGGGAGCAGGGAAGGGACGGGGCTGCTGGCACCAAGGGAACACGAGGGACACTGCGGGAACTTCACAAGCATTTAATGCAAAAGATAAAATCATGCGGAAGACAAAAGCAACAGCAACTGTGGCACCATAGCACAGGGCCACACAAAGACGTGTCCCATTGTAGTGGGGTGACGCTGGCCCGATGCCAGGCACCCATCAAAGCTGCTCTGTCAGTGCCCTCCACAGCTGGACAGGGGAAAGAAAATTTAACCCATGGTTCATGGGTTAAGGACGGGGAGAGTTCCCTCATCAAACAGCATCATGGGCAAAACAGGCTCCAAACTGGAGACATGAATTGAATTTATTGCTGACAAACCCAGAGTAGGATAATGAGGAGTAAAGAAGACCCTTAAAAGCACCTTCCTCCCACACCTCCCTCCTTCCAGCTGCACCTCCATCCCTGGCATTTCAGGGAAACAGGGAATGAGGGCATTCACCCCCCTTAGCTTCTCCCTCTGCTCAAGGACACAAGTCATTCCCCTGCTGTACACTGGGGTCTCTCCCACAGGAGAGTTCTCCCGGAACTCCGACATGAGTCTATCCCATAGACAACAGCCCCCCTCAAACTGCTCCAGTGTGGGTCACTGCCATGGAGTTAGTCCTTCAAGGACAGGCTGCTCCAGTGGGGCCCCTCTGTCCACGGGTGTCCCCGGGGTCACAGCCTGCCCTCAGGTACTCCCCCTGCTCTGGTGAGGTCTCCTCCAGGGGCTGCCTGTGGATCTCTGCATGGGGCAGTCAGTCTGCAATTCCACCATCAGTGTCCCAATGGACGCTCCTGCCCCTATGTTCATCCAGGTGCCCACAGGGAGTCAGGGAGATGTGGATCCCCCACAGCAAGTAGTTTTCCCAGTACGGATCATCAAGACCACTGATCATCAGGGCCCTGCCCAACGGGGGTCACTGGGGATCATCCAACACCGATGCTCCCATGGGGGATGGAGCTGGAGCAGCGCACGAAGCTCTTCCCACACTCAGGGCACTCAGAGGGCTTCCCTTAGTGGTGCTTCCATTGGTGTTGGATCAAGTTAGAGCTCTGTGAGAAGCTCTTCCCACACTCAGGACACTCATAAAGCCTCTACTTGGTGTTGATGCACCAGGAGGTGACAAGGTGGGCATTTTGCTTGAAGCTTTTCCCACAGTTGTGGCAGTGGAAGGGCCTCTCCTCTGTGTGAATTCACTGATGTTTGATGAGATCTGAGCTCCTTGGAAACCTCTTCCCACACTGAGGGCACTCTTGCAGCCTCTCCCCATTGTGGATGTGCTGATGACGAATCCCATTGCACATCTCGCTAAAGCTCTTCCCACATTCCCCACACTCACAAAGGCATTGTCGAGTGTGGATGTTGTAGTGCTGGATCAGGTGGGAGCTGCGAGTGGAGCTCTCCCAACATTTCAGGCATTGATTTGGCTTCTCCTCATTGTGACTCTTGCAGTGATTGATGTGGTCAGAGTTCCAACCAAAGTTCTTCCCACATTTCCCACACTGGTAGCGCCATTCCCCAGTGTGGATGTTCTAGTGTTCCCTCAGCTTGAAGCTCTGGCTGAATCCCTTCTCACATTCTGAGAATCCCCTGCCAGAACCAGGTGATCGTCACGTGGATCCCGAACCCGACCCTGGGAGATCAACCCACGGGGGGGAGACACCTCACATCCCGCTGCCCACAGCCGGGGTTCTGCCCAGAGCTGCCAGTGGGAACCCTCCTCCCCCCGAGAAAAGCCCTCCCAGGACTCATGACTGGATTTTTGGGGTCTGTGTTGCTGGGATTTTTTAAATACTGGTGTCTCTTCTCCATTTCCACTCCAGGTTGGGATGATGTAAACATAGCTGCAATCTTTCATTGTCTGCCGAGTGAGGATTTACTCCCAGAGCCTGTGCCAGGCACAGAGTCACAGGGACACTGGAGGGACATTTCTCTGCCCGGCACAGCCTCAGCTGGGCAAGTACAGCCCATGCTGAAAACAGCCAGTGACAGATGATTTCTGAATCTTGTCTTCCTCCCAGGAACTGGTTTGAGAAGGAAACCCCCTTGATTTTCTGAGGCAAAGAAAAGTATTATTTAATAAAATAAAAAGCAAGGGCTCTTGGAACAGTGGTTGTCTTTAAAAAGTCAGAGCCAACAACGTTCTGTGTGCTGGGGCAGACACTGATTGGAAACAAAAAGCTGCCCTTTGACTTCCCTGTTTTTCATCTCTGCTGTCATCTGGAAAGTTACGGTGCTGTATTTTGGTTTGCTTTTTTTGGTTGTTTTGTTCTTCTTGTTGATTTTTAATGCAGAGTTGCTGAAATACTCTTAGGTAAAGAAAATAAATAGGAAATCCCCCCCTTCCCCTAGTCAAATCCTGTAGTTTGCCAAAAGAAGGATTGAGATGTATGTCCAGCAAGCCTGTGCTGTTCCTAAGTGCTTTCCTTTGAAAGGACAGCTGTCTGTTCCTTCATGGATAGGAACAAATCAAAGCTACCCTGGAAACAGAAACTATCCCTCCTTTCTGCCCTTCTTACAGGAATACAAACATGTTTTGTTCTGGTGAATGCTTTTCACGTTGAGGGCAGCCCATCTCCAGCCCAGATTCCTCTCCTGCAGGAAAGTTTCTCTCACAGACACAGAGCCTCCTCTCTCGCAAGAGAAACAAAGTCTTCTGAAGGGAACAGAATCTTTCAGGTTAGAAAAGACACTGAGCTCATTGAACTCAACCCAGCACTGCCCAGGCCCCAACAACCATGTCCCCAGGTGCCACATCTACAGGTGCTTGAAATGCCCCCATGGATGGCGACTCACCCTTTGCCCTGCCAGCCTGTTCCAATGCTTGTCCGCCCTTTCAGGGAAGAAATTGTTCCTCTGACTAATCGAAACCTTCTCTGGCACAACTTTTGGCCATTTCCTCTTGTCCCATAGCTTGTTCTGTGGGAGAAGAGACCTGTTCCTCCCTTGCTCCCAGCCCCTTTCAGGGAGTTGTGCCCTGCTGGCTCCTGCTCAGCTGCTCTGGCCCAGCACCTCCAGGGACTTTTCCCAGCGGCCCCTTTCCAGCCCCTCTGCCCCAGGCCTGCAGCTCTGCAGGGGCTGTTGTGACCCAGTGCAGGATCCACACTTGGCCCTGGGGAGCCTCCTCCACTTGGCCTCGGCCCATGGCTCCAGGCTGTTGAGATCCCTCTGCAGAGCCTTCCTGCCCTCCAGCACAGCAACACCACGCACTGAAGCGAAGACTCCAATTGCACCATACATTGCTTTGTCCCATTGAGTTTCCTGATTGGAGCAACAACCACCCACAAATCTCCCTGACTGCTCAGGGCCCAGCTGCCCTGACCCAGCCTTCATAGAAAGAAAGGATGAGGTTGCAGCCCTGTCCTCAGCACTGTTTTTCTCCCGCTGAGGCAACAGCAGGAAGATTTTGCTGCCTTTGCCTTGGGAATTGCAGCTCTCAGCTGCTGTTTCCCCTCTTCTGGCTGCCACCTGAATTTTATCAGTACAACTGCAATTGCCTCTCTCCATCAGTGCTTTCCTGATGGGGAACTCAGTACTTTAGTGACAGGCATTATGATTAGCAGAGCAGATCTTGAAATACTCACAAATCCCTGAGCACTGAGTTGAGGAGAATTAAAGCCATACAGGCCACATTCACAGCACCCACATTCACAGCCCTGTTGCTGGTGCTGTTGAAATAGAATCACTTTACAAAGGCCATCACAGAAATTGCCTCTGGAATGTGGGGAAAAAAAAAAAAAGGCACCAGGAGAAAGAAAAGCCAGAACTTCTCAAGTCACTTCCTTTCTTCTTCTGAGCAGAAGATGGAGGTGACAGCGAGCTGGGTGAGTGTGTGGATCTGCAGGAGGGTAGGAGGGCTCTGCAGAAGGACCTGGACAGGCTGGATCCAAGGGATGAATCCAACGATGTGAGGGTTAACACGGCCAAATGCTGGGTCCTGCACTTTGGCCACAACAACCCCTGCAGCGCCACAGACTGGAGACAGTGAGACAGTTGCTGGAGAGTGGCCAGGCAGAAAGTGACCTGAGGGTGCTGATCTGCAGCAGGCTGGACATGAGCCAGCAGTGTGCCCAGATGGCCGAGAAGGCCAATGGCACCTGACCTGGATCAGCAACAGTGGTGGCCAGCAGGACCAGGGCAGTGATTCTTCCCCTGGACTCGGCACTGGTGAGGCCACGCCTCAAGTGCTGTGTCCAGTTCTGGCTCCCCAGTTTAGGAAGGATCTTGAGATGCTTGAACATGTCCAGAGAAGGGCAGCAAGGCTGGTGAAGGGTCTGCAGCACAGGTCCTGTGAGGAGCAGCTGAAGGAGCTGAGGTTGTTTATCCTGGAGAAGAGGAGGCTCAGGGGAGACCTCATCACTCTCTACAAGTCCCTGACAGCTGCAGCCAGGTGGGGTTGGCTCTGCTCCCAGGGAACAGCAACAGGACAAGAGGACACCGCCTGCAGCTGCACAGAGGAGGTTTGGGCTGGACATTAGGATGAAGTTCTTCCCAGAAAGAATGATTGGGTATTGGAATAGGCAGCCCAGGGAGGTGGTGGAGTCCCTGCAGCTGTTTAAGACTGGATGTGGCACTTAGTGCCATGGTCAGGGTGACAGAGTGGTGTTGAGTCATAGGCTGGACTTAACGATCTCAGAGGTCTTTTCCAACCTGGTTAATTCTGTGATTCTGTGATCTTGGCCTGATCCTCCTCTCGATGCATTTTTGGGGATAAGTCCCCTCCAACTCCTACAAACGCCCCCAAATCTTTCCAAGCCCTAAAGTCCTCCCCTCCCCCCCAAAAAAAACAGTAAAACTATTGGGTTTAGAGGTCTTTGTTCAATTTCTTTATTTTTATGACAATTTCATGTGTTTATAAGGGATAAAAATGCAGCAAATAAAATCAAGCTCATAATTAAAGGAGTTACTTGTCAGCATCATGAGAGGAGAGTATCCGTGGGGTTGGGCTTTCCACTCCCAAATCTTGGTCTTCCACAGCCAAATGGTGATGGACTGGGGTGAAGACACACATGGGCCACAGACAATCAAAATCGTGGAACCATTGAGGCTGTAAAAGACCTCTAAGACCATCCAGTGTTGCTTGATGCCACAGGAAGAAAGGATTGGATGGAAGAGATGAGACTTTTAGGACTGGAAGTCAACAAGTCCGCTCTTCCCAATGAATTCCTGATGTCATTCTGAGCCCTGATGGAGGTTTCTACCCCACCTTCATCCAGGTGCCAGTGGCAGGACATGGAGATCTCCAGCCAGGTGTCTTCTCAACACAGATCACCTGGAACAGGAGTCACCAGGTCTCTGCCCACCTGGGGTCACTGGGGATCATCCAATGCAGATCCTCCCATTGGGGACGGAGCTGGAGAGGCCCACAGAACTCTTCCTGCACTCAAGACATTTGCAGGGCTTCCCTTATAGGTGAGTCATTTTGTGTCAAGTCGAGGCAAAGTTGTGATGGAAGCTCTTCCCACACTCAGGACACGCGTAGGCCCTCTACCCGGTGTGGATGCGCCGGTGGACAGTGAGGGTGAAGTTATGTTTGAAGCCCTTCCCGCAGTCCTGGACATGGGCAGTGGAAGGGCCTCTCCTCTGTGTGTGTTTTCTGATGCATGAAGAGATTTGACCTGTTCTGAAACCCCTTCCCACACTCGGGACACTCATAGGACCGTTCCTCCCTGTGGGTCTTCTGGTGCCTGATCAGGCTGGATCTATAGCAGAAGCTCTTCTCGCACATGAAGCACTTGTAGGGCCGTTCCCCTGTGTGGATCTTCTGGTGCTGGAGTAGGACAGAGCTCAGGCTGAAGCTCTTCCCACATTCCCCACACTCATAGGGCTGTTCCCCTGTGTGCTGGCGCATGTGCGGGATGAGATGGGAGGTGCAGTTGAAGCTCTTCCCACATTCCATGCACTTGTAGGGCCATTCTCCCGTGTGTACCTGGTAGTGGATGAAGAGGTGGGAGGTGTGGCTGAAGCTCTTCCCACATTCCAAGCACCTGTAGGGCTTCTCCCCAGCGTGAAGCTGCTCGTGGACCACCAGACTGGATTTCTGGGTGAAGCAGAGGGGGGCTCTTTTCTCCTCAGAGCACTCTGGGGTGGGTTTGCAGCCCATCCCTGTGGGAGATCCCTTTGGCATTTCCTCACTGTTGGATTCCTGCGCTGTGGAGCCACTCAAAACAGCCTCTTCCATGAGGTTCTGCTGCAGGGATTTGCCCTCCCTGGTCTCTGTTCGCAACTCAGTTCCTGGAGGAGGAAGGACATGGGGAGGAAGGAACGAGGAGGGAAGAAGGAAAGAACAAGGAGAGGAAGGAGGTTAGAGAAGGAAGAAGGAGAGAAAGGGACAAGAAGAATAAAAGGGAGAAAGAAGATGAAGAACCAAGAAGGAAGAAGGAAGGAAGAAGAAGAAGAAAAGGAAACAAATGGAGGAAGGAATAAGTAGAGGGAGTGAGGAAGGAAGAAGAAGAAAAAGGAGAAGGAAAGAACAAGGAAAAAGAATGAAAGTAAGAGGAGGAAAATGAACAAGGAGGAGGGAGGGAGGGACAGAGGGGGGAAAAGAAAGAAAAAAAGAACAAGAATAGGATGGGATTTGCCTCTGTACCAGAGGGAAGGAGAAAGAGATCCCCCCAGCCCATCCCTGGCAGGACGGTGTCAGCAGCAGGGTTGTCCTGCAGCCACGGGCAATGCTGGGCTGGGAGATGGGGCAGAAGAGAGGGGGAAAGGGGCAGTGACTTCCTCCTCACCTGCCTGTGGCTCCCAGAGCATCTTCCTCACTGTCTGCTCCTCCTGCATTTGTCCAAGGCTTTGGAATGAAAAGTCCTGTTTTGGGGGGAAAAGCAAGGAGTGAGTGCACTGGCTTGGGGGTTCCTCCTGCCCAAGTCCATCTCTAGAAGTCACCAGGAATCTCATGTCAGTGAAAACCTCCCAAATATCCAGTTTCAGAAAAAAACTCCCTCTCAGGGGTTTCCCCTCTCTGGTGTCTCTGCTATGAGGTTCTGGGGGTCCCCCTTGTCCTGGGTGCTGTGGGTTCTGCATGTATTGGAGGTCCCTCCTCCAGTGCAATTACGCACACATTGCAGGGTCCCTGTCTGCTCCAGGCTTCCAGGGAATCCCGGGGGTCCCCCCTCTTTGGTCTCCCCACTTTGGGGTTCTGGGAGTCCCCCTTCTCTGGGCTGCTGAGGGTCCCATGGGCCGCTCCTCTCCTGACTCTCCGCTCCGGGGTGCAGGGGTTCCCAGGGGTCCCCACTCTCCGGGGTGCCCACCTTGGTGTCCCATGGATTCCTCCTCTCCAGGCCCATCCCTTGTCTGCGCTGCCCCTTCTCGAGGCTCCCCTCACTCCCGGCTGTCAGCGGGCACCTCTCCAGGGCCCCATTTCAAGGTCCGGGACACCCGGGGCTTGGCTCCAGGGACCTCCACCCACCGCTGGGACTCTGCCGGCAACCGCCACGGGGACATCCCCCAAAAAACACCTCCCGGGGACGGCGCAGTATCCACCCAAAGGGGATTTCGGGTCAGCTTTGGAGTCCTGCAAGATCCAAACCTCGCTCCGCCCGCCCCGTCCCGGAAAAAACAAAGAAAGAGGGACCCCCAAAGATACTTCGGGTGAGCTCCAAATATCCCTCCCTCCTTCAAAAAACCCCTGCCAGGACCGCCCAAGATATTCGGGCCGAGGTCCCTCTTCCCGGCCACCTGCGGGATCCGGTGGGGCCGATGCTCGCGGCGCCAAGGGGCCGCAGCTCCAGAGATCGATGGACGCACGCGATGCCTCCCCTCGCTGCTGCTCCTCCTCCTGTTCCTGCTGCTCCTCTACCCCTCCTCTTCCTCCCGCCCCTCCTCCTCCTCCTGCTGCTGCTCCATCAGCTGCCTGCGGATGAGGAGCTCTGGGATGAGCGGAGCGGGGACGGAACAGGGTGGGAAAAAAGGTCGGGAGAGGAGGATAAGGGGAGGTGGGAGAGCGGGAAGAGGGTTCCCAGGGAGGGTCTCCGAGGTCACCCCAGCGCCCCCAGCGCCCCTGTGTGTCCTCCCAGCCCCTCCTGCGGGGGCTGTGGCGGCCGTGCCGTGCCCAGTGCCGGCTCAGCGGCTGCTCCAGGCTGACGTGCTCCACCTGGCAGCTGGAGGTGACCCCGCGCCCGGCGGCTGTTTCCAGCAGCACCAGGAGCTGCTGGCTCCAGTCCCCGTTGGGGACCACGGCGGTGGCCACCACGTGGCCCGAGAGCTCCTGCTGGCCCTGGAGCCACCTCAGCTGGCTCTGGGAAGGGGAGAAATCCATCACGGAGCAGAGCAGGCGGCCGGGGCCGGGCTGGCAGATCGAGGGCATCAGCGAGATGGACCCGCTGGGATGGGCAGGGGTCTTGGGGAGCACGTCCCCACCCCGCCCCCCCTGCGGCTCTGCCCCCCAGCCCCGAAGCCGCGGGGATTGAATGCTAAAAGACAGAGAACCACGTTTTTTCCATCCGAACCCGACCTCTCCCTCAGTCTAGCTTCCTTTCTCTTCGTTCCGTCAATCAACTGACCCCTCCCCAACGCAATTTGGGGCCCCCAGCCTCCTCTTTTCCCCACTCTTTTGCCCCTTCCCAATCGTCCCCCCAGTCCCGAACCGCCTCTTCCGTGCTTGGGTTTGGGGGTTCCAGGCTCCTCCTACTCAATCTAGGGGTCCCAACCCCCTTTCCTTCAATTCAGGCAGCTTCTGGAAGCATTTTCCTTGGAAGAATCCCTGAGTTTGGGGATTTTTGGCTGCAGTTCTGGAGGACAGCTGTGTCTGTCTTTTTCCCCTCTCCCTGTCGCAGCTGCTGAACTCCCCCTGACACCGTGGGGCTGCTGGGATTTCCCTCCTGGGGACAAGGACCTTCATTCCTTTCCAGGAGGCCAATGCCCAGAGGAGGGCTCAAGGTCAGGAGGTCCTTTGAGCAGCTGCCCCAGACCCTCCGCCAGGGTCTCCCAGCGCAGCCGCAGCTGCTGGGCCTGGGGTCCCCAAAGCCCTCAGCAAACCCCAGGTACATCCCAGGAACCCTCAACTCCTTCAAACCCAGCATCCCCCACAGCCCCTGCACGTTCCCCCCCGGGCGTCTCCCCACCATGTTTCTGTCCCTGTCATTGTCCACCATGTCTCCATCCGTGCCCGTGTCCCTCCATGTCCCATGGTCAAAAGATGAGAGTTGCTGTGCCACAGAAGAGAAGAAACAGCATTTGTTTAACCCGTTTGTCTGCCAGGGAACCATGAAAGCGTGTCCCATTCCCATCCTTTCTACATTTGGACTGGTACATGAGCTGGTTTATTTCCTTTGTTATCTGTTTTACCAGTTTTCTGTCGTCATCTGTTTGCAAACAGCACTTTGAGCCATTTAATTTTCCACAAACTGCTCCTCTTTCTGTTAATAGATAATCTGATCCCACCGCATGGTGAAATGTCACATTCCTCATCTGAGTGGATTGGTAGGCAAGAATGTCATGAGCTGAATCTGTCTGGTTGGTTATTATTTTGAGGACAACTTGTAATCTGTTCTCTGGCACCTGATATGAACTCCTTCGGGTTCCTAAGGACTGGTCCCTGGTGTTGCAGGACTTGTTCTGGTGATCGTTCATTTTTTACCCAATTTTGGGGGCTCCTTCCAGCCAGGGCTGCATCAATTGACCACTTTTTTCCGATTAAATAATCAAATACTTGGATTCCCAACTGATTTCGCTGAGCTTGTGGTAGCAAAAACACTCTGGTGGGCTAATACAGCCTATATATCATAGACAATGACAACAAATATTGGAGTGGGATGATTCCCCCCACTTATTGTAGTGAAGTTTTCCCAACATTCTCCATTTGCTGTTTCCCTTTGCAGCTGAAGCAATTTGTGTTGCAGAGTCAGAAATCCTCACTGTGGGCTCTGCCTTTGGCTGTGCCAATTCCATCTGTGCAAGCAGGCAGAGCTTGGGCTGAGGGCCAGAGGGAATCAGCCCAATTCCTCCCCCAGGCAAGAAGAGCCTGATCCACTGTCTGCACTTTTTCCCAGCAGTGTTAATTTGCATTTCTAAAGTTCCTTTCTGGGCTGCCTGGAAGGAAACTTCTCTTCCAGAGCAGCCTTCACTCACAAGTTTGTCCCCCTCCTCCTGCTTCTTCTCCCGCTGCTTTTTTTTTTTTTTTTTTTTTTTAACCATATTCTAATAAATGTTTAGGATTTAAAGGGTCACCTTTAAAGCTCTTCTAGTTTTGCATAATGCAGCCTAAAGGTAAACATCAAAAAACCTGTACCAAAATTTTGCAATCTCTAAGACCCAGGCACACACATAAATGAAAAAACCAACCCCGAAGTAATGAAGATTTTTGCTACTTCTACTAGGACTCAAAATTGATTGTCGCACTCCTCGCCCAAACCCAACTGACAATATAAAAGTAGGATCATTAAGAAAAAAAATTCTAATTTAATTCTAATGTAATCTTGTCACTGAAACTGTGGGAAGAACCAAAACTCTTCAACAGCGTTTCTAGTGTTAGAAAATCAAGGCATTACTTCATTCTGGCTAGGATGTGCAACAGAAATAATTTCTTCCACATATAGCCCGTGTGTGCAGAGAGAATAATTCTGTGACAAATGAGGTTCACTAGATTTAGCCTTAAATTTTTACAGTCCAAACCCCACAGAAATCCACTGATTTAATGTTCATTGCTTCCAAGTTGTGTAGTGCTTAGTATTTGGTTTCCTGTAGGACCGGGATTTCTTTGGCTCTGATGTTAATTAGGTCGGCACTCCTGGATTTCCTTATCAGTTTTTCCAGATCAGGTGTCTCCAACTCCTCCAGGGGCAGTGTCTGGGGTAGGTGTTCCTTGATGTTTGCTGATGGTCGTTGATGTTTTGTTGATGGTCGTTGTCTTTGTGGGTGTCCTTTGAGCTATTCCCTGTCCATTGAGATGTTAAGCTCATCTCGGTCGAGTGGTGTAACATCCTCTAAAAATTCCCTTAAAATTCCTTCCTCCAAGGCAAAGGCAAAGCAAGCCTGACTAGAGAAATAAGATTTTTTAAAATGTAAACTTGATATATTTCCCATCAATGTGATCCCATCCAGCCCAGTGTGTGAGTGTGACTGAGAGCCAGAGTGGAATTGTCCCGGTGCCTTCCCCAGCCCCTGTGGCAGTGCAGGCACAGAAAGCCCTGAAGCTCAAGCAGTGGCAGCAAGGCTTGGCCCCCAGTGTGTGGAGATGGCCGAGGAGGTGGCCAGGCAGACGATTCCAGCAGAGGATCTGTGGGCAGGCACAGGGGCTTCCCCCGCTGTGGAGCCCTGGCTGCTGCTCCGGTGCCTTCAGTGCTGCTCAGTCGTGGTGCAGTGTGGAATAAGGACTGCACAATTGGGAATTGTACAGCAGGTTTGTTTTATTCCAGCTGGGACACAGAGGGGATATTTCCACCAATTGTGTGTGCTTAGTCGTGACAGGTTCCAGGTTTGAATAGACTGAGATCCCACAGAACTCCAGCTCCCTGCCCACCCATTCTCTGCCCATTCTCCACCTTCTTCAACTTTATATTACAATCAGTCTTTGATGGTGCTACACCTTCTGGTGGTTGTGGTCAGGGGTCTCCTGATGAAGTAAGAAGTCTTCCTCAGTGTTGGCTTCATCCCCTGGGCTTCATCCCTCAGGGGCTGTGGAAACTCTGCCATGGCCTTTGCCTTCAGCTTGGCCTTTTCCTCCTCCCTTCTTGCCTTCCCCTGCTGTGCCTTTGTGACCAAGTGCTGCAGGGGCTTCTTGTGCCCCTGGTGCAGCCCCCCTGAGCGCCTGTGGGTGCTCATCCTCTGACAGCTGCGGAGCTTTCTGCAAATCATTCCTTTCTCCAGCCACCCAAACAAAACCCTTAAAAGATGATCTGGATCCCTCCATGTAGAATGCACATTTGGCAGCCGTTCCTGGCTGCTGTTCCTTGTTCTCCCCGTGCCCTGCAGAGCCCGTATCCCAGAGCCGGGGCCTGTCGTGCCGCAGTGTCCCAAGGCGGCTCCCCCGGCGGGCAGGGCCGGCAGCTCCACGGGGCCGGGCAGCGGCCGGGGCGTCCCGCAGCCTCCTGGGGGCCGGGGGCCAGTGCCGGCCCTGCCCGGGGGGTGGTGGGGTCAGGCAGCGCCCGGCGCTGAGCCCCGGCTGCCCCACAGCCCCGGCCCGGCCCCGCAGCTCCCCACAGGCCCCCAGCCCGTGCTCCCGGTGCCGCACCTCTGCGCCCACTGCTGCCGCTGCCCAGCCCAGAGAAATCCCCTGGAATCCTGACCTCCTTGTCTGCCTCTGCTGGAAACCGGGGACACGAAGGATCTCCATCACCTGGGAAACTTTGAGGCTACGACTCTGCTGAAAACCGTCCCAGTCCTCAGTATTTTTCTTTTCCTGCTCTTCTCCATTATCCCCTTTCTTACCTCATAGATTCCTCCTGCTGCCTCTTGCCTTAATTTTAATCCTGTACGCTCCCCTTCACCCTCAGCCTTCCCAGTACACCAACACCATCCATCCCCTGCTGTCTAAATCCCTTCTGGACTTCTCTTTTTGACTCCGTGGGTGTCCGTGTCTTTAATTAGCTCTGGGAGAGTGTGCAAACTGCCTAAACATTCTCCCAAGGGACCCTTCAGAGATATTTTGGGATCATCATCTCTTTTGCTGGGACCCCTTCTTGGCTTTCCCTTTTCCACCCTCCATGGGTGCTCTGCCATGTTTACTCCCTGAAGATCCCAGTGTCCTCACTGATGAGATTTTCAGTGCTCTCTCCCTGCCGACTCCTCACAGAGCCCCTGATGTGTCACTCCTCTGTCTCCTGGACACTCTCTGGTTCCCAGTCAATCCCCGGTGCTGCCGCCACCCAAGGGAGCCGATCACCCAAACTGGGTGAGGCACCTTCAGCTCCACTCACTGCCCACTGCCCATGACAGTGGAAGGAATTCCAGAGGGGCTCCAAGGTGTGTGGAAAAATTGACGTCACCAGAGGGTTGTGTCCACAAAGAAGATGGAGGAGTCCTATCACAGTAATCTCATTCATAAAAAAATGGAGAGGCCATGGGACATTTCCCATGGGGTCTTTCCAGTTGTTGGAGTATGCAGCCTCCTTTTCATCCTGATCTTCCCAGCTGCATCTCCCTCTCCCTTTCCCCATTGGCTGAAGTACTTGAGAGGTACAGATTTCCACATGCCCCCCTAATCTGCACCCCACTTCTGTATAGGTAATGATATTCAGAGCTCTGTTAAGCCTTTCTTCTTGTCGAAGTTGATGAATTTCGCAGGACCTTGGCTGATCAGCAGTCTGTGTGGTCAGTTAATAACATTTTGTGGAACTGATGGCTTCTTCTGCCCCTTCCTCATGTTCAAATGCTTGGCCCTATCTCCAAGCAGATTGTCAGCATCTGTTTGTAGAGACATTTTCCTCTTCTTCCTTTCATGGGGGTCCCCCGTTTGCGGGACATCGCCCTGGAGCAGGGTGTCGCCCCTTGCTGCCGCCCACCCCTCGGGCAGCGCTCAGCCAATCAGGGAGGGCGGCGCTGATGACTCACCAGTTGCCAGGCAGACCCGCAGCTCTCAGCGTTCCCCACCTGTGCCCCCCATCGGCCCCAGCGCCCCCCGCGAGGGGAATTTGGGGAGGTGGGAGGGGAAATGTTTTGTACGAGGATGAATTTTTATATATTAGAAGAGGTTTTGGCTGAGTCTGGGTGTATAGGAGTTTTTGATCTGTCTTTATATCTGGGGGACTTTTACGCTGAATCTTGGTGTTTCAGAGGTTTTCGCAGACTCACGGTGCCCATTGACTTCTAGAGAATAGCTTGGGCAAGGAGGAACCCCCAGCCTAAGGTGCTCTCCTCTTGTTTTCTCCCCAAACCAGGATTTTTCGTTCCTAAGGAGTGCCCAGATGGAGGAGGAGGAGGAAAAGCCCCGCAGATCCCGCAGGATGAGGGGCTGCAAACCCAGCCAAGGGAGCAGTGAGGAGGAAAGGCCCCCCCTGTGCCAGGAGGGCGGCCGGAGATCCAGCCAGAGCTCAGAGCTGGAGAAGAAGCCTCATGGAGGGGAGAAACCCCGCAAGTGCCTGGAATGTGGGAAGGGTTTCAGCCGTAACTACAACTTGATCCAGCACCAGGTGATCCACACTGGGGAACGGCCCTATGAGTGTGGGGAGTGTGGGAAGAGCTTCAGGCAAAGCTCCCACCTCAGGGAGCACCAGAGAATCCACACTGGGGAACGGCCCTACGAGTGTGGGGAGTGTGGGAAGAGCTTCAGGCGAAGCTTCAGCCTGAGGATCCACCAGATGACGCACACTGGGGAACGCCCCTATGAGTGTGGGGAATGTGGGACGAGCTTCAGCTGGAGATCCAACCTGGTCCTGCACCAGAGGATCCACAGTGGGGAAAAACCCTTCAAGTGTCGGGAATGTGGGAAGAGCTTCAGAGCAAGCTCCCATCTCCTCCGGCATTGCCTGATCCACACTGGTGAAGGACACTACACGTGCTTGGAATGTGGGAGGAGCTTTGGATGGAGTTCTGATCTGAGAAAACACCAGCGCATCCACACCGGGGAGAGGCCCTACGAGTGTCCCGAGTGTGGGAAGAGGGTTAAGACCAGCTCTGATCTCCTCTTACATCAGCGGATTCACACAGATGAGAGGCCCTTCCGCTGCCCCGACTGTGGGAAGGGCTTCAAGTATAACTCTGTCCTCACTGTCCACCGGCGCATCCACACCGGGGAGAGGCCCTACGAGTGTCCTGAGTGTGGGAAAAGCTTCTCCAGCAGCTCTAACTTGACCCAACACCAACAGAGGCATCATATGGGAATCCCTGTGAGTGCCCCAGGTGCAGGAAGAGCTTCGTCCGCTGCTCCAACTCCATCCCCCATGGGAGGATCAGCGTTGGATGATCCCCAGTGACCCCCATTGGGCAAAGCCCTGGTGATCCGTGGTCCTGGTGATCCGTGCTGGGAAGACATCCGGCTGTGGGGGATCCACATCTCCCTGTCTCCCTGTGGGCACCTGGATGAATGCAGGGGCAGAAACATCCACTGGGACACAGACTGACATTGGGAATTCCTTGGGGAGAGCAGATTTGTTGACTTCCAACCCCAGAAATTCTTTTGTGTTCACTCCTGTCTTCTGGTGGCATCAAGGAATACTGGATGGTCTTGGAGATCTTTTCCAACCTCAGGGATTCCAGAATTTTGATTTGCTGTTGCCCGAGGGCATCTTCTGCAGTCATATGGTGATGATCTGGGGCAAAGACCAAAATTCTGGAGACAGTGGGGTGGAAATCCCTCCAAAAATGTTCTTCCCTTCCACCCAAGCATGTGGATCCTCCTCCGGCATAGACAGAGAAATGCTTTTCTTTTGGCCTTGATTTGCTTTTAATTTCTCTTCATATCTTTAAAACATCCAGCATTAGATTAAAAATAAAGACTTTGAACTAAGCCATGCTTGGGATGATGGGGGGGACATTGACATGGTAGGACAGAGACCGGGAGAGTGACATGTGGATGGACACATAGATATGAAGGGGGACGTGGCCATTCGTGGGGACACGTACACAGATGGAGATGAATGGGACAATGACAGGGATGGAAACAGGGTGGGGAGACAGCCAGGGGTGAGGACAGGGTGGGACATGGCCAGTGACATGTGAGGACATGGCCATGGCCAGTGCCATGTGGAGAACTTGCAGGGGCTGTGGGGGATGCTGGGTTTGAGGGTGTTGAGGGTTCCTGGGAGGGCTTTGGGGTCTGCTGAGGGCTTTGGGGACCCCAGGCCCAGCAGCTCCAGCTGCGCTGAGAGACCCTGGCGGAGGTTCTGGGGCAGCTGCTCAAGGACCCCCTGACCTCGACCCTCATCTGGGCATTGTGCTCCTGGAAAGGAATGAAGGTCCTTGTCCCCAGGAGGGAAATCCCAGCACTCTCAGGGTGTCTGGGGCAGCCGAGAGGCCACAAGAGGGAGGGGAAGGCCAGACAGAGCTGTTCCCCCTGACATCTGCACCCCAAAAATCCTTGAAGTCAGGGATTCTGCCCAGGAAAACACTGTCAGGAGGTGCCTGAATTAAGGGAAAGGGAGTATTGGCCCCCCACACTGAGCAGGAGGGGCGTGAAACCCCCAAAACCAAGCATGGAGGATGGTGGTGGATTGGGGGGCAGTGGGCAAGTGGTGGAAGAGTGGGGAAAAAAAGGGGTCTTGGATGCCAAAAGAGTGGGGGAGGGGTATGGGAACCCCAATCTGCATTGGGAGGGGTCCCACTCCTCCTTTCTAATCCCTGGAATGGATCCAAGGCAGGTTGGGCTGGGGCAGCACTGGGCTCTTGGCCCAGCCTGGGTGCCCCCCATGAGACCCCTCCTCAAATTTTCCTGGTGAGACCCAGTGGCTTAGAGGGGTCCCAGCACCTTTTGGGCTTCGCTGGGTGCTGTGTTGAGGTTCAGGTGCCCCCCAACGAGTCCCCAGAGTGGGGTGACACGAGGGGAGCACACTGTGGTCCCCACTGTTGATCCGTCTGGGGGCCTGTTCTGCTTCCCTCCCCAGATAATGGTCCCCCCATATGGACCCTCAAGTCCCTCCCCACTGCCCCCCAGTGAACAAGACTGAGGCGAACTGGGAGGCTTTACTGGGATCACTGGGAGCAGCCAGGTGGGGACAGAGTGACAGAGGGTCTGGGGGGACACACGACCCCCCGAAGTCACAGGAATGGAGTGGGGGGTCCTGGCTGGGACCAAGGTCCCTGGGAGTGACTGGATTCGTACTGGAAGTGACTGGAGCCATACTGGACTCCTAGTGGGAGGGATTGAGAGTGAAAGGAACCATACATGGCATGACTGGGAGGAACTGGGACCATGTTGGGGAACTGAGACCTTATTGCGAGTAAATGGGAACATAAAAGCTTGAATGGAGTTTCTATCCTGAGACATTCATGGGGAGCAGCGGCAGCTCCACATCCGCAGCCTGGGGGGTCGGAGCAGGGGAACCTCTGGCAGCACCTTTGGGGCACAGCCGAGGGCTGGGGGCTCCTCCACCACTTCATTTCCTCTCCCTAATTCAAATCACCTCTTCCCAGTCAAATCTCCTTCATTTTCATTTTCTCCCCAGAACTGGAGTTTCCTTGCCCCAGTTAAACTTTTCCCAATCCAGTCGGGGGGAAGGAGAGGAAGAGGAAGGAGCCAGGGCCACCTGTGGTGTCCCATCCCCAGGGAGCAGCAGGGAGGCCTCAGGGAGCGGTGGCAGGCAGGGCCCTGTTGGAGCTGCCCCGAGGGGTTTGTGCTGCCCCCGGGTCCCTGAAGGAGTCGCTCAGCGAGACGGGCAAGGTGGGAACAAAAACGAGACTAAAATGTAGAGAAGAGACAAAAATGCCATCAAAGAGCGAAGGGTGTCTCCCCAACCTGCATCTGAAGCAGCTGTACGAAAGCACTGGTGGGGAGTGAATAGAACAAAATACAGAGAATAGAGTAAAATAGATTAAAAAATCTACACCAGGGAGTCCCCGGTACCCGGTGTCACTGAAGAGCTGCACCACGGGACGGGCGCTGCCGGGTGTGGCCAGAAGGGCAGCGCCGAGGCGGATGTGAGGTGTGAACAGAATTGAACATAGAGAATAGAATAAAATACAAGCAAAGAACCGCACCAAGGGTTCTCTGCCACCTTTGTCATGGAAGAACTGCACCGGGAGCGGCGAGAAGCGGCGGCAGTAGAGAATAGGATAAAAAATAACAAAAACCCCGCACCAGCAGTGGCCACTCTGACACTAAAGAGCAGAACCGAAGGCTGGGTGGGGCAGCACTGAGGGGTCTTGGCTGTCCCGTGTCACTGAAGGAGCTGCAGCGAGGGACGGGTGGGGCACAGCCCCATCAAACCCCTCCAGCTGTGCGACGAGCGGTGACCCCACAGGATCATGCTGGGGCCGGGCGGAGGCCGCATCTGGAGCCGGGAAAGCGGCTTTGAGTAGTGGAGATAATTGGGGTATTCCCAACCAGCTCCGCTCAGCCCTCGGGCACTGGGCTGGGGTCACGGTGAACTTTTCAACCCCAGCCGTGGGCCCCGCTGCTGCTGCCTCGGGGGTTGGAGCCCAGAAATCCCGGGAAATCAATCCCAGACACTAAAACCCTTCTTGTGCACAGTGAGGACCGCATAGGGTCCCTATGAACTCCCATCCCCTCAGTGCCCCCCGAGCACCACGGGGCATTAGTGCAGCTTCTGCGGCTGTCCCAGCACCAGCTGCTGCCCCAGGGCACGGGCTTGCCACACTTGGGTATTAAACACTGTCACTGTTAGGGACACGAGAGAACGAGCAGGCAGCAGAAAGGTCAGCAGGGAAAGCTCCCTCTGCTTTATTTCTCTTTATATCCATCTTATATACACTTTTATAAGCAGGCCAAAGATTGGCTACACAGGTAGCCACCTCTTGGACCTCGTTGGTGAACATCACCATCAATCATCTTTCTCCTCCCAGAGGAGAAATATGTAAACAAAATAGAGAAGTTCTGAAAATGGACATAGTTTGTTGGAGTCCAGGACATCCACTTGGATGGCCTGGGACCCGAGGAAGGGAATTTGAGCCCTGCACAGGGGGATGTGGTGCCGGGCTAGGGGGCTTGGAGACCTTGGGACAGAGCCCAGGAAAACACTGGGTTTGATTTTAATCCATGGGAGAGGCTTCCGACACTGAGAAAGGAATTGCAAACCACTGGGATGTGAAAACAGTAGTTTCGTACAGTAGACCTTACAAAATTCAGTAGTTTTAGAGTTTATAGAATAGAGGTAAATGGAGATAAGATGGTGGAATTTGGGTGGTACCTCATGTACTTCTCCTTCTTCCTCGTCCTCCATCTTTTGGGGTGGTGATGGCACAAAGTAGTTAGAGTGGATTGGATCAAAGTAGAAATGACACTTTTAGTGTGGGCACTGGGCATTGGTACAAAATAGTAAATAACAGACACGTCGTTATCTGTATAAATGTTAGGGAACATCCCGTCGAGAGGCAGTCACCACGTGTCCCAGCTGCTGTCCGGACCTCGGCTGGGAGCAGACAAAATTCTGAGATACCAGACAATAAACAACACGAGAAACCTGAAAACAGACCCTTGAAGAATCTGCTTTTTTATACCGACGCAACTCGGGGCTTTTGGAGGGCCAAGGACTTTAAACCACCAAAATCTCGGGTGAGGGAAAATGCCCCTGAGACTGGTTCTTCTCTGGGGAGCAGCCGAAGGCATCGGGCCAGGCCACTCCAGGGCTGCAGCCGGGATCTCGGGGGCTTTTCCCCCTTTCCTCTGCCGGGGGCTGGGCGGGAAGGGGTTAAACCCCTCCACAGTCACGGCCAAAGACCCTCCGACTAATTAAAGTTAATTAAAGTGGAATGTGGTCTCCTAAAGGCGTGACCGCCCCCCGAACAGGGTTCATCGCCCTGTGTTTATTCCCCAAATTTACATCCGATGCATATGCATAACCCAGGCCCCGCCCACCCCGATCCGTATGCAAATGAGGCCGTCAGCCCCTCCCGTGTGCGCGAATCCTTTCCGGAATGGGGTCGGTGGGCTCCAGTGAGGTCAGGGGGCTCGGGGGATGAAGTCGGGAGAGTCTTCATCAGGACTCTGGGACCCTCTGGCACCACCCAAGGTCCCCTGATTGGTGATTGATAGATTGATTAAATGATTGATTGATGTAAAGTCCAGGTACTGATTGGTGATTGATTGATTGATTGATTGATATAAATTCCAGGTACTGATTGCTGATTGATTGATTGATATAAAGTCCAGATGCTGATTGCTAATTGCTGATTGATTGCTATAAAATCCAAGTGCTGATTGGTGATTGATTGATTGTTCGATATAAAGTCCAGGCTCTGGCCATTGTTCTCGCTGGTTTCAATCTGTTCTTAGAACAGTTCACTTACTCCAGTTCCTTCTATAAACGTGCTCATAATACAACAATTAGCTGCAGATTAAGCAGCTAATAATAATGAATCTATTGTCTGATTTTAACACGTATATTCCCATAAGCGTACATGCTTTTTACTGCTATATCCAGATAATCGATATTCAACCCTAATTACCGTTCGGGTTTTGGCTGTAACTTCCCAGAGAAGCGAATCCCTGGAGAAATCCACCACAGGAGTGCGGGAGGAGCTCCGCGCGCCGGCCCAGCTTCATCCGCCGCGGGACGATCCCCGGCGGCCGATCCCCGGTGAGCCCCGGGGGCAGAGCCCCGCCGAGCCCCGCTCCGGCCCATCCCCGGCGGGCCCAAGCCGCGGCCGAGATTTCTTTGCCGTGTCCCGGCGCTGCCGCGCTCCGCTCGGTGATCAATCCCCGGCCGTGCCCGGCCCGGCGCTGCGGTGGCCGGGCCGGAGTTTGCCGAGCGATCTCCGCCGCTCCTTGTCCCCGGGCACGAACCCTCGGCGCCGTTCGCGGTGCCCCGCGCGGCCGCGGGGACAGCGACAGAGCGCCTTTGGGCGGTGCCCGGCATCGGGCCGGGCCCAGCCCCGCCCACGGGCACCGCCCGCGGCCCGCGCCGCACCTGCGCACACATCGCTGCACACACCTGAGCTCCCACCTGCCCCGCAGCCCGAGGCTCCGCCGGGACCCCCAAAAAACACCCCCAAAAAACCGCCCAGGGCGGGGCTGCGGCGTCCCGGAAGCCGCTCAGCCAATCCCAACGCGGGCGGGGCACGCTGCAGCCAAGAGCGCGAGTTGGGTTTTCCTGGGGGGTGTTTCGTCATCAATCACCGGGCAGAGCCCGGGGAAACTGGGCTCCCAAAATTGCTCCGGGCCAATGAGAGAGCGCGGCTTTGCTGCTGCTGCTGAGCCCGCGCTGGGCCGGGCTGGTGCTGCCAGCGCAGCGCGGCCGCTTTGGGGCTGGCGGCCCCCGGCCGGCGCTGGCCATGGGGCGAGTGGCGGCAGCTGGGGCCATACTGGTGGCGCTGGTGGCGCTGGGAGCGGCCCCGGCTGCGGGCGCGGAGCTGTCGGGTGAGCGGGGGGGGGGGGGGGGGTGGGGTGGGAGGCGGTGGGGCAGGGGGGGAGAAGGGGGAAACGGGGGACGGTGGGACCCCAAAACTCAGACAGAGGAGACTGGGGATGGCGGGAATTGTGTTTGAAAGAATGGGAAAGGGGCAAAAATGGGGGAATGGGACCCCAAAAGTGATTTGGGCGCGGCCGGAGGAGGGAGGGGAGGGGATGTAAAAAGGGGAATTGGGGGAAGGGTGGAATAGAGGAAGCGGCAGCGCGGGCAGGAGGGTCCCGTGGCGGCCGTGGGGCGCAAGGGGTGCGGAGTGGGGATCCGGGATGGCCCCCGGAGCTCTGGGGGTGCTGGGGGGTCACCCCCTGACCTGTGTCCTGCACATTCAGGGGTGTTCCAGTATATGGTGAAGTCCGAATGTCACTTCATGAATGGCACGGAGAAGGTGAGGTTCGTGCTACAGAAAATCTACAGCCGGGAGCGGTTCCTGATGATCGACAGCGATGTGGGGCTGTTTGTGGGGGACACGCCCTATGGAGAGATGGTGGCCCGGAACTGGAACAGTAAACCAGAACTCCTGGGCTATTATCGGGATCAAGTGGACAAACTTTGCCCTGAAAACTACGAGTTGTCCGTCCCGTTCCTCGTGGAGCGCAGAGGTGAGCGTTGGACAGAGCGTGCCCCCTCGGGCCCTGCCCTGCCAATGACCCTGGAGCCCCTCAAAACCTCCCGCGGAATCACCCCAGAGCCCTCAGCCCTCCTTGAGCCCATCCCCGGGGCCTCCTGTGCTTCCCAGTGACACCCGTGACTCTCCCAGTCCATCCCAATGCCCTCCAGCGCGTTCATCCTGGCCAAGCGTGAAGGTGACGCCTGTCAGCTAGTCAGAGCGCGTCGCTTTGATGACGCATCAGTTGCCAGGCAGATCGGCAGAGACAAGTGCACCGCGCTGGACTCGGCCTCGCAGTTCGGCGCACTTCATTCCCAGTTCATCCCAGTCCATCCTAGTTCCACCCAATTAGTTACAGTCCCTCCCAGTCCATTCCCAGTTCATCCCAGTCCATTCCCAGTCCCTCCCAAGCCCACCCCGCCCCTCCCCTCTCTCTCCCAGTGGCCCCCAGCTGATCCCAGTGTGTCCCCGCTCTCTCCCAGTGCCCCCCAGCGTCTCCATCTCGCTGCTGCCCTCGAGCTCGCAGGCCGGCGCCAGAGGCCTGCTGTGCTCCGTGATGGATTTCTACCCCGCCCACATCCAGGTGAGGTGGTTCCAGGGCCAGCAGGAGCTCTCGGGCCACGTGGTGGCCACCGACGTGGTCCCCAACGGGGACTGGACCTACCAGCTCCTGGTGCTGCTGGAAACGCCGCCCCGGCGCGGGCTCAGCTACACGTGCCAGGTGGAGCACGTCAGCCTGGAGCAGCCGCTGAGGCGCCACTGGGGTGCGGGGGAGCCGCTGGCCGGGCCGGCAGAGGCACTGGGCTGTGCTGGGAGCCGCTGGGAGGGAGGTGGGGAGAGGCCGCTGGGCAGCGGGAGAGGGGCCGGGGGCCGTGGAAGGGCCGAGCGGGAGTCGGGAGGAGGCCGGGGAGGACGCTCTGGGCTTGCGGGGGTGCCGGGGGGCGCCGGGAGGGAGTTTTGGGCTGGCGGGGGGCAGCGGGAGGGATGGGAGTGAGGCCGGAGGGGCCGGGAGGAGCCGGGGGATGGGCAGGCGGGGCCGGGGCTGAGGTGGGCTGTGGGTGGAAGAGGCCGAGAGGGGTGTGGGGGAGCGGGGCAGGGGCCGGGAAGGGCCCGGCAGAGGGTTTGGGGGGCGTCGGGGCGCTGGGGGGCGAGCGGGAGGGGGCTGCGGGCTGCTGGGGGGGCCGGGAGGGGCTCGGCTGGGTGCTGGGGAGGCCGGGCAGGGCTCGGGAGGAGGTCGGAGGGGCTCCCGGCTGGGCCGGGGGAGAGCGGCAGGGAGCCGGGAGGGGCTCGGGCTGTCGCCGCGAGGTTTCGGGGGGTGCTGAGCCCCTGGGCCCCCCCAGAGATGCCGCCGGACGCCGCGCGCAGCAAGATGCTGACGGGGATCGGGGGCTTGGTGTTGGGCTTGGTGTTCCTGGCGCTGGGGCTTGGCTTCTACCTGCGCAAGAAGGTGAGGGCGGCTCCCGGGGCCGGGGTCCCGCCGCGGGCGGAGCGTGTGCGCTCCCCCCGGGGCCCCCCAGCCCGGGCTCAGCCCCTTTGCTCTGCCCACAGAGCTCCTGAGCCGCCGGCGGCCGCAGCCCCTCCCCGTGGCCTCGGGCCCGGCCGGGACCCCCCCGCTCCATCCCCGCCGGCATTTTGGGGGGGTCGTGTGTCCCCCCCAGCGCCGTGCCCAGCCCCGCTGTCGCTGTGTCCCCACCCGGCTGCTCCCAGTGTTCCCAATAAAGCTTCCCAGTTGGCCCCGGGGCCGTTTGTGGGGGGCTCTGGGGAGGGATTTGGGAGGGCTGCGTTTGGGGGGGGGGGGGGGGGCGGGGCCGAGCGGTAGGACCCCTCCCAAGGGGTCCCAGCCCCCTCTTTCCCCTCCCGCTCTCCCACTCCCTTCCCCAGTGCCTCCCAAGCGCCGCCCCTACCCCCGGGTCGGGTTTGGGGGTCCCCGGCCCCTCCTGCTCACTCGGGGGTCCCATCCCCCCTTTCCCTCCATTCCGGCCCCTCCCGGCGCCTTTTCCTGGGAGGAATCCCCGAGTTTGGGGAGTTTTGGGGGGCGGGTCTGGGGGGGGACAGCTCTGGCCGGCTTTGGCCTCCCTGGGGTGGCCTTGTCCCCAAATGTCACTGGCCCTGTCCTCAAATGTCACTGTCCATGTCCCCACGTGTCACTGGCCTTGTCCCCAAATGTCACTGTCCATGTCCCCAAATGTCACTGGCCGTGTCCCCAATGTTACCGGCCGTGTCCCTAATGTCTCTGGCCCTGTCCCGGGATGAGGCCAGTGGTTCTCCGCCCAGGGAAGGGTTTTCCTCGTTGCCCTCGATCCTTTCCCTGCGGCCCGGGGGAATATCCTTCATCCCGAGAAATCCAAACTGGGCTAAACCCGGCACGAGTCCGAGACCAACGAGCGCCGCGAGGGAAAATTGAACAATTCTCTGAGCAGAGAGTTCGATAGGGTGACACTGCTGAGGTCAATCGGTGGGGCCGCTCAGTCCGCCCGGAGCATTCCCCTCGCAGAGTTTCGGGGGGCTGCGGCGGGTTCGGCGAGTCCTGGGGTCTGCGTCCCCTCAATGCCCCGGGCGCCAGCGCCGGGGGGAGCGGGCGGGTGCTGGGAGCTTGGCCCGGCCCGGCCCGGGTGGGTTTTGTCCCGGGAGATGAGCCGGGAGCGGCTCCAGGTCGGCTGGGAATGTCCCAGGCGGAAAAGCGACGATGTGAGGCCCCACGTCGCTGTCGTACAACAAGAACTGCTCCCGGTTGTAGATGTTCCTCGCCAGCAACCTCACCTTCTCCGTGCCGTTAATGAAGTAACACCCGAACTTAAACATGTGCTGGAACACCCCTGAATGTGCAGGACACAGGTCGGGCGGTGACCCCCCAGCACCCCCAGAGCTCCGGGGGCCACCCCGGATCCCCACTCCGCACCCCCTGTGCCCCACGGCCGCCACGGGACCCTCCTGCCCGCGCTGCCGCTTCCTCTATTCCACCCTTCCCCCAATTCCCCTTTTTACATCCCCTCCCCTCCCTCCTCCGGCCGCGCCCAAAATGCTTTTTGGATACCCAATTCTCCATTTTACCATTTCTCAACCTTTCAAACACAATTCCCGCCATCCCCAGTCTCCTCTGTCTGAGTTTTGGGGTCCCACCGTCCCCCGTTTCCCCCTTCTCCCCCCCTGCCCCACCGCCTCCCGCCCCCCCCGCTCACCCGACAGCTCCGCGCCCGCAGCCGAGGCCGCTCCCAGCGCCACCAGCGCCACCAGTATGGCCCCAGCTGCCGCCACTCGCCCCATGGCCAGCGCCGGCCGGGGGCCGCCAGCCCCAAAGCGGCCGCGCTGCGCTGGCAGCACCAGCCCGGCCCAGCGCGGGCTCAGCAGCAGCAAAGCCGCGCTCTCTCATTGGCCCGGAGCAATTTTGGGAGCCCAGTTTCCCCGGGCTCTGCCCGGTGATTGATGACGAAACACCCCCCAGGAAAACCCAACTCGCGCTCTTGGCTGCAGCGTGCCCCGCCCGCGTTGGGATTGGCTGAGCGGCTTCCGGGACGCCGCAGCCCCGCCCTGGGCGGTTTTTTGGGGGTGTTTTTTGGGGGTCCCGGCGGAGCCTCGGGCTGCGGGGCAGGTGGGAGCTCAGGTGTGTGCAGCGATGTGTGCGCAGGTGCGGCGCGGGCCGCGGGCGGTGCCCGTGGGCGGGGCTGGGCCCGGCCCGATGCCGGGCACCGCCCAAAGGCGCTCTGTCGCTGTCCCCGCGGCCGCGCGGGGCACCGCGAACGGCGCCGAGGGTTCGTGCCCGGGGACAAGGAGCGGCGGAGATCGCTCGGCAAACTCCGGCCCGGCCACCGCAGCGCCGGGCCGGGCACGGCCGGGGATTGATCACCGAGCGGAGCGCGGCAGCGCCGGGACACGGCAAAGAAATCTCGGCCGCGGCTTGGGCCCGCCGGGGATGGGCCGGAGCGGGGCTCGGCGGGGCTCTGCCCCCGGGGCTCACCGGGGATCGGCCGCCGGGGATCGTCCCGCGGCGGATGAAGCTGGGCCGGCGCGCGGAGCTCCTCCCGCACTCCTGTGGTGGATTTCTCCAGGGATTCGCTTCTCTGGGAAGTTACAGCCAAAACCCGAACAGTAATTAGGGTTGAATATCGATTATCTGGATATAGCAGTAAAAAGCATGTACGCTTATGGGAATATACGTGTTAAAATCAGACAATAGATTCATTATTATTAGCTGCTTAATCTGCAGCTAATTGTTGTATTATGAGCACGTTTATAGAAGGAACTGGAGTAAGTGAACTGTTCTAAGAACAGATTGAAACCAGCGAGAACAATGGCCAGAGCCTGGACTTTATATCGAACAATCAATCAATCACCAATCAGCACTTGGATTTTATAGCAATCAATCAGCAATTAGCAATCAGCATCTGGACTTTATATCAATCAATCAATCAGCAATCAGCACCTGGAATTTATATCAATCAATCAATCAATCAGCAACCAGCACCTGGAATTTATATCAATCAATCGATAAATCAATCAGCACCTGCAATTTATATCAATCTGTCAGTAATCAGCACCTGGACTTTATATCAATCAATCACTTAATCAATCAATCAATCTATCAATCACCAATCAGGGGACCTTGGGTGGTGCCAGAGGGTCCCAGAGTCCTGATGAAGACTCTCCTGACTTCATCCCCCGAGCCCCCTGACCTCACTGGAGCCCACTGACCCCATTCCGGAGAGGATTTGCACACACGGGAGGGGCTGACGGCCTCATTTGCATACGGAGCGGGTGGGCGGGGCCAGGGTTATGCATATGCATCGGATGTAAATTTGGGGAATAAACACAGGGCGATGAACCCTGTTCGGGGGGCGGTCACGCCTTTAGGAGACCACATTCCACTTTAATTAACTTTAATTATTCGGAGGGTCTTTGGCCGTGACTGTGGAGGGGTTTAACCCCTTCCCGCCCAGCCCCCGGCAGAGGAAAGGGGGAAAAGCCCCCGAGATCCCGGCTGCAGCCCTGGAGTGGCCTGGCCCGACGCCTTCGGCTGCTCCCCAGAGAAGTACCAGTCTCGGGGGCATTTTCCCTCACCCGAGATTTTGGTGGTTTAAAGTCCTTGGCCCTCCAAGAGCCCCGAGTCGCGTCGGTATAAAAAAGCAGAGTCCTCAAGGTCTGTTTTCAGGTTTCTCGTGTTGTTTATTATTTGGTATCTCAGAATTTTCTCTGCTCCCAGTTGAGGTCCGGACAGCAGCTGGGACACGTGGCGACTGCCTCCCGATGGGATGTTCCCTAACATTTATACAGATAACGACGTGTCAGTTATTTACTATTTTGTACCAATGCCCAGTGCCCACACTGGCGGGAGTAACTATGACTCTCTTAAGGGAGCTTGAGAGAGCTAGTTACTAACTGGGCTAAGCTGCAGAAGTCACACCTCCCTGTGGTCCCACTGGATGCCCGTAAAGGTAACTGAGCTGACTCCTGCCCCAGTGTGAGTGAGGGTGCATTGGTTGCCCCCTCCCTATCGTCTGGCCTCGGCACCCAGCGGTAGCTTCACGAACTGCAGAAACAAAGTTGTTTGGCGCGGCTGTTTGCTGTTGCCCAAAGCCTTGTCCACGGGCAGAGTTGGATACAGTCGGCAGTTTGGTTGAGGGTTCCGACTGCCAACTTTGACGACCCTTACTTGATTTTGACTTTGACTAAACACCATCTTCAGTCATACAATGTTTCTATCTGTGACTTTACGATACGTGTCAACGGCCACCCAGACTGACCCATTAGATCTGTGGGTCAGAGGCCGATATTCCATCTCCTCCTGTGGTGTTGAGTGAGGATAGATTCGATCTTGTGACGTTGGAGTTTGTGAATTCCAATTTGATTTCTATAGGGGGTTTCCATCTCGGTAACACCAGGGAGTTCTTGGCCAATCTCTCTGAACCATATGAGACCTTGCCTGTCAGACAGGTTCGGGAAGTGCAATCTGAGTGTGATATAGGAGAATTAGAGGTGCCTAAAACACCTGAGGCTCCACTGGGGACCAGTGATGTTGCGACACCTAGTGGAACACCTGCGGTGTCCGTCGCGGACAAAAATCCATCTTGTCCACGCTGTGCGACCCGGTTTACACGGATGCTGAGGCTGATTGACCATCTTAAGCAGGCCCATGGGCAAAGAAAGATCTGGTTTAGATGCTCCAAGTGTGGTAAGCAAAATCTGAAGTACCACAGTATCGTCTGTCACTTCCCTCGGTGCAAAGGCAAGGTGTGTGTGGTTCCACCTGGTGATTGGGTCTGCGAGGTGTGTGCTCGTGGTTTTGCAACAAAGGTTGGTCTGGGCCAGCACAAGAGATGGAAACATCCTCTTGTGCACAATGAGGAGCGGATTGCGGCCTCCCATCCCAAAGGGTCATCTTTAAGAGGGGCCCATAAGAGAGTATGGACTGAAGAGGAGGAGGCTCTTCTGAGTCAACTGGTGGTGAAGTATGCTGGTAGCAGGAACATCAATCAGTTAATTATGGAGCATATACCATCTAAGACGGCTAAGCAGATCAGTGATAAGAGGCGCCTCATGGCGAAAGGTCCCTCCCAGCGATTTCAATATGTAGAGGGTGTCTCAATGGGGAGGGGGGAGCCTTCCCAATCTGCTGAAGGCCCAAGGGAGAGACAGTTACAGCTCCGTTACATGGATTCCATCAGACTGAAGCTATCAGCAGGCAGATTCGCCAGTTGCCATGAGGCCTTCCAGAAAATAATAGATGGGTGTGATCCGCAGGTAGTGGTAAATGAGGTTTATGAAAAGTTTCAGGATGGCCTGATTAGGCTTGGCCTAAAACATGGTGGTCCTAAGTCTCAAAAGTCTCGTGGTCGGGATGCATCCAAAGTAACAACTAAATGGATGCAGAAAAGGGCTAAGAAGTGGTAGCAATATCTTCGCTATCAGAGACTGTTTCAGTTTCAGAGAGGACGGTTGGCACGTGTTATCTTGGATAGCATGGAAACCCTGCAATGCCAAATACCACCCGGCATTATTCACAATGCGTTTCAGGCAAGATGGGAAACATCAGTTTGTTTTAGGGGTCTTGAAACCTTCCCTGTATATAGGGATGCAGATAACATCGTGTTTCAGGACCTGATTACGGAAAAAGAGATTGGTAAAAACGTGAGGGAAGTGTGTAAATCCTCCGCTCCTGGGCCAGATCGGATTACTTTGGGTCACCTTACTAAATTAGACCCGAAGTTTTCCTGGTTGAGTGAAATCTTCAACCTCTGGCTTGTTACTGGAACTGTCCCTGACACGCTGCGGGACTGCAGGACGGTTTTGATACCCAAGTCTTCCAGTGAGGAGAAACTTAGAGATATCAATAACTGGAGACCTATCACCATTGCATCTATGGTGTTTAGGCTTTTCTCCAGGATCGCTACAGCGAGGCTGGTTCGTGCATGTCCAATCAACCCCAGGCAACGGGGATTTATTTGTGCGTCTGGATGTTCTGAGAACTTGAAGCTGTTTCAGCTTCTTGTTAAATGTGCAAAACAGGAGCATCGACACCTGGGGGTCGTATTTGTGGATATTGCTAAGGCTTTTGACACTGTGTGTCATCAGCATATTAATATGGGTCTGGTTAAGAGGAGGGTGGATCCCCACATAGTCCATCTAGTGAGTGAGATGTACAGAAACATCACAACGTACATCATCACAAAAAAGGGGAAAACAGATCCAATTAACATCCGTTCTGGTGTGAAACAGGGCAATCTTATGTCACCTTTCCTGTTCAATTTGGCACTTGACCCTCTTCTATGTAAACTTGAGGCAGAGGGTAAAGGGTTCCATCATGGAGGGTTTCAAGTTACTGTCATGGCTTTTGAAGACGACTTGGTGCTACTGAGTGATTCCCGGGACGGTATGCGTTATAACATCCAGATTCTGGAGACCTTTTGTGAACTTACTGGTCTCCAGACCCAAGGGGAGAAATGCCACGGTTTTTACATCAAACCGACTAAGGACTCGTATACCATCAACGATTGGCCTGCCTGGCAGATTAATGGGACTCCCCTGAACATGATCGACCCAGGGAGCTCAGAGAAATATCTTGGCATCCAGACTGACCCATGGGTGGGCTTTGCCAATCCAGGCTTATCCAGGAAACTTGAGGAATGGCTCCATCGGATTGGAGACGCACCACTTAAGCCTTTTCAGAAGGTCGATATACTCAGGACTTATACCATCCCGAGACTGATATATTTGGCCGACCATACCGAGGTAACAGCTGGGCTTCTCGAATTCCTTGACCTATTGATAAGGAGAGTGGTCAAGGAGTGGCTTCCCCTTCCACCAAGTACGTGTGATGCCATCTTGTATTCCAAGTTTAAGGATGTAGGGCTTGGACTCATCAAATTAGGGGCACTTATTCCAAGCATTTAGGCGCGAAGGTTGCACAAGCTGGCTCAATCTTCGGATGGCATTTTAGTTTCGTTTTTGCAGGGCATACATCTTGAAAGGGTATATGAGAAATTATGGTTGCAAGCTGGAGGAGTGAGAGAGTCCATCCCACTGATTTGGGAGCCTATCCCTCAGATTGAACAGGTTGTAAGTGGAGAGGAATTCTTGTCGGAATAAGAGGCCCCCCGTCTCCGAATCCCCCTTCCTAAACCATGTGAATGGAGGAAGGTGGAATTTAATAAATGGAAACATCTGGTTACCCAGGGCCATGGAATCATGAATTTTGAGAATGATAATATCAGTAATAGCTGGTTGATGCATTATCGCAGCATCCCTTACAGAAAACTTATACATTTATACAGATAACGACCTGTCAGTTATTTACTATTTTGTACCAATGCCCAGTGCCCACACTAAAAGTGTCATTTCTACTTTGATCCAATCCACTCTAACTACTTTGTGCCATCACCACCCCAAAAGATGGAGGACGAGGAAGAAGGAGAAGTACATGAGGTACCACCCAAATTCCACCATCTTATCTCCATTTACCTCTATTCTATAAACTCTAAAACTACTGAATTTTGTAAGGTCTACTGTACGAAACTACTGTTTTCACATCCCAGTGGTTTGCAATTCCTTTCTCAGTGTCGGAAGCCTCTCCCATGGATTAAAATCAAACCCAGTGTTTTCCTGGGCTCTGTCCCAAGGTCTCTAAGCCCCCTAGCCCGGCACCACATCCCCCTGTGCAGGGCTCAAATTCCCTTCCTCGGGTCCCAGGCCATCCAAGGGGATGTCCTGGACTCCAACAAACTATGTCCATTTTCAGAACTTCTCTATTTTGTTTACATATTTCTCCTCTGGGAGGAGAAAGATGATTGATGGTGACGTTCACCAACGAGGTCCAAGAGGTGGCTACCTGTGTAGCCAATCTTTGGCCTGCTTATAAAAGTGTATATAAGATGGATATAAAGAGAAATAAAGCAGAGGGAGCTTTCCCTGCTGACCTTTCTGCTGCCTGCTCGTTCTCTCGTGTCCCTAACAGTGACAGTGTTTAATACCCAAGTGTGGCAAGCCCGTGCCCTGGGGCAGCAGCTGGTGCTGGGACAGCTGTGGGAGCTGCACTAATGCCCTGTGGTGCTCGGGGGGCACTGAGGGGATGGGAGTTCATAGGGACCCTCCGCGGTCATCACTGGGGACAAGAAGGGTTTTAGTGCCTGGGATCGATTTCCCGGGGTTTCTGGTATCCAGGGCCCGAGGCAGCAGCAGCGGGGCCCACGGCTGGGGTTGAAAAGTTCACCGTGATCCCAGCCCAGTGGCCAAGGGCAGAGCGGAGCTGGTTGGGAATACCCCAATTATCTCCACTACTCAAAGCCGCTTTCCCGGCTCCAGATGCGGCCTCCGCCCGGCCCCGACACGACCCTGCTGGGTCACTGCTTGTCGCACAGCTGGAGGGGTTTGATGGGACTGTGCCTCACCTGTACCTCGCTGCGGCTCCTTCAGTGACACGGGGTGGCCGAGACCCCTCAGTGCCGCCCCACCTAGCCCTCGGTTCTGCTCTTTAGTGTCAGAGTGGCCACGGCTGGTGCGGGGTTTTTGTTATTTTTTATCCTATTCTCTACTGCTGCCACTTCTCGCCACTCCTGGTGCAGTTCTTCCATGACAAAGGTGGCCCAGAACCCTCGGTGTGGTTCTTTGCTTGTATTTTATTCTATTCTCTATGTTCAATTCTATTCACACCTCACATCCGCCTCGGCGCTGCCCTTCTGGCCACACCCGGCAGCGCCCGTCCCGTGGTGCAGCTCTTCAGTGACACCGGGTGCCAGGGACTCCCAGGTGTAGATTTTTTAATCTATTTTACTCTATTCTCTGTATTTTGTTCTATTCACTCCCCACCAGTGCTTTGGTACAGCTGCTTCAGATGCAGGTGGGGGAGACACCCTTCGCTCTTTGATGGCATTTTTGTCTCTTCTCTACATTTTAGTCTCGTCTTTTGTTCCCACGTTGCCCGTCTCGCTGAGCGACTCCTTCAGGGACCTGGGGCAGCACAAACCCCTCGGGGCAGCTCCAACAGGACCCCGCCTGCCACCGCTCCCTGAGGCCTCCCCGCTGCTCCCTGGGGATGGGACACCACAGGTGGCCCTGGCTCCTTCCTCTTCCTCTTCTTCATCTGGACGGATTGGGAAAAGTTTAACTGGGGCAAGGAAACTCCAGTTTTGGGGAGAAAATGTAAATGAAGGGGATTTGAATGGGAGGGGATGATTTGAACTGGGGAGAGAAAATGAAATGGGGGAGAAGCCCCCAGCCCTCGGCTGTACCCCAAAGGTGCTGCCAGAGGTTCAATGCTCCAACCCCCCAGGCTGCGGATGTGGAGCTGCCGCTGCTCCCCATGAATGTCTCAGGATAGAAATTCCATTCAAGCTTTTTTGTTCCCAGTCACTCCCAACATGATCCCAGTTCCTCCCAGTCGTGCCCTGTATGGTTCCATTCACTCTCAATCCCTCCCAGTAGGAGTCCAGTATTGCCCCAGTCACTTCTCATATGAATGCAGTCACTCCCAGGGGCCTTGGGCCCTGCCAGGACCCCCCGCTCCATTCCTGTAATTTAGGGGGATCGTGTGTTCCCCCAGCCCCATTGCCACTATGTCCCCACCTGGCTGCTCCCAGTAATCCCAGTAAAGCTTCCCAGTTCACCCCAGTCTCGTTTATTGGAGGGCAGTGGGAGGGACTTGGGGGGAACCTGTGGGGGGAACATGATTGGGGGAGGATAACAGAACAGGCCCCCGGATGGATCAACAGTGGGGACCCCAGTGTGCTCCCCCCATGTCACCCCACTCTGGGGACTCGTTGGGGGGCATCTGAACCTCAACACAGTACCCAGCGAAGCCCAAAAGGTGCCCGGACCCCTCTAAGCCACTGGGTCTCACCAGGAAAATTTGAGGAGGGGTCTCATGGGGGGCACCCAGGCTGGGCCAAGAGCTTAGTGCTGCCCCAGCCCAACCTGCCTTGGATCTATTCCAGGGATTAGAAAAAAGGAGTGGGACCCCTCCTAATGCAATTTAGGGTCCCAGACCCCTCCCCCACTCTTCTGGCATCGAAGACCCCTCTTTTTCCCCACTCTTCCACCACTTGCCCACTGCACACCAATCCACCACCATCCTCCATGCTTGGTTTTGGGGGTTTCACACCCCTCTTGCTCAGTCTAGGGGCCAATACTCCCTTTCCCTTAATTCAGGCACCTCCTGACAGCATTTTCCTGGGCGGAATTCCTGAGTTCTGCGATTTCTGGGGTGCAGTTGTCAGGGGGGACAGCTCTGTCTGGCCTTCCCCTCCCTCTTGTGGCCTCTCAGCTGCACCCAACATCCTGAGAGTGCTGGGATTTCCCTCCTGGGGACAAGGACCTTCATTCCTTTCCAGGAGCCCAATGCCCGGCTGAGGGTCGAGGTCAGGGGGCCTTTGAGCAGCTGCCCCAGAACCTCCGCCAGGGTCTCCCAGCGCAGCCAGAGCTGCTGGGCCTGGGGTCCCCAAAGCCCTCAGCAAACCCCAAGGCCCTCCCAGGAACCCTCAACTCCTTCAAACCCAGCATCCCCCACAGCCCCTGCAAGTTCCCCCCATGGCTCCGGCCATGGCCATGTCCTCACATGTCACTGGCCATGTCCCACCCTGTCCTCACCCCTGGCTGTCTCCCCACCCTGTTTCCATCCCTGTCATTGTCCCCCATGTCTCCATCTCTGCCCATGTCCCTCCGTGTCACCATGAATGGCCAGGGCCATGTCCATGTGTCTGCGTGTCACTCTCCATGTCTATGTCCCACCATGTTAATGTTCCCTCATCATCCCAACCATGTCTTAGTTCAGTGTCTTTATTTTTACCCCACTCATGGATTGTTACCTCATGTTTGCTTGCTTTTTACTGTTCACATTTGTTCGCACACATCTTCAAGTAAAGGACGTATATTTATAGAATTTATCTATTTGTTTACATATTTCTCTCTGCGAGGAGTAAGATGATTGATGGTGATGTTCACCAATGACATTGAAGAGGTGGCTACCTGTGTAGCCAATCTCTGGCCTGCTTCTCAAAGGTATATAAGATGGAGTCAGAGAAAATAAAGTAGGGAGCTTTCCTGCTTCACCTGCTGCTGCCTGCTTTGTTCTTTCGTGTCCCTAACAGCAACATCAGATATTTTAAATGGAAGAAGAGAAATTAAAAGCAAATCAAGGCCAATTTAAAACAATTTCCTTGTCCATGTCGGCTGAGGATCCACGTGCTTGGGTGGGAGGCAAGAACGTTTCCTTTAGGGGTTTCCACCCCACTATCTCCAAAATCTTGGTCTTTGCCCCAGATCATCACCATGTGGCTGCAGAAGATGCCCTCGGACAACAGCAAATCAAAATGGTGCATTCCCTGAGTTTGGAAAAGATCTCCAAGACCATCCAGTATTCCTCGATGCCACCAGAAGATAGGATTGGACACAGAAGAATTTTTCAGGTTGGAATTTAACAAATCTGCTGTTCCCAAGGAATTCCCAACGCCGCTCTGTGTCCCAATGGACGTTCCTGCCCCAGCATTCATCCAGGTGACCATGTCTTCCAGGAGAGAGGAAGATGTGGATCCCCCACAGCCACGTGTCCTCCCAACACGGATCACCAGGACCACGGATCACCAGGGCTCTGCCCAACGGGGGTCACTGGGGATCATCCAATGCTGATCCTCCTATGGGGAATGGAGCTGGAGCTCTGCGTGAAGCTCTTCCTGCATTTGGAGCACCTTATGGTGCCTCTGTTGGTGTCGAGTGAAGTGAGAGCTACTGGAGAAGCTCTTCCCACACTCAGGACACTCGTAGGGCCTCTCCCCGGTGTGGACGCGCCGGTGGACAGTGAGGTGTGAGTTGCGCTTGAAGCCCTTCCCACAGTCAGGACAGCGAAAGGGCCTCTCATCCGTGTGAATCTGCTGATGGATGAGAAGATCAGAGCAGGTCTGAAACCTTTTCCCACACTCAGGACACTCACAGGGTCTCTCCCTCGTGTGGATGCGCCGGTGGACAGTGAGGGTGGAGTTTTGCTTGAAGCCCTTCCCGCAGTCAGGGCAGCGAAAGGGCCTCTCATCCGTGTGAATCCGCAGATGTACAAGGAGATCAGAGCTGGTCTGAAACCTCTTCATACACTCAGAACACTCGTAGGGCCTCTCCCCCGTGTGGATGCGCTGGTGTTTTCTCAGATCAGAACTCCATCCAAAGCTCCTCCCACATTCCAAGCAGGTGTAGGGCCTTTCCCCAGTGTGGATCACGTGATGCCGGAGGAGATCAGAGCTGGCTCTGAAGCTCTTCCCACATTCCCCACACTTGTAAGGTTTTTCCCCACTGTGGGTCCTCTGATGCCGGATCAGGTGGGAGCTCTGGTTGAAGCTCATCCCACATTCCCCACACTCATAGGGCCGTTCTCCAGTGTGGATCCTCTTGTGTTGGATCAGAGTAGAGCTGTGCTTGAAGCTCTTCCCACACTCCCCACACTCATAGGGCCGTTCTCCAGTGTGCGTCACCTGGTGCTGGATCAGGTGGGAGCTCCGGCTGAAACCCTTCCCACATTGCAAGAACTTCTGGGGCTTCTCCCCTCCATGAGGCTTCTCGACCAGCTCTGAGCTCAGGCTGGATCTCCGGCCGCCCTCCTGGCACAGGGGGGGTCTTTCCTCCTCACTGCTCCCTGGGCTGGGTTTGCAGCCCCTCCTCCTGCGGGATCTGCAGGGCTTTTCCTCCTCCATCTGGGCACTCCTTGGGAATGAAAAATCCTGGTTTAGGGAGAAAACAACAGGAAAGCACCTTAGGCTGGGGGTTCCTCCTTGCCCAAGTTATTCCCTAGAAGTCAATGGGCACCATGAGTCTGTCAGAACCTCCAAAACACCAAAATTCAGCCCAAAAATCCTCCAAACATCCACACTCAGCCAAAACCCCTTCAGTGTTGGGGTGGATGTTCAAAGCAGAGTTTCCCTCTACCCACCATGCCACCAATGCCACATGGAGTAAGTGGACTGCTCTCATCACACAGAGCGCTCCTATTGGAAAACTGAATCACCCTGGGATATTTGGGATAAATACAAACTGGCCAGAAGGTGAAGACGTTAGTCTTACTGATGAAGAGGAACTAGAGCAAGTGACACGTGCTGAAGAAGCTCCACCACACAACCAACTGCCAGCAGAGGAAACACGCTACACTCTTTTCACTGACGGTTCCTGTCACATCGTAGGGATGAACCACAAGTGGAAAGCAGCCGTGTGGAGCCCCACACGACAGGTCACACAAGCCACTGAAGGAGAAGGTGGATCGAGTCAACTTGCTGAACTCAAAGCTGTTCAATTAGCCCTGGACATTGCTGAAAGACAGAAGTGGCCAAAGCTCTACCTCTACACTGATTCATGGATGGTAGCCAATGCTCTGTGGGGATGGTTGAGGAAGTGGAAAAAGGCTAATTGGCAACATAGAGGAAAACCAATCTGGGCTGCTGAAGAGTGGAAAGACATTGCCACCAGGGTAGAGAAACTTCCTGTAAAAGTCTGCCAAGTAAATGCCCATGTCCCCAAGAGTAGAGCTAATGAGGAATCCCAAAACAATGAGCAGGGAGACCAGGCTGCAAATATAGAGGGCTCAAAGTTAGACATAGATTGGCAACACAAGAGAGAGCTGTTCCTAGCTCAATGGGCCCATGATGGCTCAGTTCATCAGGGCAGAGATGTCACCTGTAAGTGGGCACGAGACCAAGGGGTGGATCTAACCTTGGACAGTATTTCTCAGGTTACCCAGGACTGTGAGACGTGTGCTGTGATCAAGCAGGCCAAGCGGGTGGAGCCCCTGTGGTGTGGTGGGCGGTGGTCCATATATAAATATGGGGAGGCCTGGCAGATTGACTCCATTACACTGCCCCAGACACGCCAAGGCAAGCGCTGTGTGCTCACAATGGCAGAAGTCACCACAGGATGGGCTGGAGACCACCCTGTGCCTCAAGCTACAGCCCCTAACACCATTCCCGGCCTTGAAAAGCAAGTTCTTTGGAGGCATGGTACCCCTGAGAGGACTGAGTCACACAATGGGACTCACTTCAAGAAGAGACAAGAAGAACCAGAATTAAACTTTCAAGACACTTCCCCTCCTCCACAAGTTTCCTTTCCCTTCTCACGGACAACATCTAGAGACAAAACTTGGAACCCTTGTTCAGTTTAGCACCTATAAAATAGTCTTCCATCAGTTCTTTTAGAGAGAGAAGTCTCTTTTGATATGCTATGTTATAGTAACTTTCCACAGTTCTCTTGTGGCTTTTTAATTCTCACAAAGAACAGCCCCTCAGGAATCTGCATTTGTGAAATCCCTCCCATATCACACAACCTTCTCACAGCTGCATGATGGGCCATGGATGCCTGTTTTGTCCCCTCCAGGGACAACTTGATGTCCCTGAGCTGGCACAGCAGCTCCAAGGGGAGCACCCTGCCTCTGTCACACTCAACCACCAAGCGCCCCAGCAGCCCCAGGGCCACCTCCACCCGTTGTCCCCTCCTGGTGGCCGCCCCCGCCTGGCTGGTGGCCACCACGGCCTCTTCAGTGGCCTTGGAAGAGGTGACTGTCACCACCCAGACCTCGTGTGCAGCACTGCCAAGGCCAGGGCCACCAGGTTGTCCTCCAGCTGTCCCTTGGCCAGTGGTCCCATCCCACAGGTTCCCAGCCAGGCTGGTGGCGGTGGCCTCGGTGGTGGCCTCGTGCTCCCAGGTATTGCAGAGCTCAGTGGCCTCATCAACCAGCCAGAACCAGCTCTCTGTGAGCACATCGAGTCATGCCAGGCACTGGCCACGGCTCTCACATCAGCCCAGGTGGCTCCCGGGGTGGCCCTGAGGGCGGCCAGGGCCTGGCCCAGGGAGGTGACACTGCACTGACCCGGGGAGGTGACACCGTGCTGGCCCAGGGTGTCCCGGAGGCACCAGGTGAATCTCCTCAGGTCTGCGTGCAGGGACCCTGGGTACACAAACAGCCACATGCTCCTGCATGGCACAGTCACTGTGGCCACTGTGGCCACCAGCGCCTCCAGCAGCTGCAGAGGGGACAGGGGAGGTGGCAGGGACCTTGCGGCACTTGTGCCCTCCAGGGGTCCCCTTTGTCCCCTCCCTGGAGGGCGCAGCTGTCCCTCTGTCACCTCCTTGTCCCCTCTGCCACCCCCCAGGAAACGTGTTCCTTCCATAACTACTAGAAGGATTTTGAAGGCTGTAAAGCAGTGGGGAAGGATGAGCTTTTTTACTCCTCATTTTTAAGCTGCCCCTGAAATAATTCCAAAAATAAGACACATGTTGTCTGTGAATGCAACACTCCAGCAGCGGATGGTATTAGATTATTTATCAGCAGAAGAAGGAGGAGCGTGTGGGAAATTAAATGACTCAAAGTGCTGTTTGTAAATAGATGACAATGGAAAAGTGGTGAAACAAATCCCAAAAGGAATAAAAAAGCTCATGTACCGGTCCAAACACAGAAAGGATGGGAATGGGACACGTTTTCGTGCTTACCTGGTGGACTATGGGTTAAACAAATGCCTTTTTTCTTATGTGCTGTAGCAACTCTAATCTTTTGACCATGCATGATCCCTTGCTCAGTACAACTAATTCAACATGTGATCCCAGGGATGCAGGTAGTAGCCATGGCTACTGATCCAGAGATGGCTACAAAAGGACAGAAAGTGATGTCACTGAAAAGAATTGCAAAACTAAAAAAGACCCAGGAATAGAAAATTAAGTCAATAAGCTTGTAAAGACAATTAATAACAAATAAAAGAGGAGAGATTGAGAGGAATGACAGACTTGTCCTTACAAACAAGCACTGGGTCTGCTGGTAGATAAAACTAGCACTGAGAGATAAAAGAAATAACGGGAAGGATTCCACAGATTGATGAATGCAAAAGAAGATATTTGCCTTTACAAACTGTAGGTTTGCTGATAAATTAAACTGGATATTGAAAGATGAAAGAAACAAGGGGGAAAACCCATAAATTCCATAAGAATCAAAAATTAGAAGGGGGAGTGATACATTAAAGGGAAATCGTAGGTATTGGGCACTCCAGGAAGTCTGTAACTCTCAAGTACCTCAGCCAGTGGGGAAAGAGAGAGGGAAATGCAGCCAGGAAATCAGGATAAAAAGGAGGCTGCATCCACCAAAACTGGAGAGACTCCAGAGGAAATCTCCCAAGGCCTCATCCTTTATTCCAATAAAGTGACTCCTTTGTCTCCTTTTTGGACATAAACCTCTGGCATTTGTGGATCAATTTAAGAAACATTACCCAGGACTAAAAAGGAGCTGCGACAATTCTGAGGATTAATAGGGAATTGCAGGACCTGGACTGAGGATCCTCTGTTCCAGCCAGAACACTGTAGGACTTTGTAACCCCACACATCCTCAATGTTGTGGTATGGACATGAGAAAGAACAAAACTGGAGAAAATGAAAACCAAAATGACTGATGCCCCAGGCAAGGCTCTCCCAGACTCAGAAAAGGAATTGGAATTGTCTGTGAATGTTAAAGAGGCCACGACTGAGCAGCACCGAGGGCACCGGAGCAGCAGCCAGGGCTCCACAGCGGGGGAAGCCCCTGTGCCTGCCCACAGATCCTCTGCTGGAATCGTCTGCCTGGCCACCTCCTCGGCCATCTCCACACACTGGGGGCCAAGCCTTGCTGCCACTGCTTGAGCTTCAGGGCTTTCTGTGCCTGCACTGCCACAGGGGCTGGGGAAGGCACCAGGACAATTCCACTCTGGCTCTCAGTCACACTCACACACTGGGCTGGATGGGATCACATTGATGGGAAATATATCAAGTTTACATTTAAAAAAATCTTTTTTCTCTAGTCAGGCATAGGTTGCCTTTGCCCTGGGGAAAGGAATTTTAAAGGTTTATTGAAGTTTATTCACTGAGGGGGTTAAACCACCAACAGAAATGAGTTTAACATCTCAGCAGACTGGGAATAGCCCAAAAGACACCCACAGAGACAACGACCAGCAGCAAACAGAAACCAACATCTTCCCCAGACACTGCCCCTGGAAGAGTTGGAAACAACTGCTCTGGAAAAGGCTGATAAGGAAATCCAGGAGTGAGGACCTAATTAACATCAGACACATAGAAATCCAATCCTGCTCCCACAGGAATCCAAATACTCAGAACTCAGCAACTTGGAAGCAAAGAACATGAACCAAAGGATTTCAATGGGTTCAGACTGTAGAAAGTTTAGGGAAAATCCAGTAAAACTCACATCTCATGGAATGATTTTCTCTGCACACCCGGGCTGAATGTGGATGAAATGATTTCTATTTCACATCCTGGCTATAATCAAGTAATGCCTTGACTTTCTAACACTAAAAATATTGGTGGAGAGTTTTTGTTTTCCCTGCAGTTTCAGTGACAAGATTACAGCATTACTATAACTTTTCATATTAATCCTACTTTTATATTTTCAGTTAGGTTTGGGCCAGGGGTGTGGGAATCAATATTTAGTTTTATTCTAGGAGAAGAAGTAAAAAAAAAAAAAAAGTGATTACTTTGGCATGTTTTTGTGTATGTTTCTGTGTGGATCTTAGAGAGGGCAAAATTTTGGAATGGATTTTTCGATGTTCACCTAAAGGTGGCATTTTGCAAAACTACAAGAGCTTTTAAGGTGACCTTTTAACACATAAACAGTTAATAGAATATTGCGGAAAAAAAAACAGAAAAAGAAAAGCAGATTATCTGGGGACCACATGTGAGTCATTCAATGTCTGCTCTGGAAGAGAAGCTTCGCTCCAGGCAGACAGGAGAGGAGCTTTAGAAATGCAAATTAACACTGCTGGGGAAAAGTGTGGACAATCACCAGGCTCTTCTTGCCTGGGGGAGGAATTGGGCTGATTCCCTCTGGCCCTCAGCCCAAGCTCTGCCTGCTTGCACAGATGGAATTGGCACAGCCAAAGGCAGAGCCCACAGAGTGAGGATTTCTGACTCTGCAACACAAATTGCTTCAGCTGCAAAGGGAAACAGCAAATGGAGAATGTTGGGAAAACTTCACTACAGTAAGTGGGGGGAATCATCCCTCTCCCCACTCCAACATGTGCTGTCACTGTCTGTGTCACACAGGGAGCATTAGACCACTGGGGTGTTTGTGCTACCATAATGTTGTAAATGCATATTATAGAGTTGGCTTTTTAGAAGTATTAAAATGTGTGCTATATGTTTAATACAGAAACTTTTACTGTATTTTCTTTATAACAGTCTTAGAAACGTGATGAATGCATGTTTTCTTTTTGAGTTGTAAAACCAGTCAAACCAGTTACCCAAACTGAATCAAACCCTCACCAGAAGATAAGGGGAGGGAATCCTTTCTGCATTCCTGAACTGATAGATCAAGGTAAAGGTGAACCAAAGGTGCAAAACAGGAATTCATTGATCTCCTGGTATCAGAACAACAAACCATGAAGAAGACCACCAGACACCAACAAGAATATTAAAATGTTAATGCGGAACAACAGGACAAGTTTATGAGCAGGGGGTGAGGGGAAAAAACCAAGGGAACATCTGAACTTAAAAGAATGTCGGAAACTGCATATGCAAAAGGTTAATCCTTAAAAGCAAGGAACATGAAGGAGTAGGTGTGCTTTTATCGATTGAGACACCCCAGCTGGAAAACTTCTTGCTTTTCTATTTACTACTCGGTTTTTTTAAATTTTTTTATTCAACTTAAAAATTACTTTAAGAAAGTGAACCTCGTTTTTCAAAAGGTCAGAGAAATCAGTTGGGAACCCAAGTACCGGATGATTTCATTAGAGAAAGGACAAAAAATGATGCAGCCCTGGCTGGAGAGGGCAGCCAAAACTGGGGAAGAGATGAAAGGCCACCAGAACAAACCCTACAACACCAGGGACCAGCCCCTGGGAACCCGAACCAATTCAGATCAGGAGCCAGAGAACCCATTGATCATTTCAATGGCAGAATTAGATTACAAGATGTCCTCGAAATAAAAACCAATCAGACAGATCCAGCTCCTGAGTCTGGCCCAGCAATCCACTCAAACGAAGAATGCAACATTTATTTCACCATGGGATGGGATCAGATCATCGATTAACAGAAGGAGGAGGACACGGTGGAAAATTAAATGACTCCAGATCCTGTTGGCAAACAGATGACGACAGAAAAGTGGCAAAACAGAGAAAAAAGGTGATAAGAAAGCAGCTCATGTTCCAGTCCAAACGTGGAGAGGATGGCAATGGGACACGGTTTCGTGGTTCCCTGGCACACCAGGGGTTAAACGAATGCTCTTTCTCCTCTGTTGTGCTGCAGCAACTCTCATCTTTGGGCCACGCAGGACACCTTGCTGAGGGCAGCTCATTCAGCAGCTGAGCAAGGGGATGCAGGTGGCAGCCAGGCCTCCTGAGCCACACACGGCTACAGAAGGACAGGGAAGGAGCTCACTGACAATGAGCCCAAAGCCAAAGGGGACCCAGCAAGGAAAAACAGAGTCAGTGAGTGAATCTGCTTGGAGATAGGGCCAGGGACTTGGGGATGAGGAAGGAACGGGAGAAACCATCAGTTCCAGAAAATGTTACTCATTGACACGGACTGCTGCTCAGCCAAGGTCCCGCGAAATTCCTGACCATGGAGAAGAAGAACAAAGACTGAACAGAGCCATGAATATCGGATGTTATACAAAAGCGGGGTGCATATTAACGAGGACATGCCGGAGGCGGATCGGGAAGTCGGAACTTTCCAAGTCCCTTCGCCACTGGGCAAAGGGAGACGGAGATGCAGAAGGGAAAATCAGGATAAAAAGGAGCCCGCGTCCTACAACAACTGGAGAGAGCCCACGGCAAATGCCGCACGGCCTCTCCCTTTGTTCATCAATCAAGTCACTTTTACAGGACTCCTCGGTCTCCTCTGGGGACACAAACCTCTGGCGACGGGAATTTTCCCGCACAGCCCCGGGGACGGGGCGCCCACCTCCGTCCTACCCACGGGAACCGGGACGGGCCAGCGCTGCTCCGGCACCGGCTCCTGCCGAGGCAGCGGCGGGAAGGAGACCGCGGGCAGCCGCTCCCGCAGCGCCCTCAGGCCACGGGCAACACGGCGCCCACACGGCACAAGGAACCCGCCAGAGCCCCCTGCCGCCCCCTCCGCCCGCAGCCGGCCCCGAGCCCCGCCACAAGCGAGCGCGGCTCCCACCTGCGCTGGGGCCGCCTCCGAGCTCCGCCGCCGCCTCAGCGGGCTCCGGCCGCTGCCGCCGCTCCCGGGGCCGCACACACGCTCCCACAATGGCGCCTCCAACCAGCCACGGGCGCCCGGGGGGCGGCCCCGGGGCCGGGCTTGGCCCCGCTCCGCCCAAATCAGCGCGCAGCCACCGCCGGCACTGACGGCACAATCAGCCAATGGCAGCGAGCGAGGGGCGGGCTCTGCACACGGCCCAGCCCCGCCCCGCGCTCTCAGGCCCCGCCCCCGGGCTGTGTGAGGGGAAAGCCGGAGATGAGGAACAGCCCCGGGACGGGCCCGGGCCCGAGGCGGCATTGAGCTGAAAACACAAACAAAGTTCTCCGCAGCTCCCGGCCCGCCTGGCCCAGCCCTGCGTGTTCGCCGCCACCGGCTCCGAGGAAAGCCGTCAGTTCTCCTGGCCCGAATTAGGAGCATCAGCGCATGGCTTTGATTTTGTTATTGATTTATTAAAAATATATGGATATTGATCTAATACCGATATCCAACTATGACGGACAAAGACTCTCTAACAGTTTGAAGTTACAAAGTGTGTGTTTATTACGAGGCTGGGCAGCGTGCGGGATAGCTCCCAAATGCACACTGCAATTTATAGATGATCACAGGGTCTTTTTATGTACAAGAGTATTGAATACCCAAAACACAAATGCATATTCATAACTCTGGTCCATCTCATTCCCCACTTCGTATGGTAATTAGCCAAAAAGCAATTAAGCATGCGTAGTTTGTTCTTTGAAATGGGTCAGTGGTCCTTCTTATGAGGTGGGGTCTCAAAATGATGAAGTAAGATGGGTCTTCCTCGCTTAGACTTTTTAACCTTTTAGTGTTGGTGACACTTGGATCCTGTTTTCTCAAGACTATCTGATTTATGATCACATTGTATTCTTGGAGTCTATTGATTAAGTTGACGGGCCTCCTGATTTATCAGTTGCTTAAAGGCTTCTGTTAACATAGGGAAGTTTACCTCAGCAATATCTAGTTTAACTAAACTCTTTAATTCTTTAAAATTAATGTCTCAGTTCTGTTAAGAAGCTAGCTTGAATACATTTAAGGGAAGAAAGGGGTTTTACGAGGCTCTTGACCACCAAAGGAGAATTTGAGGAATGGGATGTTCCCTGAAGGACTGTGTCAGGGACCAGAGCCCTGTCCAAGGCACTGCCGTATTTGACCCATGTTTGGGCAGGTTGACAAGACAGTGAAGAAAACTGTATTGCTTAAGGGATGGGAACTTGACCCTTGAAAGAGGAGCAGTGTATGAGTCAGTCAGTGGGCAGTCAACCTTTGAAAGAGGAGCAATGCACAATGGAGCCATTGCTGGCATGGAGTCAGTGTCCTGAGCCATCGTGGCCTCACCTCACACACCCACCACGTGTGGGCTGATGCTGTGACTGGGAAAATTCCACTCCTGAGCAGGAGATTGAAGGCCTGGTGCTGGGCTGGAGGGGTGACAGGGATGAGATGCACACACCCTTTTGATCCAGGCCATGTCCTGAAAGTGCATTGCCCACCTGCCCCTCCCACCGAGCACCTGCTTCATCTCCTTCTCCTGCTCAGCAGACTCTCAGGAATCCAGGGCTTGGGATGTATTATTGGCTACTACAACTAAGAGAATAAATTTGCTTTGCAACCCCAGTGGTGTCTCATGGTTTTTTTGCACGGATCTCCTCCTGAACCTGTGAGAACAACCACCAGGGATCTTCAGGACACTTCTTCTCTCATGTCAGTAAATTCTGAGAATTTAAATATGTCAAATAACCTGGGGGAATGTTTAGCCTGTGAACTTCAGCAAAGTGTTGAATTTGTCTTAGTTCCATGGATACAAACTAGTAGGTGAGATTGCTGGGTATGCACATGTTAGGGATGTGATTCTCCACGCACCCAGCACTGAAATAAAGTCATGCCTCCTCTCCAACCCTGAGCTGGCAGTGGGGATCGAGCCCTGCTTGATAACTCTCATTTTGGCCATTTCTGTTGAGCAGGTAAGAAAGGTCAAAATGAAACCTTTTCCAGCTGTTTCCCTCTGGTTTACATTTTTGGGGAGAAAAGCTCTGTGCTGCAGGTGGCCTGAGTGTGTGCAGAGCAGTGCAGCCCCCTTGGTTTTCCCACAGGTCGTCACGATTTGTCGCCAGCTGTGCCCACCTGTGGCAGGACAAAGAGCCCGCAGTGCAGTGGGCGCCGTGCCCTGCCCAGCCAGGGCTCTCTGGCACAGAGCAGCAGCAGTGCCAGCACCTTCCAACCTGCTCCTGCCTTGGCTTCCCCTGGGAGACTGGAGCCTCTGGAAATCAGCACTGCCAGGCGCATTCCCAGCTTGGAGCAGCTGCTGCTGCTGGGCAGATCCTGCCAGTTCAACTGCTTCCAGAGGGGAATCAGGGCAGAGATGTCCGTACACAGGAGTCCTAGACGAGTCCAATCAATGTGCAAATATGTGGGGAGATTTGTTAGGGATTCTTTCAGCTGTTCTGCCAACAGTGCTTTCTCTCCTGGTTCTGTGCAGTGCTTTGGGCCATTTTCTTGGTCTGGTTTCCTTGGCTCTGGTCCCGTCTCAGTGCTCAGCTGGGGTACAGGCTGTAGGTGCTCTGGGCACTCTTGCAGTTACTCTGGGATCCCTTGAAAAACAGAGTTGGGCCCATCAGGGGGTTTGTGCTTCTCCGTGACATGGGAGAACTTCCCAGGCTATTTTGTGTTTGCTGTGGGGAAGGTTGGGTTGCTTTGCATCAATTCACAGACCAAGGCAGAGCCTTTGCTTTGTGACGTCAGGGCATGGTTGCCATGTCCCTGTGGTGACATCACAAGGTTGCCTTGGTGCACGGAAGGCCCCAGTGTCAGAGCAGCTCTTGGGCTTGCTCAGAGCAGGAGCATCCTCCTGCTCGAGGCCTTTGTCAGTGGCAGCTGCACACTGACAGGAGCCTTGTTTGTTCTGGTGTTACAGCACAGGCTGCAAACCTGCACAGCAGTGCCACGACGATGGAGCAACTCGCTGCTGCAGTTTGCACTGTTTATGGTGAGGCTTATTCCACCTATTACTTGACTCACCTGGCAGGTCAGTAGAGGTTTCCTCTGGGCATCACCTCATTGGGCTTTTGTGTATCTTCCTGTTTTTCCTTAGTGACTGTGTGGATTTTGAAACAGAAAGACAATTGGGATGCCAGTGGTTTGGTAAAGTTCCTGTCAACACGTTCAGCTCAAAATGGGGTATCTGTAGCCACAGGGGCAGCACTTGCAAGGGAACCTGAAGGGATTCTGTTCCCTCCACGGGAGAGTCTGTGGCAGCAGAGTCTGGCATTGCCTCCGTTTGAAGGGTCAAGCAGGACAACTTGATCTCAGGCAGCCTTCTAAAAGGTTGTTCCCAAAATTCAGAGAAAGCTTCTTTTTTTCTAAATTTTGTCATGAAATGATTGGACTGTCTAACCTGACCTTTGACTGAGTGCTAAAACAGTGATTCCCTTTGCAATGAAGTGCAAACTCCAAAGCAGTGAGTGGCTGCTCCTGAACCCAGGAGCTGCTGCTCTGCTGTTTCACAACAGAACTGCCACAGCTCACAGGGATTTTCGGGAAGCTTTTCTGGCCAACTGTTTTCAGCAAATTAATGAGAATTAGTGCATGCAACTGATTTAAAAAAAAAAAAAAAAAGTACCTGAAGGAGAGGATTAAAAAAGCTGCTTGATGTATTTGGAAGAACAGGACCACCGAGTGTTAAAGAACAATTTGCATTCTCTTGATCAAGTTTGTATTCATTGACTGGCAAAACAAGCCAAAGTGTAGGCACAGACAAGAATACTGTCCTGTTATCTTGCTGGCTGTGTGAAAGAACTGTGTCTCCTGGAGGGATGTTGTGAAATGGAAAATACTCCCTGTTTGTGTGGACTTGTTCTCAGGGATTCACCAGCCCAGGCAGTTTTCTCAAAGAATCTCAAGCATTTTCCCTCCCCACTACAAGTCACCTGACACGTGTATTCAGAGGTGCTGATCCTGAGGTGAGTGGGAAATGAACCTTTGATGTTCCCGGTGTTTAGGGATTGTGGAGCAAGCTGTGAGCTTGGCCAGGGACAGAAGAGTGTAGAGGAGAAGATGGAGAGGCTGAAAGAAAATCCATTTCCTTTCTGCAGCACAAGTAGAAAAGGCTATTTCCTACTTTTCCACTTTGGAGCTTTCAAGAACTAAAAGCTCAGTTTTGCAGAGAAACATGGCTTGCTGATTGCAGCCATAGAGGAATACTGAATTCAGAGCCATCTGCAGTTCTGTTGGATCAGGCCATTTGAATTTAGTTGGAGTGACTCAGAATCCCATTGCTATCAAAGTTGATGGTTTCTCCTTAGTAGAGCTGATTGTAGATCTGAAAGGAAAGAAGGCTATAAATGGTAGCTCGAGGATTGTCCCTCATGCTTCTCTCTTTCCACAGAGCACAGAACCAACAGCACTCTCTCCCCTGGCTCCCTCTGCTCCTGGAGAAGAGGCCAAAGAGAAGCAAAAGGACTACATGACTCCAGCTGTGGTCACAGTTCAGCTTGAATATTCCAAGACAGTGAGTGCCACTTCTGGAGGCTGTTGTCTTTAGTGCAAGGCAGAGCTCAAGTTTCTGAGCAGCCAGCACTGGCTGCTGCTGGCTGAGGATGCTGAGTGCTGGAGTCCTGCAGGACCCAGCCATTCCCCCAAGCCAGCTGAAAAATGGGCTTGGATCTGCAATGGTGAGGCACCAAAGAGCTGCTGCCTCCACGTGAGCATCTGGCTGCTGGGCTCAGTGCAGCTCTATCTCTTGGCTTCTGCAGTGCTGTGGCTAAGGGCACACGGGGTCCTTCTGGAGCTCCCCAGGCTCGGTTTGTTTGCTTTCCCTTTTGGGAAACCCGTGTTTGGCTTGTGGAACTGTTCTGCAGTTGTCTTGAGGAATCCTTCACTTCTACAGAGTCTTTTGGCCCACTTGTCTTTTGGCTTTTGAGAAGCTGCCAGGAGATGATTGTGTTGTCCATGAAGCTGTGGGGGGCCGTTCTTGTCCCATGTGGCCAAAGAAACCAACTGTGTTGTTCTGAACCCTTCTTCTGAGGCAAAAACCAGAAGCAGCAGGTTTCTGTTGATCCATTTTGTGGTGAAGTCTGCAGCTTGGAAAACTGCTTTGGAGCCTCCAGTGGGGGTGAAGCTGCAAGTCCTTGACTGCTGTCTTGTGTTGCCAAGAACAGGGAGGACATCTTGAAATTCTGGATGCTGTATTTGAAGTCAGATGTGCACCTCTGTGCCTGGGGAGCTGCCTGGGACAAAAGGAGCCAGGGGTGCCGGGCAAGAGCAGCTGAACATGAGGCAGCGTGTGCCCAGGTGGCCAAGAAGGCCAAGGGCATCCTGGCCTGTGTCAGCAAGAGTGGGGCAGCAGGAGCACGGCAGTGACTGTCCCCCCGTGCTGGGCACTCTTCCTCAGAGCTGAGCTTCTCACCCTGCCCTCGTGGGCATGCCTCCTGATCCTTTGGTCACAGTCCAAGCCATCAGGCCAGTCTCATCTAGTTCCAGGGGCCCAAGGAGCCTCGTTATCTCAGTATCCTTGGGAGTTTTGCACACTTGTGTCCCATTCTAGTGAACATCCTTCTCCTTATCACCTATCCTTGCACGCCTTTATGCTGTTTTTGTACACATGTCCTGTCTTTTCCTTCACAAGCAACTAATACTGAAAAATGCAGCTGTTATTAGGCAATACCCATCACTTTAATGCCTATTTCTAATCAATCTCCTTAATTCCTCGTCCTGTGTTTCAATCCAGGGATGCAGCCAGCACCTTGTGGAACAGCAGGACGTGGAGCACAGTGGGGATGTGTCCCCAGCAGTGACACCCACTTCAGCAGGGGCAGAGAGTCGTGCACACGAGACCCTCAGTCTCTCAGCTGAGGAGCAGGTCTTCTCCAATGCAGCTGAGCACGGGCACCCTGAGGGGGTTCAGGAGGCCGAGCTCGTGGGCCAGAGACCCTCTGAGGAGTCAGAAGAACTCTGCGAGCAGAAACCAAGTGGAGATGAAGAGGTGGAAAAACCGGAGCAGCAGAGGCAGAGAGCCCTGCCCATGTCCCGCCTAGCCCCAGAGCCGATGGCCTGGTTCTCCTGGACACAGCCCAGGACGTGCCAGCCTCAGCAGGAGGGACAGAGAGCCCAGGACAGACCGGGCACAGCCAAACAGCTGACGCTCCGGTATTCCTGGACTACAGTGACTTCCTCCAGACTGAGGGGGTTAAGAAGGCCGTGCTGATGGTCCAGGAACCACTGGAATGGGCAAAAGAACCGCAGAAGCAGGAAGGAAGCGTGCAGGAGGCCAGAGCAGGCAGAGACAGAGAGCCTGACACATGCCCCACACAGCCCCACAGTCCATGGCCGAGCTCTGCTGGAAGCAGCAGAGGATGACAGGAGCGGCTTTCCCTTCTGTTTTTGTCTTCTGGTTTTGTAGGGTTTTAATGGATAAACCCAGTATATCTATCCACCTATACATAGACCTATAGATACATTTATATAGACACTTACGTGTATGTATCTTACGTGTACTTATGTATCCGTATTATTTATCAATCGCATATTATTTATACATATGTACATATGTGTATGTATTTATAGATACATACACATATATTCCTATATCTATATCCAAAATGAACCTCAATGGACGCAAAATGGACTCAAAGTGGACCCAGGAGGGACCTAAAGTGAACTCAGGATGGACCCTGGATGGACCCAGGAAGGACCAAAGATGGACCAAAATTGGATCAAAAGCATTGAAAATTGGACCAAACTAAATGCAAGATGGACCCAAGATCGACCCAGAATGGACCCAAAATGGACCCAGGATGGCCCTGAAAAGGGCCCAGGGTGGACCCAAGATGTAACCAGAATGGACCCAAAATTGTCCCAAGATGGACCAAAACTGGACCCTGAATGGACCCAAGATAGACTCAGAATAGACCCAAGATGGATCCAGGAGGGGCCCAAAATTAACCCAAATGGACCCACAGAATGAACTGAAATGGATCCAAAAAATGGACCCAAAGTGGACCCAGGATGGACACAATATGGACTCAGCATGGATCCTAGTTCCCCCCTTGATGGGCCCAAAATGCACCCAGGATGGACCAAAATGGAACCAGGATGGACATAAATTGGACCCAAATAGGCCCCAGGATAAACCCAAAATGGACTCAGCATTTTCTGAAAATGGACCCGAGACAGACCCACAGTGGCCCCAAGATGGACCCACAATGGACCCAGGATGAACCCAAATCGGAAACAAAATGGATCCAAAATGGATCAAGGATGGACCCAGGATAAACCACAAATGGACTCAGGATGGACCCAAAATGATCCAAAAATTGGCCCAAAATGGATCCAAAATGGATCCTGGATGGATAAAAATGGATCCCAGTGGACCCAAAATGGACACAGGATGGACCCAAAATTGTCCTGGGATGGACCCAAGATGGACCCAGGACGGACCCAAAATTATCCCAAGATGTACCAAAAAGGATGAAAAATGAACCAAGAATGGACGCGAAATGAACCAAAAATGGATCCAAGATGGACCCAAAATGGATGCAAATTGGACACAAATTGGACACAAATTGGACCCACAACAGACCCAGGATGAACCCAAATCGGAAACAAAATGGATCCAAAATGGACCAAGGATGGACCCAGGATAAACCCAAAGTGGACTCAAGATGGACCCAAAATGATCCAAAAATGGACCCAACATGGATCCAAAATGGACCAAGGATGGACCCAAAATGGACCAATGATTGCCCCAAAATGGACCCATGATTTCCCCAAGACAGACCCAAAATTATCTCAAGATAGACCCAGGATGGACTCAAAATGAACCAAGAATGGACCTAAAATGGATCCAAAATGGACCTCAGATGGACGAAAATGGACCTGGATGGACCCAAGATGAACCTAAATTGGACCAATATGGGCCCATGACTGACCCAAGACAGACCCAGGACGGACACAAAATGGTCTCAGGATGGACCTAGGATGCTCCCAGGATGATTCAAAATGGACGTAAAGTAGATTCAAAATAGAATAAGGATAGACCAAAATTGGACCCAGGATGGACCCAAGATGGACCTAAATTGAACCCAGGATGAATCCAATACCCCCACAATGGACCCAGGATGGGCCTAAAATGGATTTAGGATTTACCCAAAATGCACCCAGGATGGACCCAAATTGGAATCGAAATGGATCCCAAATGGACCCACAATGGACTCAAGATGAACCTAAATTAGACTAAAATGGACCCATCATTGACCCAAGACGGACTCAGGATGGACCAAAAATGTATCCAAGACGAACCTAGGAGACATCCAAAAGGGACCAAAGATGGACCTAAATTGGACCCAAGACGGACCCAAAATGGACTCAAAGTGAACCCAAGATGGACCCAAGATGGGCCCAAAATGCACTCAGGATGGGCCCAAAATTGACCAACGATGGACACACGATGGGCCTAAAATGGACTCAGGATTTACCCAAAATGGACCCACAGTGGACCCAAGATAGACTGACAGTGGTCCAAAATGGACCCAGGATGGACCCAAGATGGGTGCAAAGTGAACCCAGGATGGACCAAAATGGATAAAAGTGAACCCAGGATGGACCAAAATGGAGCCAGGATGGACCCAAAGTGAACCCAGGATGGACCAAACATGGACCCAAATTGGACTCAAAATGGACCCAGGATGGACCAAAAATGGATCAAAATCACTGAACATTGAACTAAATTGAATGCAAAATGGACCCAAAATGGACCCAGGATGGACCTGAAATGGATTTGGGATTTACCCAAAATGGTCCCAAGATGGACACACAGTGGACCCAAGATGGACCCATAATGGATGGACCCAAATTTGAACCAAAATGGATCCAAATGCACCAAGGATGGACCCAGGATAAACCCAAAATGGACTCAGGATGGGCCCAAAGTTGGACCACACATGGACCCCAAGTGGACCCAGGATGGACCCACAGTGGACCCAGGACGAACCAAAAACGGACCTAGGATGCAGCCAGGACGGACCCAAAAACCCAAGATGGACAGAAATTGGACAAAGATGGACCCAAAGTGGACCCAGAGTGGACTCAAAATGGACTCAGGATGGACCCAAAACAGATCCAGGACAGATGCAATGGGACCCAAAATAGATTCAAATGGGACCAAAATGGCCCCAAAAAACACCCAGGATGGACCCAAAATGGACACAAATTTGACACAGGATGGACCCAAACTGAAGCAAAAATTACCCCCAAATGGATCCAAAATGGACCTCGGATGGACGAAAATTGTGTCAAGATGGACCCAGAATGGACCCAAAACTGTCCCAAGATGGACCAAAAAAGAACCCAAAATGGAATGGAAATGCACCCAGGATAGACCCAAATGGACCCAGCGTGGAGACAAAGTGGACCCAGAATGGACCTAGGATAGACTCAGGATGGACCCAAAATGGACTGAGGATGGACCAAAATGGACCCAGAGTGGACCCAGGATGGATCCGGAATGGACACAACAAGGTCTCAGGACTGACCTAGAATGGACCGAGGATGGACCCAAAATGGACAGAAAATGGATGCATGATGGACCTAAAATGGGCCCAGGATGCACCAAAGCAGACCTAAAAAGCTCCCAGGATGGATCTAGGATTGACCCAGGGTGGATCCCAGTCACGAGTTTCACACTTTTGTAAGCTTTGGTCTGTTTCCATATTGGGGTCAATTATCCAATTACAGCTCCAGGTTATGAAGCCTCAAGACAATGGGGTGGGGACACTGAGCTGGGGACACTGGTATGGGGACAATGGGGTGGTGGCACTGGGCTGGCACAGGGAGCACTGGGCTGGTGGCACTGGGACAGGGCTGAGGACACTGGGCTGGAACTGGGTTGGTGACACTGGACTGGTGGCACTTGGGTGGTGACGGTGGGACAGAACTGGGGACACTGGGCTGGTGACACTGGGATGGGACTGATGGCACTGGGACAAAACTGGGGATGGTGGGACAGGGATACTGGGTCAGGTGTTGGGAAAGATGGGACAGGAAGGGCTTATGGATATGATTGTCTGGTAAGAAATCCTGGAGATGTAAAACCTGTGAGTGAAATAGAAATGAAGGCCAGCTTTGAGATGGAGACATGGCAGGCAGGAAGACGGTGATTAGCTGGAGATAGATTGAAGGACAGAAAACAAAAGGACCCAAGAATGCAGCCCCTCTCCACCCTGCCAAGGCTTCAAGGAAAAAGTAGATAAGAAAAGTAGTCTTTAGAGTTTAGAATGTAGGATGATACATTCAATAATTCTCAGAGGTTGCATGCAAAGTTTGTTGGATTTGTATCTTGTGCCAGTTAGAATATTCAACACAAAAGGAGATATAATGTATTGTAACAAGGTCCTCGCTCTCTTTTCCTCTTGCCTCTTTTCCACTTCCCTCTTGCCCGCTCTCTCCCTCTGCTTCTTCCACCTCCCTCTCTCCTACCGCCCTGACCCCGGCACTCTTCTTACCTCTCTTACCCCACTTAGCCTTTTTACCTCCCTCACCTCATTCCCCCTCTCCCTCTCTCTTTGGGGCTTCCCTCCAGCTGAGGCCGGTGGCTGAAGGCAAAGCCCTCTTTACCCATGGCCCTTACAATAAAACCACGTGTTTCTAGAATATCTCAGGGCTGCCGAGTTCCTTGTCCCTGCCGTCCACGGATGTCTCTACAGAGGGGATTTGAATTCCCCATTCCAAGGGAGGCTCCGGCTTTCCCTGGCACACACCTGTCTTTCAAAATAAGGCAACACCATTCTCTGAGTTGGTTATAAAGTAAAAGTTAGTTTTAATATAAGTTATAATAGTTATAATATAAAAGCATTTCAGCGTTGTGCAGTCTCAATTTCAATATTTCGCTAAGGCCTAGGATACAAAATTGATTTATTATGCTGCCATTTATGTCAGCTGTACAGTGCACACATAAACTGATAGATTATGTTATACCAAAAAGCAGCTGAAAGGAATTATAAATTGTACCCTATCAAAATTGTTGTGATCAATAACAACAAGCAAAAGCCGATAGATGGATGTAAAAGCCAATATTGTATTTTCATTGATATTGTCATTTATAACCCAGGTCTGGGTCTTCTCCTACAGGCACTGAGGGGGCTCATTCACCCCATGCCTCTGTGTCCCTGAGTGTCCCCAAGTGTCCCCAGTGATGTCACCCCAGGAATTCCCATCAGGATTTGGGACAGTCTCAATGAAAATTCCTGGAAAATTCCCAAAATTTGTGTCAAATCCCATGTGGGGAGGGGCAGGGGACAAGTGATACCAGCGATGTTCCCAATGATGTCACTGCCCCTGTGATGTCACATTGGTGACCTCACTGACCCCCCAGCAGCCTCGGGATGTCCTCCATGGCTTTTTGGCACTGCTCAGCCACTGCGCGGCCAAAGGGGCCACCAGGGCCACCAGAGCCACCACAGGGACTGCAGAGGACCTTCTGGATTTCCTCAATTATCACCAGGAGGTGATCCTTGATCAGGCGGGCACTGGCCTCCCACATCCATTCCGCCCCACACAGCCGCTTGGCCTGGGCCAGCGCAGCCTCGGGGTCATCAGGGGACGCCTCCTCTGTCCACTCCTCGCTGTCCTCGAGGTCCTCAAGCCAGTAATCCAGGTCCCAGGGGAACCCGGTGCCTCCAACACACAGATCTGTAAAGCGCCCCAGCAGCTCCCGGGCCTCCTTCACCTGCTGTCCCCTACTGGTGGCCACCTCCGCCTGCCTGGTGGCCACCATGGGCTCTTCCCTGCCCTCAGTAGCCGCCGCCACGGGGGCATCGTGGGCGACCATTGCCGAGGGCAGGGCCACTGATGGCTGTGGGGATGTGGCCACCAGGCTGTCCCCAGCTGTCCCTTGGCCAGGGGGGATCTTGTCCCACAGGTCCCTGGCCAGGCCGGTGGCAGTGGCCTCAGCAGGGTCCTTGTTGGTGGCCTCATTGTTGGCCTTGTTGGTGGCCTCGGCAGTGTCCTCGCCCTCCAAGGTGCAGAAGATCTTCATGGCGACCACGTACACCTTGTCCCAGTTGGGCTCGAAGGTGTTCACCGACTCCCGCCAGACTCTCTCTGCGGTTGTCACATCGGCCTTGGTGGGCCTCGGGGTGGCCCTGAGGATGGCCAGGCCCTGGCGCACAGAGATGACAGCGTCATTGTCCAGGGTGTTCCGCAGGAACCAGGTCAATCTCGACAGGTCTCTGTGCAGGGACTCTGGGTACAGGAGTGGCCACACATCCTTGTGTGGCATGGTCACGGTGGCCGCCAGCTCACCCAGGATGGCCACCATGGCCACCAGCGCCTCCAGATCCTGGGGAGGGGACAGGGACCTCGTGTCTTCCTGGGGTGACCTCCTGGGGTGGCTCCTGTTCCTTCCCAGGGTCCCCTTTGTCTCCTCCCTGGAGACCTCAGCTGTCCCCTCTGTCCCTTTGTCACCCCCTCATCCACTCTTGTCACTTCCCTGCCACCCCCTGTTGTCCTCTCCTGCCACCCTCAGTGCCCTTCACCCCCTGTCACCTTCTCCCTTCCTCCCATGCCATTCTGTCCCCTCCTGCCACCCCCCCGTCTCCTCCCTTGTCCCCTCCTGCCCTCCTGGGCCGGGATTGTGGCACCTTGCGTGGGTCCATGTCTGCTGGACACAGTCTGGGGTCACTCCAGGGACACTCCGGGGGGCGAACAGGACCTGGTGACAGTCGCAGACACACGGGGTTGTGGCACAGCCGGGAGCAAACAGGAAGAGGAAACAGGAAGAAGTGACGTCACTGCCACAGTGTCACCATAGCAATGTCACCAGCCCGGTGTCCCCAGTTTCACCCCGGTGTCCCCACTCCCATTGTCACCGTGCCAGTGCCACCACCCTAGTGAGTCCCACGGTCACCCCAGTGTCCCCAGTGCCACCCATGGCATCAGCCCAGTGTCCCCAGTCCCCTCCCACTGTCCCCACCCCTGGGCAGGGGAAGGTCTGAACTGGTCTGAACTGGTTCATACTGGTCTATACTGGTCAGGGCAGGTAGAAGTCTCTACTGGTCTCTCTATATACATACTGCTCTGTACTGGTCTAAACTGGTTTACACCACTCTATACTGGTCCACACTGGTTTTTCTTCACACACAGCCTCTGGCAGCACCATCAGCCCCACGGCCAGCCCTTGCCCAGCCCAGAGCCCAACTCATCCAAACTGCTCTGTACTGGTCTATACTGGTCTGTAGTGGTCCATGCTGGCCTATACTAGTCCATACTGGTCTAGACTAGTTCATACCACTCTATACTGGTTTATACTGGTCCATACTGGTCTATACTGTTCCATACTGGTCTACACTGGTCCATACTGATTTGTACTGGTCCATACGGATCGGTACCGCTTTTGACTCATGCCATTCGATCCCTTCGTTTCCTTTCAGGCCCCGCCCATTTCCACGCCCGCATTTCCTCCCCCGCCCATTCCAGCGATCCCATCCTGCCGCTCCTAGGCCACGCCCCCTCCGCTCTCCATTGGCCGCCGCTCCTGCGGCCCCGCCTTTTTTCTCATGCTCCCATTCCCAATCCCGCTCCCTCCTCGCTCTGCCGCTCACCATTGGCCGCCATGTGAGGCCCCGCCCCTCTGTGGGCGTGACCAGAAGACGGGTCGGCGTTTATTGAAAGGCTCGGCGCAGCCGCGGCCTCGGGGGGTGGAGCCAGCCCGGCCCCACCGGGGCCCAATGCGGGCCGGGGGCTCGGGGGAGCCCAGGGGGGAGGGGCTGGGGGCGTTCCGGGGGGTTCAATCAATGGGGGAGCCCCGGGGAGTTCCCAGGGGGGGTCTCAGTGAATGGGACGTCCCATGGGAGGGGGAGGGGCGGTGAGTGGGGGATCCTGGCGCACTGGGGGGGGGGCTGATGGATCGGAGGGGTCCCAGCGCTTTGTGGGGGGTCGGTGAAGAGAGGGGGCAGTGAATGTGGGGATCCCGGTAAATGGGGGGAGGGGTCCCTGATGATAACGGGGGGCTGGAGGGGGCCATCGCCCAAGAAACCCCCCCCGGTGCCGGGGACCGCCCTGTGCCCCCCAGTCCCGCTCGGGCCCCCCCAGTCCCGGCGCTGTTCCCGGGGGGTGAAACGGGAGGGGCCGAACCCCCGGGATGGGTGGGGGGCCCCACCTCACTTGGCTTTGGTTTGTTCTTCCCAACTCTGCGGAAAAACGACTTTGGGAGTTTTCTGCCAGAAATCTCCCCCCGCCTCCGCTCAGCCCGAGGGCGTTGGGGGTTTTACCTTTTTGCGGGAAATCAAAGCCAAGCGCTGATGCTCTTAATTCGCGCCAGGAGCACTGACGGCTTTCCTCGGAGCCGGTGGCGGCGAACACGCAGGGCTGGGCCAGGCGGGCCGGGAGCTGCGGAGAACTTTGTTTGTGTTTTCAGCTCAATGCCGCCTCGGGCCCGGGCCCGTCCCGGGGCTGTTCCTCATCTCCGGCTTTCCCCTCACACAGCCCGGGGGCGGGGCCTGAGAGCGCGGGGCGGGGCTGGGCCGTGTGCAGAGCCCGCCCCTCGCTCGCTGCCATTGGCTGATTGTGCCGTCAGTGCCGGCGGTGGCTGCGCGCTGATTGGGCGGAGCGGGGCCAAGCCCGGCCCCGGGGCCGCCCCCCGGGCGCCCGTGGCTGGTTGGAGGCGCCATTGTGGGAGCGTGTGTGCGGCCCCGGGAGCGGCGGCAGCGGCCGGAGCCCGCTGAGGCGGCGGCGAAGCTCGGAGGCGGCCCCAGCGCAGGTGGGAGCCGCGCTCGCTTGTGCCGGGGCTCGGGGCCGGCTGCGGGCGGAGGGGGCGGCAGGGGGCTCTGGCGGGTTCCTTGTGCCGTGTGGGCGCCGTGTTGCCCGTGGCCTGAGGGCGCTGCGGGAGCGGCTGCCCGCGGTCTCCTTCCCGCCGCTGCCTCGGCAGGAGCCGGTGCCGGAGCAGCGCTGGCCCGTCCCGGTTCCCGTGGGTAGGACGGAGGTGGGCGCCCTGTCCCCGGGGCTGTGCGGGAAAATTCCCGTCGCCAGAGGTTTGTGTCCCCAGAGGAGACCGAGGAGTCCTGTAAAAGTGACTTGATTGATGAACAAAGGGAGAGGCCGTGCGGCATTTGCCGTGGGCTGTCTCCAATTGTTGTAGGACGCGGGCTCCTTTTTATCCTCATTTTCCCTTCTGCATCTCCCTGTCCCTTTGCCCAGCGGCGAAGGGACTTGGAAAGTTCCGACTTCCCGATCCGCCTCCGGCATGTCCTCGTTAATATGCACCCCGCTTTTGTATAACATCCGATATTCATGGCTCTGTTCAGTCTTTGTTCTTCTTCTCCATGGTCAGGAATTTCGCGGGACCTTGGCTGAGCAGCAGTCCGTGTCAATGAGTAACATTTTCTGGAACTGATGGTTTCTGCCGTTCCTTCCTCATCCCCAAGTCCCTGGCCCTATCTCCAAGCAGATTCACTCACTGACTCTGTTTTTCCTTGCTGGGTCCCCTTTGGCTTTGGGCTCATTGTCAGTGAGCTCCTTCCCTGTCCTTCTGTAGCCGTGTGTGGCTCAGGAGGCCTGGCTGCCACCTGCATCCCCTTGCTCAGCTGCTGAATGAGCTGCCCTCAGCAAGGTGTCCTGCGTGGCCCAAAGATGAGAGTTGCTGCAGCAAAACAGAGGAGAAAGAGCATTCGTTTAACCCCTGGTGTGCCGGGGAACCACGAAACCGTGTCCCATTGCCATCCTCTCCACGTTTGGACTGGAACATGAGCTGCTGTCTTATCACCTTTTTTCTCTGTTTTGCCACTTTTCTGTCGTCATCTGTTTGCCAACAGGATCTGGAGTCATTTAATTTTCCACCCTGTCCTCCTCCTTCTGCTAATCGATAATCTGATCCCATCCCATGGTGAAATAAATGTTGCATTCTTCGTTTGAGTGGATTGCTGGGCCAGACTCAGGAGCTGGATCTGTCTGATTGGTTTTTATTTCGAGGACATCTTGTAATCTAATTCTGCCATTGAAATGATCAATGGGTTCTCTGGCTCCTGATCTGAATTGGTTTGGGTTCCCAGGGGCTGGTCCCTGGTGTTGTAGGATTTGTTCTAGTGGCCGTTCATCTTTTCCCCATTTTTTGGTGATCCCTCCAGCCAGAACTACATCAATTTTTGTCTCTTCTCTAATTAAATCATCACATATTTGAATTCCCAACTGATTTCTCTAAACTTGTGGCAGCACAAACACCCCAGTGGTCTAATGCTCCCTGTGTGACACAGACAGTGACAGCACATGTTGGAGTGGGGAGAGGGATGATTCCCCCCACTTACTGTAGTGAAGTTTTCCCAACATTCTCCATTTGCTGTTTCCCTTTGCAGCTGAAGCAATTTGTGTTGCAGAGTCAGAAATCCTCACTGTGGGCTCTGCCTTTGGCTGTGCCAATTCCATCTGTGCAAGCAGGCAGAGCTTGGGCTGAGGGCCAGAGGGAATCAGCCCAATTCCTCCCCCAGGCAAGAAGAGCCTGGTGATTGTCCACACTTTTCCCCAGCAGTGTTAATTTGCATTTCTAAAGCTCCTCTCCTGTCTGCCTGGAGCGAAGCTTCTCTTCCAGAGCAGACATTGAATGACTCACATATGGGCCCTCTACCCCCCCAAGCTCCTTTTTTTTTTATTTGTAACAATATTCTGTTAACTGTTTACTTGTTAAAGGTTGACCTTTAGAGCTTTTCTAGTTTTGTAGAATGGATCGTAGAGTTGAACATGGAAAAACCCGTATCAAAATTTTGCCATCACTAATAGCCACGCACAAACATACACAAAAATATTCCAAAGCAATCAAGTTTTTTCTACATCTCCTAGGACTAAGAATTTATTCTCACACCCCTGGTCCAAACGTAACTGACAATATAAAAGTAGGATTATTACAAAAAAAATATGCTAGTGTGTAATCGTGTCGCGGAATCTGCAGTAAAAACAAAAATTCTCCAACAATGTCTTTTAGTGTTAGAGAGTCAAGGCATTACTTGATTCTAGGCAGTATGTGCAAGTGAAGTAATTTAATCCACACATAGCCCGGGTGTGCTGAGAAAATCATTCCATGCCACGTGAGTTTTACTGGATTTTCCCTAAATTTGAAACAGTCTGAAGCCATAGAAATCCATTATTTTAATGTTCTTTGCTTGCAAGTTGTGAAGTTCTCAGTATTTGGTTTCCTACTGGAGCCGGATTTCTTTGTCCCTGATGTTAATTAGGTCCTCACTCCTGGATTTCCTTATCAGCCTTTTCCAGAGCAGGTGCCTCCAACTCGTCCAGGGGCAGTGTCTGGGGAAGGTGTTGGTTGCTGCTTGCTGATGGTCGTTGATGTTTTGTTGATGGTCGTTGTCTTTGTGGGTGTCTTTTGGGCTGTTCTCAGTCTGCTGAGATGTTAAATTCATTTCTTTTGAGAGGTGTAACATCGTTTAAAAAAACCTTTAAAATTCCTTTCCCCAGGGCAAAGGCAAAGCAAGCCTGACTAGAGAAATTAGATTTTTTTAATTTAAATTTGGTATATTTCCCATCAATGTGATCCCATCCAGCCCAGTGTGTGAGTGTGACTGAGAGCCAGAGTGGAATTGTCCCGGTGCCTTCCCCAGCCCCTGTGGCAGTGCAGGCACAGAAAGCCCTGAAGCTCAAGCAGTGGCAGCAAGGCTTGGCCCCCAGTGTGTGGAGATGGCCGAGGAGGTGGCCAGGCAGACGATTCCAGCAGAGGATCTGTGGGCAGGCACAGGGGCTTCCCCTGCTGTGGAGCCCTGGCTGCTGCTCCGGTGCCCTCGGTGCTGCTCAGTCGTGGCCTCTTTAACATTCACAGACAATTCCAATTCCTTTTCTGAGTCTGGGAGAGCCTTGCCTGGGGCATCAGTCATTTTGGTTTTCATTTTCTCCAGTTTTGTTCTCTTTCTCATGTCCATACCACAACATTGAGGATGTGTGGGGTTAAAAAGTCCTACAGTGTTCTGGCTGGAACAGAGGATCCTCAATCCAGGTCCTGCAATTCCCTATTAATCCTCAGAATTGTCACAGCTCCTTTTTAGTCCTGGGTAACATTATTTCTGACATTCCCTGGACCCTCTCTGGGTCAATACACCACGAACCTTCAGTCAAAATATGTCCCAAATATTTCACCTTTTTCTCCACCATTTGCAGTTGGTTTTTGGTTTGGTTTGGTTTTTTTTTTCTTTGTTTGTTGGTTTGTTTTTTAATACTCAGACTTAGCTTTTTAGCCTGAAAATGGAGCCATTTCACAGAGGCTTCTTCTTACACTTCTTCTCTTCCTCGTGTTTGAAGCAAGTCATCCACATCCTGCATTAACCCAATCCCTGGGGTTGAGGTAAATTTTTTTGATGTTTTCTGCAAGGCTTGCCCAAATAAGGCTGGTGCATCCCTGCAAAAGGACTATCCATGTCTTTCCCATTTTCCCTTCTCCCTCTTGTTCCCACTCACAGGACAAATCCTGTTCACCATCCTGTGTCAGTGGCATCCCCAGAAAGCATCTTTGACATCAAGTCCTGAATGGTGGCAGTGTGAGGTGGAAGATGGTGGAAGGATCTGAGCCTGTGGGGTGCCTGGGTTTGATAATCTCATTTCTTCTTCTTAGGTCCTGCACCATTCTGTGGATTCCATCTGATTTCTTGATGGGCAGCACAGGAGCATTATAGGGGGAGATCCCTGGCTCCAAAAGCCCTGCCTCTAGCAGGGGCTCAATAACAGGCTGTAAGCCCTTCCTTCCCTCCCGTGGAATAGGGGATTGCTTTTAGACACCACTTGTCCTGGCTGCTCCAGAGTAATTTGGAGAGGCTTCATGTCTAATTTTCCCTCTTTCCCTGGAGGTGCCCACACTTGTGGGTTCACTTCAGCACAGGTCTTGCCAGATACAGAGGTACCACAGAACTGGCCTCTGTATCACCTTTTACAATAATACTTTGAAATTCCCAATTTAGCCATTAAATCCCTTCCCAGTAAATTACAATCACATTTAAGATCAAATAAAAAGTCCTGCATTTCATACTCATCTCCCACATCTGCTAATAGTGGTTGAATAAAACACATCCCATCATCTTTCCCACTTGTCCCCTGAATAATCAAAGACATATTTGGCACTTTCCCCCCTTAAGTCTGAGATTGAGAGTGGATGGAGAGGCCCCTGTGTCTATGAGGAAAGGCCTCCTGTGGATCCAGCCCCAGGCTGGATGTTGTCAAGGGCTCCAGTGTGGTGGGTCCCTGGTGTAATGGGAGCTCTGGCAGCCCTAGGAATCCATGTCCGTGCAGGGGTGGACTTGCTCCTGCTGAGGGTGCTGCTGTGTGTGCCTGCAGTGTCCTTGTGGCCTGCAGATGGAACCCTGCTTCCTTGCCCGGGGCTGTTTGGGTGGGCTCTTCGTGCCGAGGAGGGCACTGCCTGTGCCAGGTGCTTGTGGCCGAGCCCGTCCCCTCGGTGCTGGGGCCCCCTCGGGCCCTGGGCTTCATCCCTCAGGGGCTGTGGAAACTCTGCCATGGCCTTTGCCTTCAGCTTGGCCTTTTCCTCCTCCCTTCTTGCCTTCCCCTGCTGTGCCTTTGTGACCAAGTGCTGCAGGGGCTTCTTGTGCCCCTGGTGCAGCCCCCCTGAGTGCCTGTGGGTGCTCATCCTCTGACAGCTGCGGAGCTTTCTGCAAACCATTCCTTTCTCCAGCCACCCAAACAAAATCCTTAAAAGGAAACCTCGATCCCTCCATGTATAATGCACATTTGGCAGCCGTTCTTGGCTGCTGTTCCTTGTTCTCCCCGTGCCCTGCAGAGCCCGTATCCCAGAGCCGGGGCCTGTCGTGCAGCAGTGTCCCAAGGCGGCTCCCCCGGCGGGCAGGGCCGGCAGCTCCACGGGGCCGGGCAGCGGCCGGGGCGTCCCGCAGCCTCCTGGGGGCCGGGGGCCAGTGCCGGCCCTGCCCGGGGGGTGGTGGGGTCAGGCAGCGCCCGGCGCTGAGCCCCGGCTGCCCCACAGCCCCGGCCCGGCCCCGCAGCTCCCCACAGGCCCCCAGCCCGTGCCCCCGGTGCCGCACCTCTGCGCCCGCTGCTGCCGCTGCCCAGCCCAGAGAAACCCCCTGGAATCCTGACCTCCTTGTCTGCCTCTCCTGGAAACCGGGGACACAAAGGATCTCCATCAGCTGGGAAATTTTGAGGCTACAACTCTGCTGAAAACCATCCCCATCCTCAGTATTTTTCTTTTCCTGCTCTTTTCCATCATCTCCTTTCTTACCTCATAGATTCTTCCTGCTGCCTCTTGCCTTAATTGTAATACTGCATGCTCCCTTTCACCCTCACCCTTCCCAGCATACCAACACCATCCATCCCCTGCTGTCTAAATCCCTTCTGGACTTCCCTTTTTGCCCCCATGGGTGTCCGTGTCCTTAAATACCTCTGGGGGAATGATGCCTTGGGAAGGCTGACCTGAAAGAGAGAGTGGTCAGAGCTAGAGAATAAAGTAAATATTTTTTGAAAGCGTTTTAGGGTACACCTTGGCCAGGGCAGGAGTCTGAGCAGGGCTACATTCAGGGTCGACTTGAAATGGTCTCATCATGGACGATGGAGCACAAGGTCCTAAACTTTTATGTTTTGGTCCACTTGCATATTGGACCTCCGTTGTCAGAGCCTCAGGTCGTGAGAAACAAGCTTCTTGTTTCTCTCTTTAGTCCGCGGTTGTTTATGCTTTGGGGCCTGAAAGTTGTGCCTGTTGTCCTTGGTCTGCAGCAGGAAAAGGATTGGTTTTGTCTACCTACTCTGTAAAGAGAGCTTACCCACACTGATGATGAGGCTCAGAACTACACCCCCAGGCAGCACAGAATCTGGAAAACATGAAAGCTAAAACTTTGTGCAAACTACCTCAACATTGTCCCGAGGGACCCTTCAGAGATATTTTGGGATCATCATCCCTTTTACTGGGACCCCTTCCTGGCTTTCCCTTTTCCACCCTCCATGGGTGCCCTGCCATGTTTACTCCCTGAAGATCCCAGTGTCCTCACTGATGAGATTCTCAGTGTTCTCTCCCTGCTGACTCCTCACCGACCCCCTGATGTGTCACTTCTCTCTCTCCTGGACACTCTCGAGCCCCCAGTCAATCCCCGGTGCCGCTGCCACCCAAGGGAGCCGATCACCCAAACTGGGTGAAGCACCTTGAGCTCCACTCACTGCCCACGGCCCTGGACAGTGGAAGGAATTGCAGAGAATCCCCAAGGTGTGTGGAAAAAGTGACACCACCAGAGGGTTGTGTCCACAAAGAAGACGGAGGAATCCTATCAGAGTAATCTCATTCATAAAAAAATGGAGAGGCCATGGGACATTTCCCATGGGGTCTTTCCAGTTGTTGCAGTATGCAGCCTCCTTTTCATCCTGATTTTCCCAGCTGCATCTCCCTCTCCCTTTCCCCATTGGCTGAAGTAGTTGAGAGGTACAGACTTCCCAATTGACTTGCCACATGCCCCCCTAATCTACACCCTACTTCTGTATCGGTAATGATATTCAGAGCTCTGTTAAGTCTTTCTTCTTGTCGAAGTTGATGAATTTCGCAGGACCTTGGCTGATCAGCAGTCTGTGTGGTCAGTTAATAACATTTTGTGGAACTGATGGCTTCTTCTGCCCCTTCCTCATGTTCAAGTGCTTGACCCTGTCTCCAAGCAGATTGTCAGCATCTGTTTGTAGAGACATTTTCCTCTTCTTCCTTTCATGGGGGTCCCCCGTTTGCGGGACATCGCCCTGGAGCAGGGTGTCGCCCCTTGCTGCAGCCCCACCCCTCGGGCAGCGCTCAGCCAATCAGAGAGGGCGGCACTGATGACTCACCAGTTGCCAGGCAGACCCGCAGCTCTCAGCGTTCCGGACCTGTGCCCCCCCTGGGCCCCAGCGCCCCCCCGCGAGGGGAATTTGGGGAGGTGGGAGGGGAGAGGTTTTATACGGGGATGAATTTTGATATATTAGAAGAGTTTTTGGCTGAGTCTGGGTGTATGGAGAGCTTTTGATCTGTCTTCATATTTGGAGGATTTTTAGGCTGAATCTTGGTGTTTCAGAGGTTTTCAGAGACTCATGGTGCTCATTGACTTCTAGAGAATAACTTGGGCAAGGAGAAACCCCCAGCCTAAGGTGCTCTCCTCTTGTTTTCTCCCCAAACCAGGGTTTTTCCTTCCCAAGGAGTGCCCAGATGGAGGAGAAGGAGGAAAAGCTCTGCAGATCCCGCAGGAGGAGGGGCTGCAAACCCAGCCCAGGGAGCTGTGAGGAGGAAAGGCCCCCCCCTGTGCCAGGAGCGCGGCCGGAGATCCAGCCGGAGCTCAGAGCTGGAGGAGAAGCCTCATGGAGGGGAGAAACCCCGCAAGTGCCTGGAATGTGGGAAGGGTTTCAGCCGGAGCTCCCACCTGATCCAGCACCAGGTGACGCACACTGGGGAACGGCCCTATGAGTGTGAGGAGTGTGGGAAGAGCTTCAGGCAAAGCTCCCACCTCAGGGAGCACCGGAGAATCCACACTGGGGAACGGCCCTATGAGTGTGGGGAGTGTGGGAAGAGCTTCAAGCGAAGCTCCAGCCTGAGGATCCACCAGATGACGCACACTGGGGAACGCTCCTATGAGTGTGGGGAATGTGGGATGAGCTTCAACTGGAGATCCAACCTGGTCCTGCACCAGAGGATCCACAGTGGGGAAAAACCCTTCGAGTGTGGGCAATGTGGGAAGAGCTTCAGACCCAGCTCCCATCTCCTCCGGCATTGCCTGATCCACACTGGTGAAGGGCACTACACGTGCTTGGAATGTGGGAGGAGCTTTGGATGGAGTTCTGATCTGAGAAAACACCAGCACATCCACACTGGGGAGGGGCCCTACGAGTGTCCCGAGTGTGGGAAGAGGGTTAAGACCAGCTCTGATCTCCTCTTACATCAGCGGATTCACACAGATGAGAGGCCCTTCCGCTGCCCCGACTGTGGGAAGGGCTTCAAGTATAACTCTGTCCTCACTGTCCACCGGCGCATCCACACCGGGGAGAGGCCCTACAAGTGTCCCCAGTGTGGGAAGAGCTTCTCCAGCAGCTCTAACTTGATCCAACACCAACAGAGGCACCGTAAGGGAATCCCTGTGAGTGCCCGGAGTGCAGGAAGTGCTTCGTGCGCTGCTCCAGCTCCATCCCCCATGGGAGGATCGGTGTTGGATGATCCCCAGTGACCCCCGTTGGGCAGAGCCCTGGTGATCTGTGGTCCTGGTGATCCGTGTTGGGAAGACACCTGGCTGTGGGAGATCCACGTCTTCCTGTCTCCCTGTGGGCACCTGGATGAATGCAGGGGCAGGAACATCCACTGGGACACAGACTGACATTGGGAATTCCTTGGGGAGAGCAGATCTGTTGACTTTCAACCCCAGAAATTCTTTTGTGTTCACTCCTGTCTTCTGGTGGCATCAAGGAATACTGGATGGTCTTGGAGATCTTTTCCAACCTCAGGGATTCCACAATTTTGATTTGCTGTTGCCCGAGGGCATCTTCTGCAGTCACATGGTGATGATCTGGGGCAAAGACCAAGATTTTGGAGACAGTGGGGTGGAAACCCCTCCAAAAATGTTCTTCCCTTCCATCCAAGCATGTGGATCCTCAGCCGTTATGGACGGGGGAATCCTTTTCTTTTGGCCTTGATTTGCCTTTAATTTCTCTTCATGCCTTTAAAAGATCCAGCATTAGGGTAAAAATAAAGACATTGAACTAAGATGTGGTTGGGATGATGGGGGGACATTGACATGGTGGGACAGAGACATGGAGAGGGACATGTGGATGGACACATGGACATGGAGAGGGACATGGCCGTTTGTGAGGACATGGGCTCAGATGGACACATAGGGGGCAATGATAGGGATGGAAACATGGTGGGGAGACAGCCAGGGGTGAGGACAGGGTGGGACATGGCCAGTGACATGTGAGGACATGGCCATGGCCGGTGCCATGGGGGGAACTTGCAGGGGCTGTGGGGGATGCTGGGTTTGAAGGAGTTGAGGGTTCTTGAGAGGGCCTTGGGGTCTGCTGAGGGCTTTGGGGACCCCAGGCCCAGCAGCTCTGGCTGCGCTGGGAGACCCTGGCGGAGGTTCTGGGGCAGCTGCTCAAAGACCCCCTGACCTGGACCCTCAGCTGGGCATTGGGCTCCTGGAAAGGATTGAAGGTCCTTGTCCCCAGGAGGGAAATCCCAGCACTCTCAGGATGTCTGGGGCAGCCGAGAGGCCAGAAGAGGGCGGGGAAGGCCAGACAGAGCTGTTCCCCCCTGACATGTGCAACCCAAACATCCCCAAACTCAGGGATTCCTCGCCAGAAAACACTGTCAGGAGTTGCCTGAATTAACGGAAAGGGAGTGTTGGCCCCCCAGACTGAGCAGGAGGGGCCTGATACCACAAAACCAAGCATGGAGGATGGTGGTGGATTGGGGTGCAGTGGGGAAGTGGTGGAAGAGTGGGGAAAAAGAGACGTCTTGGATGCAAAAATAGTGGGGGAGGGGTGTGGGACCCCAATCTGCATTGGGAGGGGTCCCACTCCTCCTTTCTAATCTCTGGGATGGATCCGAGGCAGGTTGGGCCGGGGCGGGACTGGGCTCTTGGCCCAGCCTGGGTGCCCCCCATGAGACCCCTCCTCAAATTTTCCTGATAAGACCCGGTGGCTTAGAGGGGTCCTGGCACCTTTTGGGGTTCACTGGGTGCTGTGTTGAGGTTCAGGTGCCCCCCAACGAGTCCCCAGAGTGTGGTGACACGGGGGGGAGCACACTGGGGTCCCCACTGTTGATCCATCCAGGGCCCTGTTCTGTTCTCCTCCCCCAGTCATGTTCCCCCCACAGGCTCCCCCCAAGTCCCTCCCCACTGCCCCCCAATAAACAAGACTGTTGTGAACTGGGAAGCCTTTTTGGGAGCACTGGAAGCAACCAGATGGGGACAGAGGTGCTGGGGGGACATGTCACTTGCTGTTAGGTGCACAGAAGTATGAAGCAGGCTGCAGGAGATCAAGCAGGAAAGCTCTGTACATTTTTTTTCTTACTCCATATATATACACTTTTCCAAAAGGCCAAGATTGGCTACACAGGTAGCCACCTCTTCGACCTCATTTGTGAACATCACCATGAATTATTTTCCTCCTCCCAGAGGAGAAGAATGTGAACAAAGATAATTTTCTAAAAACACACGTAGTTCACTCTAAGCTGTGTGAGAACAAATGCAAACAGTGAAAAGCAGGCAAACTTGAGGCGACATGGACACACGACCCCCCCCCCCCCAAAATCATCCTGCAGATGGAGCAGAGTGTCCTGGCTGGGCCCGAGGCCACGTGGAGGGACTGTGGCCACTGGCAGCTCAGGAGCTCTGTGGGCAGAGAAAAGGGGGTGACACTGGGCTGGGGGGGCCCAGGGGAGCATACACACTTTGGGGGAGGGGGGACACGACCGTGGGACCCTCCCTCACCTTCTTGCACAGGCAGAAGCCGAGCCCCAGAGCCAGGAAGACAAAGCCCAACATGAAGCCCCCGATCCCCGTGAGCATCTTGGGGGGTGCGGGGGCAGCTTTCCGGGGCAGGGGGGCGCAGGATCCAGGAAACAGCGGTGGCTGCCGGGAAGGGACTGGGACAGAATGTGACAGGCTGGGATGGACTGGGACAGGAGATACCAGGACCAGGACCCAGAGGGACCAGGACTGGGGCACTTCGAATCATACTGGGATTTCTTGGGACCGCAGTGAGCACTAGGAACATGCTGAGGGCAACTCAGTGCTGTTTGTTGGGATTTTTTTTAGAGAGTGTTATGTTTGGATTGATTGAGGGTGAGCAATTCCAGACTGGCCGCTTTGGCCTGCAGAGCCTGTGGGGCCCTGAGCCCACAGGGCCTGCAGGCCACAGTGACGCAGTTAGAAATTCGCAGTTGTGGCGCAGCAGAAAAACTCACAGTTTATTTAAAGGTGTTTTGGGAAGTAATGGGTTTCTAAATGTAGAATTGTAGTTCTAACACTTTAGCCACCTTAAGACTTAGATAATAAAGGTTGTTTGCATTCTTTGTGTAGCCTGTAACTGTAAACTATGTGGTGAACCTATATAACTCGCCTCGGGCTGATACTAAACGGGAATTCAACATGGAAGCTGAATTGGTTTAGATGTGTTGTTCTGTCCAGTCTCCTAATAGTCACAACCCTTGCTACTGCCGTTGGTATGTTCTGGGCATGATTTGGATCATACTGGGACTAACTGGAATCGTACTGGGAGTGACTGGAACTGCAGTTATGGTGAAAGGGTGCAGTTGGAAAAATGCAGGGGGCAGCTGGGATCATACTGGGATCATACTGGGACTGAGAAGGTCACACTTGGAGTGACTGGGATCAAACCAGGCTCATACTGGGAGTGTCTGGACGTTACTTGGGGTGATTGGACTCAGTTTGGGTTTATGCTTGGTGTAACTGAGACCATGATGGGGCCAAATGGCATCCTGGAGAGACTGACTGGGAGTGAGTGGGTTCATACTGGAAATGACTGGAGCCATACTGGACTCCTACTGCAACAGACTGAGAGTGAATGGAACCATACGGGCATGACTGCGAGGAACTGGGACCATGCTGGGGACAACTGGGACCTTAATGGGAATGACTGGGAACATAAAAGCTTGAATGGAGTGTCTGTCCTGAGACATTCCCAGGGAGCAGCGGCAGCTCCACATCCGCAGCCTGGTGGGTCGGAGCAGGGAACCTCTGGCAGCACCTTTGGGGCACAGCTGAGGGCTGGGGGCTCCTCCCCCATTGCATTTTATCTCTCTAATTCAAATCATCCCCTCCCATTCAAATCCCCTCCATTCACATTTTCTCCCCACAATTAGAGCTATCTTGCCCCAGTTACACTTTTCTCCCCAATTAGGTTCCGAGTTCCCTCCCCATCCCCAGCTCCTTCTGGCAGGACCTGTCCGGGACCTTCTGGAAATGCGAGTAGAAAGAGTTTAAAAAATCATCATTATTTTCTTGGTTTCTGGAGGATTTTCCCGTGGCTTTCCTGCAGAAAGCTCTTCCATTTGGGGCGATGACTGAGGGGTCTCCTCAGTCTCCACCCTCTTTCCTGTCCCTTTTTCCAGCTCTTTTCCTCAGCTGACTCAAACCTGAGGATTTTTGGGGGCAGGAGTGGTCGCTCTGCTCAGGGGTCTCAGAGGTGCTGCCAGGGAGGCTCCGAGGCCTCAGCGTGGTTCCCTCCAGCCCCTTGGAGCATTTGGAATCTCCAAGGCTCAGCCATGGCTGTCTGTGGGATTCAATCCCCCTGTATGGTTTTCCCCCAGACCGGGTTTATTTCCAGAGGGTTTTGTGGTTTCCCTTGGAGCCGGGGCCTGACGGCACCGGAGCGGCTGCGGGTGCCGGGGCAGGAAGGGCTGTGGGACGTCTCCTCCACACAAACCTCCTGGAGGTGGACAGGGGCAGGGAGGGAAATAGAGAATAAACATGGGATTATAGAAAAAGAAAAAAAAAGTAATATATGTATGATATCTAAAATAAAATTTAAAATAACAATGAAAAAATAAAGTAATGGGAGTGCTTCTCCTGGAACTTTGGGCTTCTTGTCCCAGTTCCAAGTTGGTTCTGAGCCAGCAACCAGTGAGTGGGAGAGACATTGCTGCAGTAGGGCTTCATATTGCCTAAACTAAAGTGTCCAGTACCAAGTAACAGCCTGAGGTTATGGAAATCCCAGAGCCCAAGTTGGATTCCCCCGTTTGAAGCTGAAAGAGGAGCTGCACTTGTGACTCTGCTTCATAACGATGAATGTGAAACTTCAGACCAGTTCCCTCTGTCCAGCGGTGCGGGGTGAAGGGATGGGAGTTACGGTCAGTTTCTGCCGCTGCTTCCCCCTTTAGGGGCAGGAACCCTTACCCTGCTCCAGTGTGGGATCTGTCCATGGGGTCAGACCCTGCCCTGTCCAGCGAGGTCCCTCCCCAGCCGTGCAGTCACTCCTCGGCCCAGCCCTGAGACGCGGGGCAGCCGCGGGGCAGCCGCGCTGCGGCCCCGTCAGCGGCACCGCCGGTTCGTGCCGGGCAGGAGCGGCAGAAGGAGCCGGGCGGCGGCGGGGGCTCAATCCCGTCCAGAGGAAGAAGAGGAAGAGGAAGGAATCGGGGCCGCCAGCGGTGCCAGATCCCCGGGGAGCAGTGGGGAGGCCTCGGGGAGCGGTGGCACACGGGGCCCTGTTGGAGCTGCCCCGAAGGGTTTGTGCCACCCCAGAAGGAGTCACTCGGCGAGATGAGCAAGGTGGGAACAAAAGAAGAGACTAAAATGCAGAGAAAAGACTAAAATGCAAAGAGCTGCACCAATGGTGCTGCTCCCGCCTGCATCTGAAGCAGCTGCTCCAGAAGCCTGGGGTGAATGTAATAAAACACAGAGAAGAGAGTAAAGCTACACCTGGGAGTCCCTGGCACCCGGTGTCACTGAAGAGCTGCACCGCGGGATAGGCACTGCTGTGTGTGGTCAGAAGGGCAGTACCGAGGTGGGTGCGAGGTGTGAATAGAATTGAACACAGACAATAGAATAAAATACAAGAAAAGAACCACACCGAGGGTTCTGTGCCACCTGTGTCATGGAATAACTGCACCGAGAGTGGCGAGAAGTGGCGGCAGTAGAGAATAGGATAAAAAATAATAAAAAACTGCACTGACAGTAGCCGCTCCCCAACAGTAAAGAGCAGAACCGAGGGCTGGGTGGGGCAGCACTGAGGGGTCTCGGCCGCCCCGTGTCACTGAAGGAGCCACAGCTAGGGACAGGTGGGGTATGGCCCCATCGAACCCATCCAGCCGCACGACGAGTGGTGACCCCGCGGGACTGTGCCGGGGCTGGGTGGAGGCGGCAGCTTGAGCCAGGAAAGTGGCTTATGAGCAGAGACGAGCAGGGTGTTCCCAACCAGCTCCACTCAGCCCTCGGGAACCTTGGGCGTTCTGGGGGTTGTTCCCATCCAGCTCCGCTCAGCCTTTGGGCACTGGGCTGGGGTTGCCTCGGGCCCCGGAGCCCAGAAACGCCGGGAAATCGATCCCAGGCACTAAAAATCTTTCTGGTGCACAGCGAGGGCCACAGAGGGTCCCTGTGAACTCCCATCCCCTCAGTCCCCTCTGAGCACCGAGGGGCATTAGTGCAGCTCCCGCGGCTGTCCTGGCACTGGCTGCTGCCCCAGGGCACGGGCTTGCCACACTTGGGTATTAAACAAATTTGAGGTGGACAGCCTTAGAACCCAGGGCTTTTCCCTCAGGAACTTGGAGCTGCACGATGGAGATAAAGGATTCCCTGCACACACCAATGCCCCCAGCAGCGGCTCTGCCCTGCCCAGAACGGGGCTGTGTTTGGGAGAGGTGGGATGGCTGGGATGGGGTCTGCAATGAGACAGCCACATGTTGGGATGAAGAGCTTGGGGCGGTTGGGTTACAGAGGAGGTTTTGGGGGCACCTTCCAGTCCTGAGAGATGAATTACTGGGAGTGGGGAGACACCTGCCTCTGACATTGGAGTGGGGTCCGTATTAGGGAAGGATGTGGGGAGCCGGTATGTTGGGGGTTAGATTTATTTCTTTTTTACTTACAGAATGTTTTCCCATGAGTTGCCAGAAGACTCACTACTGGGTGTTAATGGGTACTTAAACTAAATTCTCGGTACAGAACAAAGGGATCAGAGGAGAGCAGTTGTAGCACCTGCTACACTTTTTTTTGTGTCTGGGAGTTTCTCTTAAGGAGGAAGATACCGCGAGTTTTGGGGCAGGAAAAGGACAGAGGCTGAGGGCATCTACGCTGTCTCCTGCTCTCGGCTTTTGGAGAGAGGACGGCCAGGCTGGTGCTTGCTGCAGGAGGAGCTCGCTGTAACCACCAAGTCTGGTCCTGGGAAATCTACCACCATCTCCTCATGTGCCCAGGAATTCTGAGCTCACCTCCTGGTCCTGTTGGAGCTGGGCCAGCCCTGCCCCTCTGCCACCGCTTCTTCAGCGCTGCTTTGAGGCTTTTCGCTACACTGTAGAGTTGCACCCCCTGCCTGCTGAGACCTTCTGTGTCTTCAGCCACAGCTCCAGTGTTCCTGATCCATCCCTTCCATCCCTTCAGCTACAGCTCCGGAGTTTCTGATCCATCCCTTCCATCCCTTCAGCCACAGCTCCGGAGTTCCTGATCCATCTCTTCCATCCCTTCCCATCTCAGACGAAGCCGCCATTACCGCACGCTCCCCGAGCCCGCCCCACAGCGCCCCCTGCAGCCGCGGAGGATCATCGCACCTGCCCCGCCCACCGGGAGCGACCAGCGCCCCCTGCCGGCTGTGTCCGGAACTGCACCAAAAGGGAAAGTGCCGCGCTCAGGGAAGCTGTTCCTGGGTTCCTGCTTCTGTTTGTTATTAATGCTGGGGCTGGTGTTGTTTGTTTGCCTTTTTATACACACCAGTAAAGAATTGTTATTCCTAGCCCCATAATGCTGCCTAAGAGACCCTTAATTTTCAAAATCATAATAATTCAGAGAGAGGAGGTTTGAATTCTCCATTCCAAGGGAGGCTCCGGCTTTCCCTGGCACACACCTGTCTTTCAAACTAAGACAACACCATTCTCTGAGTTAGCTATAATATAGAAGTTAGTTATAATAGTTATAATATAAAAGCATTTCAGCATTGCGCTGTCTTTATTTTAATATTTCGCTAAGGCCTAGGATATAAAATCAATTTATTGCAGCGCCATTTCTGTAGGCTATACAGTTTGCACATAAACTGATAGGTTATGTTACATCAAAAAACAGCTGAAAGGAATTATAAATTGTACCGTATCAAAATCATTGTAATCAATACCAACATGCAAAAGCAAATACATGAATGCAAAATGCAGTATTTTATTGTCATTTATGTTATCATTTATATTGTCATTTCTACTGTAATTTATAACCCGGGTCAGCTTCCACTCATTCCAGGCACCGAGGGGGCTCATTCACCCCCTGCCTCCAAATCTCTGAGTGTCCCCAAGTGTCCCTGAGCATCCTTGAGTGTCCCCAAGTGTCCCCATTGACGTCACCCTAAGAATTCCCATCAGGATTTGGGACAATGAAAATTCCAAAAAAATCCCCCAAATTTGTCTCAAACAGCGGTGGGGAGGGGACAAGTGACACCAGCAATGTCCCCGATGGTGTCATCACCCTGATGACAGGACGTCGCTGTGCCTGCAGCTGCTTTGGGATGTCCTCGATGGCTCTTTGGCACCGCGCAGCCACCAGGGCCATCCTGTGTAAAGTTTTCGGTGTCCTCACTGAAGAAAATGGGGATGTGCAGCTGTAAAAGCAACTTTTGCATGGCTACATCAGCCTCATGGAGGCAGCAGTTGTCATAATTCGAGCCAGCAAAGTCCCCAGCAGGAGCAGTGGCATCTTATCAGCAGCAGTGTGCAGGAAGCCTTCTAACAGAAAGTCTCATAAAGAACATCAAGTTTCTGATACAGTCTCGCAGGAAGGCAGCATGTAATGAGCCCCGTGGTGATGTATCAAGCCTGAGGCTTGGCCTGCAACCTCCCTGACTGGCCCCATAATATTTGCCACACTCTTCAAGTGTGTTTTGTAAAACCAAGCTTTGAACAAAAGATAAAATGACAAACAATACAGAAACAAAAGGCGAGCACAGGTGTCAGAGAAGCCTCTGACCCCTGGCTAAGACACCTTAAAAAGTACCAGAGCACCTCTGAGCTTGTTCTCAAGTATAGGATGATTAAGGAAGGACAATTTGCCTTGCTGCCAATAGAAGCAGCCACAGGTCCTGAGAAACATCTCCAAAGCCCAACCAGTGCCCCTGTGCTTGCACTGGGCCAATGCCCATGAGAATGACACAGAACTTTCTAGCTTGGCTGCCTTCTATCTTCAAAGGTAAACCAAAACTTTTTTCCTTAAATTGTAGCATTTGCTTGGGTGTGGAAATGCATTCCTACAGATTTCTAAGTCTCAAGTAGAAGCAGCAACAGCAGCAGCGACAGCACCTGTAGTCTGTGTCCCCTGAGTCTTATCAGTGTATATATATTATATATATATATATATATATCTCAACTGTCTTATCAGTAGCAGCTGCAGAAGCAGCAACAAGAGTGGCATTTCTGATCGGTCTCCCCTGAGCCTACTAGCATTCTCAAAGCAGTGCATTTTATTCTAGTTTTGGCCAAACAGGTAGAAACGCGAGTCCAGTATCGCCTTGTTAGGCCAATCCTAAGCTAAGACTGATGTGTGACAATATTTGTGATTTCCTTCACAAATTCTTCACACATAGCTCTGTCTGTTCTATCTAGGAATGTTTAGCAAGGCTACATGGTTTTTGTTATGATTAAAATTTAACTAACCTTGCAAAAAGCAATGCCACTGAACTTTAAACTAGACTTTAGGTAATTTTCTTGCAAATTGATCTAGTCTCTTATTTGCTAAGGCACTTAAAAATCCTCTATTTATTTAAAACTAAACTTGCATTTCTACCTCATGTCTGTGTGGATTTATGTATTTTAGTTTCTCTGAAGGTTCTAATTCAGTCCTCACAGTTCTGGGCACTCTTGGGACTGTATGGATTTGGCACAGGGGGATTTGTACTCTGACATATCCCCTCTCTCTGAGCCATGTAGACTCCCTTGATTGCTTTATTGATCATTTGTCAAATGCATTGGAGTAAAAAAGGCACCATTATCAGCACAACTATTATCATGATGATGATTAAAATGTATAGACCCATTCTCAAAAGCTCTTTCGATCCATGATGTTACATTCCATCTATCTAACAGACTATCTATCCAAATCCCATCATCAGTTCTGATTTTTGATACACCTTCTTTATGGTGTATGCTTTTATGAATAGAGTCTGAGTGATCAGATAAATTCTTACAACACCTCCCTTAAATCTTCACACTCATGTCCATGTGCTAGTAAGGGAAAGTCAGTTGCAGCCCTATTCTGTAAGGCTGCATGTCCACCATCTTTAACATCTGTTAACATATCACTTAATGCAAGGGAGATAGCACTGAATTGCTTACTCAGCCAACAACCCAGTCACTCCAGTTTTTTTAATGCCACTGTTGAACTGAGTTGTGGTAATAAAAAAGATGCTGAGAACCTTTCTCCAAAACCCCAAGGCTGAAAATTACTTTTCCAGTTTGAATTGCATGGATGGATAAGCCTGTTTCCTTTATGTCTCATGATGGCAAACATTTTTGCATCAGGTGTTAGCAGACTAAGCTTTCCCCAAACTACATGGCCCACCTCTGATGTGTGCTGGAATGGCAGGCCAGGCTCTGTTTCCACAAATGAAAAACATTCCCCGTGGTAACTGAAAGGGGCTATCATTAAATGCAGACTGAACTAAAGAAGCATGAGTACACCAATTAATCTCATTTTTGTATACACAGTGGTAAGGACAAACATCTTTAACCAAAAATTGATCTTTCCCTGCATAGTTAAATCTGGCATGAAAAAATCATGTTTACAGAACCAAAGATCTCCATTACTTCAGGTTCATGAGATGCCTTGGGAAGGTGAGGAAGCCACCAGTTCCATGCATCTACTGAGGACCAAAAGTCCCATGTGGATGATCCTGTAATTGTACCTTGAATGGCTCTGTCGGTTTTCTCTGGAATTGGCCAAGCATCCACTGGCACACCAACTAGACGGGTGGAAAATGGCTTTCCTGGGGTTTTATTGGACAGACATACGGTACCTAAACCTGATGCACTGGCTGAAGTCACCCAGACATTTGGTTTAGGTTGACTAACTGGCAAATTTGAATTACTAAAAGTAAGCACGTAAAAAAGCATAACATTTGATTGAACCACATATTTCCCTTAAACTATTCTCTAACAAAGGGATTCTACACTACTGATCCCCAAGTGCTGCTCTTTGGTTGATTGACAGGTAAGGTTTCATTGGTGAAGGAAAACAAAATAAGAATATATAAACATGATAAGTGATTTATCTTCATGCTTCTTGATTTAAGGCACTTTCTTTTTCATTTTTCATGTCCAAGCACATCTTTCAGCACATTCTCTTTTTTGGCTCTTCCACAAATTTCACCCAGGACAGGCCAGATATAAAGCACTCAATTATTTTGTTTGCATTCAACTCTGCAAATTTGAATCTCTTTTGATTCTCTCAAAAATTCCCTCCTACATTCCTGCCTAGAAATAGGAAGATAGGGGCTGTTTTTTTTCATCGTGACCCACTGCAACTAAGAATTCAATGGCCTTGTGCTTTGGGATTGTAAATCATAACACGATGTACACCACGCTTGTGCCAACAGAGCTCTACGATACCAATGGTTCCCACACTTTTTACACTAATACAAACCCCAGGGTTCACAGTTCTTGCACGTGGGACAAAAGATGTCTGCCAGCCGCTACAGCCTCTATGCAGCTCATGTCTGCGTACTGCTTCTCTGCTCTTGGAGTTGTCAGCATGTTCCTGTGCTTGGATTGGCTTCACATTCTCTGCTGGAATCCACCTGGGTCTTATACCTGCAGAAACACAACAACTTCATCTTCTTCATGGGTTTGAGTGGTTTCTTTGATTGGTTAATAAAGTCTACATTGCGGACCTCGGGTGATGGGTCATTGGGTCAAAAGTAGAAAAAATCTGAGTGTTACTTTTTCATTGGATGATTTGTGTTTGAAAAGAGCGGGTAGAGAGAGACTCTCCATTTTGTGCTTAGCTAGTTAGTGTGCAGAACTCACTGCTTTTGAGGCTGTAATGCAGATAAGAATGAATAAAATTCTGAGTCTGAACACTAAAACTTCATCTCCCCCACTCCAATCCCGGCGCTGGCAGAGGCTGAAAAGAAGCTGGAACCCCGACAGGGCTGCTCCCCATGGCAGGCTTACACCCATAGTGGGGGTGCTGAAAGCCTCTTTGGCCATGCTCTGGGGTCACCCACCCCCATGGCCGATGACTCCTGCCAGGGGGGGGCCAAAGGGACCCCGCCAGCGGCACCTTGGGACCATCACCTCTGGGGCCAGCCGCAGCTGTGGCACCTCCGCCGCCGGTGTTTGGGGCCACCTGACCCTCCAGTGGGCACAGGGGCCAGAGATGGCGATGTACTTAGAGGCTGTGAGTCTCGGTGGTTAAAAATGGTGCCAGTGGAAGTGCACATGCTCCTTGTGGGGTGCCGCCATCTTCTTGTATGTAAAACCACAGGGAGCGGCCATTTTGTTGTACGGAAGGTCTTTGCAGGGAGCCGCCATTTTGCTGTCCAGGCAGCTCTGCCGCACATGCACAGTAGTGCTGCAGGAAATTGTCAAAATTCCTATGGTGTTCAAACCCATTTCGTTTAGGGGGGGGTTGTTGTTTGGAGTGGGGAGCCTGCTGTAAGTGCTGGGGGGGTCCCCACAAACCAGGGTAAGTCACCGGCCCCTCACATGGAAGCGGCCCCTCACAGGTTCCCTAGGATCAGGCACAGGGCCGTTCTTGGGTTTGGCAGGGTCCGAGCCGGCTGCAGGTCCTTTGCATCTTTGCAGTAAAACCATCCAGTGGTACCTTTGCAGTGGTTGTCCTCTGTTGATGGCTGGAACATAAAAGGCAAATCGAGAAGCATCCTCTGGAATGGTGAAAAAACAAATCTTGAAGTCAATGACAAGAGGCCAGTCTCTTGGAATCATTGAAAGAGGAAGAAATCCAGATTGTAAATGCCTCATGTCTTCTATCACTTTATTGATCTTCCTCAAGTTGTTAAGCAATCTCCAGGAATCAGAGAAGTCTACTTGTGAATGACAAACACTGGGGAATTCCAGGGAATGTTTGTGGGTTTGGTGTGGACTTTCTGTAGTTGTTCCCTAATTTTTTGGGGGCATTCAATTTTTTTCTATTCAAGAGGCCACAGATCTATCCGAACAGGTTGATTGGTTTTCCACGATAACTTACTAATTGTAACTTAATGATGAGTGGCAGGTGTTGCTGTGGTTTCCATCAAGAATCCACTTCCATCTTTATTCCCCACTGGGACAACACGTCTCTCCCCCATACTGTTGAGGCGTTATCCTCCACCACGTAGGGCCGGATTTTTGCTGTCTTTCCTTCAGGACCTTTGACAATAATCTCGGATTTACTTTGCCGAGAACGTATGACTCCTCCATACCCTGTGACAAAACCCTTGTGTGGCCCAAGATTCCAATCTGGTGGCCAATGTTTATGAAAAATCGCAGTGACATCTGCCCCTGAGTCCAGCATGCCTCTAATCTTAACTGTTTTACCAGAATCCACGCGTGTCAGACTGCACTCCAGCTCTGGCGGTTCCTTGGTGATACGTTTTACCCAATGGACATGAGGGGCCAGGCTAAAGCCCTCAGAAGGCATTTCTCTGTGTACAGCTTCCTTATTTGTATTCATTGGCAATGAAATAGTAATTGGTGTTTTTGGTTCAATCACCAGTGGAGCCTCGAGAGCAGGAGCTAAAACTATCACCGTTTTGTTAGAATTTACTGAAATGAAAGATGAAATAACTGAAGGTCCAGGAATTCTATCACTGTCCTTGCCTATAATTAGAAAGCCTTGTCTCTGTTGCGAAGTACCAGTAACTTCTACGTGAGGGTATTCACAGCAAGAGTCTTTTGTAAAATGTTCCAATTTGGAACTTTCCAGTTGACATTGTGTCCCTGGGGGTAATAAGCTAGGGGGGCTCGGGAGATGGCTGGTGGTTTCACAAACTGCACCTGTCTCAGGTTTTCCCCAGGTACGCTCAGGTTGTTCAGTTGTTCCTGTGGTTGAGCTGCCATTAATGGTTTCGCCACTCGATGGCGCTGTGCGCTGTTTTTTACACAGCCCCAGTGTGTCTTCGATGGCTTCTTGGGGCCGCTTGGCCACCAAGCGGCCACTGAGGCCACCATGGGTAATGGGGCCACTACGGCTAACGGGGCCACTGGGACCACTGGGGCCACCAGAGCCACTGCGGCTACCAGGAACAGGCCTCGAGAGAAGGTTGTAGGTGTCCTGAAGTGTCCCCAGCAGGTCATGTGTGGTCAGGCGGGCATTGGCCTCACAAAGCTGCTCGACCTCAGCCATTCTGACCACCAAGGCCTTGAGGAATTTGGGGGACACCTCCTCTATCTCCTTCAGGAGGGCCTCGATGTACTCAAGCTGGAACAGCAGGTCCAAGGGGAATGTGATAACTCTGTAACATGCATCCCTCAAGTGCCTCACCTGCCTCATAGACTCCTCCGCCCACTGTCCCCTCCTGGTGGCTGCCCCCATCATGGCCTCCTTCATGGCCTTGGTGGCTGCTGCTGCCTTGTTGGTGGCCGCTGCCACCCCAGCATTGTGCACGGCTGCTGCTGAGGCCATCTCATCCTTCGCTGGGACCACCGGTGGCTGCCAGGCCTTGGCTACCAGGTTGTCCCCAGCTGTCCCCTGGCTGGCAGTCTTGCCCTGCACATCCCCGGCCCGGGCAGTGGCCTTGTCCTTCCAGGTATTCAGGAGCTCAGTAACCTCCTTAATCAGCGAGACTGAGCTCTGCAAGTGCAGAAACATTGACTCCTGGCAGGCTCTGGTCACAGCTCTCACATTGGCACAGGTGGCCCCCGGGGTGGCCGTGAGGGAGGCCAGGGCCACAGAAGTGGCAGTGCTGTGCTCCAGGGCATCCCGGAGGGTCCAGGTGAATTTCCTCAGGGCTGTGTGCAGGGACTCTGGGGACAGGAACAGCCGCACGTCCCTGCGTGGCGCGGTCACAGTGACCACCAGCTCCTCCAGGGCTGCCTCCATGCCCACCTGGGCCACCCATACCTGGGGAGGGGACAGGGGAGGTGGCGGGGACCTCATGGCACGTGTGGCCTCCTGGGGCGGCCCCTGTGCCCTCCAGGGGTGGCCCCTGTGCCCTTCAGGGGTCCCCTTTGTCCCCTCTCTGGAGGGCTCAGATGTTCCCTCTCTCCCTCTGTCACCCCCTTGTCCCCTCTGCCACCCCCTGCCATCACTCGCTGTCCCCTCCTGCCACCCCCCCACTGTCCCCCTTGCCCCCAATCTCCCCCGGACCCCCCGCAACTCTACCTGGGACCACCCCCAAACCGACACAACCCCAGCTGGGATCCCCAAAACCCCTCCAGGACTCCCAACCCCCCCAGGAGCCACAAAACCCCAACCTGGGACACCCCAAAATCTCCCCCGGGATCCTCCAAAACCACCCATGTCCCCTCCCGACCCCCTGTGCCGGGATTGTCGCACCTTGTATGCGTCCATGATTGCTGGGGACACAGCAGGGACACCTTGGGGACACTGTGGGGACACTCTGGGTGTTATAAATGCATACTGTATGATTGGCTTTTGCAAACATTAAAAAGAATACTACATGTGTTACATTAGAAAGTTATGCTGTATTAATATAGTCTCTTTTAGTAGTGTGATAAATGTAGTTTTTAGGCTATAGCATATGCTTTTTGTAATTAATTTAAAGAAAAGTGGGAGAGGCAATTAAGAAATTCCTCACATCATCCTGTCTTGATAGAGATAACAACAAGGACACCAAAGAACCCCAGAAGGAAGAATTTATCTGCCTCATTATCAAGGGATTTGCAACTTTGTGCAGCCACTGGAAAGATTTATTTGCAAGAAAGAATGGTGAGGGAAGAAAAGTTAAAATTAAACCTTTTTCCCTAAAGTCCCAAGAAGGGTTTAAATCAAGTCCAAAATTTATGAATATGCAATAATCTATGATATTGAAAGGAAAGATCCTTTGTTAGCCTGTGTGCCTTGGTGTGGGATGCCAGGTACCCAGACGTCTGTAATATCTTTTGCTTTATATGCCTCTTACTGTTTTATCTTTTATTATTAAACTTCTAAAATTTTAACAAAAGTGAACCGTGTTTTTCACAATTTGGGAGCTCAGCTCGGGATATATACCTCGTCTCCAACACCCCAGGGGATCCAGAGCAGGGGGAGCCCCCAGCTGATTTTGGCAGCCTTGTTCTGCTTCCCTGGGTGTAGACTGGAGATCACAGGTTAAATACTCCGAGGGGGAAAAAAGTGAAAAAAGGGAAGAAGAAGCTCCCGAAGAAGCCGTGGTTTGTGGTCCATTTTGGGTTTTACCAAGTTTCTGCATGCTTTTGTTCTTTGTTTTATAATGGTTTTCCTATTTACCCAATGTTAAACCCCTTTTTGGTTTTTTCCCAAATCATGAGTCCTGTCCATCACTCTGCAGCCTCGCCCTGATACCTGGAAAGTTCTAGTGAGACTGTGGAGTGATGTGGCATCCCCTTTTTATGTATCTAATTGTTCTACTGATTGTCCTTTTGTTCTGGGTCACTCCCCCCTCTCCAGATTGGTTCCAAGCTGTGCCCTTCCCCTGTCCCCACCCCAGCACTTAAGGTGAGAGCAGAGCGGAAAACTCACTTCTGCTGGGTTCCCTCTCTGGGTGAAATAAACCCCAGCTGAACCCCACAAGAGTCCTCTCTTCATTCCTCGCCACTGCCATGCTTCTGCCCAAGGCAAAGACCCACTGGATCAGAAAGGGATCTCAGCACAGGGAACTGTACCTTTAATGCGAGCTCGGTGCAAGAGCCAGCTGGAAAATGGGACGTGAGTTCCCTGAAGGCAGCACTGAACCTTTGCACTGCAGTATTTTCTGCTCCGTAAAAATCTTGTGCACAAAGACCTAAGAAAGAAAAAAGGACTATGAGTATTTCTTAGGGGAGCGGGTTACGGGGGAGCATGAGATGTGTGTTTGAGACGTGGCCTGGGGTTCCCCAGAACTACAAAGTAAGTGTGGAGCTTCCTGAGCTGTGTTTGTGTCCTTTGGAGAGAGAGGCAGCCAGGATGGAGGCGAAGCCACAGATAAAAGGAGTGAGAGAGACCCCCGGGGTTGGGACGGGGTCCCAAAGAAAGGGGCTGGACCCCTTTGAAGGAAGGGAGCTGAGTGTTTCCCAGCAAAATCCACTGAGAAACAGGATAAAAAGGATGGGGGGGGCAATTTTTTTTCCCCCCCCACGTTAAGGATTTAAAAAAAAATTAAAAAAACCACTCAAGAAATTTCAGCTTAGAAGCTGCTGAATTGAAGGTTTGGGAGAAAAAGAAATCCCAAAAGAAATTTGGGCTTAGAAGCTGCAGAATTGAGGGTTTGGGGAAAAAACAAAAAACATAAAACAAAAAACAAAACAAAACAAAACAAAACAAAAACAAAAAAAAAAAAAAAAAAAAAAAAAAAAAAAAAAAAAAAAACCACCACCACCAAGAAACTTGGGCTCAGAAGCTGCCGAATTAAGGGTTTGAGGAAAAAAACTCCAAAGCAAACAAGAAATTTGGGCCACGAAGCTCCTGAATTAAAGGGTTTGGGAAAAAAAAAAAACCAACAACACAACAGGAAATTTGGGCTTAAAAGCTGCTGAATTGAGGGTCTGGGGGAAAAAAAATGAAACCAAAGAAATCTGGGCTTTAAAGCTACAGAATTGAGAGTCTGGGGAAAAAAAAAACCTCAACAAAACAGGAAATCTGGGCTTTAAAGCCGCAGAATTGAGGGTTTGGGGAAAAAAATCAAAACACACAAGAAATTCGTGCTTAGAATCTGCTGAATTAAGGGTTTGGAGAAAAAAGAAACGAAAAAGGAAATTTGGGCTTAGACGCGAATTGTGGGTTTGGGGAAAAAAAAAAAAACAAAACACAAAACAGGAAATTTGGACTGAGAAGCTGCCCCGCCGTTCCCGGCCCCAGCGCCCGCCTCAGCCCGGTGCCGGCCTCTGCCCCGCCGTTTGCAGCGGCCGCGCCGTTGGCTGCTCCGCCCGTGGCTCCGCCTGCGCCCGCCCCAGCCCCGAGCGCGTATCCGCGATCGCTCCCCCGGACATGCCGGGGATCTGCCCGCCCCAATCCCGGCTGCACGGCCCGCGGCAGCTCCGCCACAAACCCCGCCCGTCCCAGCCACGGCCGCTCCGGCCGCCCGCGCCCTGACCGCTTCTGCCGGGGCCGCTCCGGCCGCGCCCGGCTCCGCGCTGGGAGCATGCGCACAAAGCCCCTGCTCGGGGCTGGTTTCCGCCCGTCCTCTCGGTGCTCCCGGCAGCAGCTCCCGCCTGCGCCCCCCCACGGCTGGAGGACTCAGCTCCGGGGCAAGCCCCGCCCCCGCCCCGCCCCCTCTGCCAATCCCAGCAGCCCCTGCGCTCGCCGCCGTGCCCTGGGTAAGCGCAGCTCCTGCTGACCGGGGAAGTTTTCCTTTCGAAGGCCCAATACCGAGCCAACATACCGACCGCTCAGTTACGAGGAGTTCCTGCGGGAGCGGGGAGCACAGCTTTTGTACAGACTTTCCCCACTCCTCCTGGAATACCAATTCTACAATACCTGGATGATCTTTTTTTATCAGGGGAAGCTGAAGCTGAAGTTAGGGAGGCTACCAGAAAACTTCTGAATTTTCTGGGGGGGAAAGGACTAAGAGTATCAAAGGGCAAACTGCAATTTGTAGAATCTGAAGTGAAATGTCTTGGGCACTTAATAAGCAAGGGTAGCCGAAAGCTAAACCCCAGAGAATTGCAGGAATTTTATCTTTTCTCCCTCCCTCTTCAAAGAAGGAAATCAGAAATCTGCTCGGATTATTGGGATATTGTAGATTATGGATTGAAGGGTTTACACAGGTAGTCAAAATTTAATATGGAAAATTGACAGAGGGAGAATATGTACAGTGGACCAAGAAAAATGATGATAAATCAGAAGAATTGAAGTCAAAACTAGCCTCAGTGCCAACTTTGAGCTTACCCTCAACAGAAAAACCCTTTTATCTGTATGTGAATGGGCAAAGTGGAGTAGCTCACGGAGTTCTGGTTCGGGAGTGGGGAGGAGTGAAGAGACCAATTGTCATTGTGAGGGGCGCGAAAGAATGAGCAGGCAGCAGAAAGGTCAGCAGGGAAAGCTCTCTCTGCTTTAATTCTCTGACTCCATCTTAAATACCTTTTACAAGCAGGCCAAAGATTGGCTGCACAGGTAGCCACCTCTTTGACCTTGTTGGTGAACATCACCATCATTCATTCTCCTCCCAGAGGAGAAATATGTAAACAAATGGATAAATTCTAAAAATATACATAGTTTACTTGAAGCTGCGTGAGAACAAATGCAAACAGTGAAAAGCAGGCAAAATTAGGGCAACATTGGCTCTGGGAAATGTGGGATGGTGAGGAGAGGAAGGGGAATCCTCCTTTGGGAATTCCCAATTCCCAATTTCCACATTCCCAGCCTCACCCCAAGCGAAGATCCCGGGCTCCAGCATTCTGGGATGCTCCACTCGGCATCGGTACTGCTCCCGCTCCTCCAGCAGCGCCTCGATCCTGGCCCAGGTGTGGAAGGTGCCATCGCTGTTGGGAACGACCCCACCCCACTCCGTCTCCTGGTCCCAGATTTCATCCCCCTTCATCCAGTTGACTGCAATGGTGTTGGGGTAGAATCCATACGCGTGGCAGGACAAGATCAGCCTCCCGTGTTCCTCTTTTCCGGACACATGGATATCAGGGGGCTCTGGAATGGGATAAGGGTGAGATGGATCCATGGAATTCCATGGGAATGGGATGAGGGTGAGATCTGACCATGGAATTCCCACTGGAACAGGATGAGAGTGAGAGCAGACCATGAAATTTCCATGGAAATGGGATGAGAGGGAGATCTCCCCATGGATTCTATGGGAATGGAATGGGAGGGAGATGTGACCATGGAATTCCCACTGGAATGGGATGACAGTGAGATCTGACCATGGAATTCTCACAGGAATTGTGTTCTCCATTTCCAAATCCCAAATTCCTACCCATTTTTTGCGCTCCAGCTCTTTCTGCCCGTGTCTGATATATGTAGGTGGGATGGACAGGAAAGGACGTGCAGGGGGGTCCCAGTGCCCAGGAATGGGGACTCAGGGGCTTCTAGAGTTATGGAAGGGGGGTGCAGGGACTGGGAGAGGTGGGATGGGCGTTCCAGGGAATCCTCAGACCCAGGAAAGCGGGTCCAGGGGTCCCCAGTGCCAAGGAAAGAAGAGTCACAAGTTGAGGAGACCTGGGACTAGGAGGCTCAGGGGTCCTTGATGCAGGGGAAAGGGGGGGCTGGGGGCTGAGAAAAACAGGAATGGGGGTCCAGGGGGTCTCAGGGTAAAGAAAAACTGGGAGTCTGAGGATTGGGAAAGGAAGGATGGATGGGAAAGGGGGTGCAGGGGGACATTGTTGTAGGGTAAGAGAGTGCAGGGTGTTCCCAGGGCCCAGAATCCCCCTTGGGATCATCCAGAACCCCCAAGAGACCCTCCTAGACCCCCTGGGACCCCCCATGCACAGGGTGAAGAATTGGGGGACGCAGAGATTGGGGGGTCTGGAGGTGTCCAAGGGTCAGGAAGCAGAACCGGGAGAGCCGGGAAGGGTCCGAGGTTCAAGGAAGGGACTGGGAGAGGCGGGATGGGGGATCCAGGGGGTCCCTGTGCCCACGAAAGGGGGATCCAAGGGTTCCCGGGGCTGATGGAAGTGGGGTCTGGGAGCTGGGAAAGGCAGGACTGGGGGTCCAGGGGGTCCCTGGGTCACAGGAAAAGGGGGGTCTGGGGCTGGGACAGGCGGGCGGATCCCGGGGACGCAGCCTGGGCAACGGGAAAGGGAAAGCGACCGAGGGAACGCAGTGGGGGAGGGGTCGGGGGGGAAAAGGGGAATTCCAGGGAGTTCATCTGGATTCCATTTGATCCCTGCTGAGACCCCCCTGAGACCCCTGGGACGGCCGGGACCCTCTGAGACCCCGTTCCGAGAAGCGGCGGTCTGGAAAACAGAGGGGACACGGAAAGTTGGGAGATCTGGGGAGTCCAAAGGTCAAGGAAAAGGGCGGGTGTAGGGTCTGGGAGAAGCGGGACGCCCGAAAAGGGGGTGCGGGGGGTTCCCAGAGCACTGACGGGGCTGCGGGGGGGTCCCAGTCCCGGATAAGGGGGTGCAGGGGGGTCTCGGGGCTGGAGAAGGGAGAACAGGGGAGTCCCCGTGCCCAGGAATGGGGCTTCAGGGGGAGTTTCCATTCCCGGAATTCGGGATTCAAGGGGGTCGTGGTGCCCAGAAATGGGGGTTCAGGGGGATCTCGGTGCCCAATAAGGGGGTGCAGGGGGGTCCCGGTGCTGGAGAATGGGATGGAGGGGGACCACAGGACCCAAAATGGGGCTCAGGGGGGTTCCCGTGCCCGGAGGTTGCGGTTCAGGGGGTCCCGGTTCGGGGAGTCCCACTCCCGTCCCGCTCCCGGCTCCCCCAGGAGCCCCAAGAGCCCCCAGCCCCAGCGCTGGAGCCATCGCAGCCGTCCCCGGGCTCGGCCCCACCCTGCCCAATCAGCGCGCGAGCTGCCGCAGTGACGGCAGAATCAGCCAATGGCGGCGGGCGAGGGGCGGGCGCTGCACACGGCACGGAGCCCCGCCCTTTCCCGGAACTCCGGCAGCGCTCGGAAACCTCGGCTGAGGAGCGGCCTCGGCGCTGGGCCCGGCCCGGGCAGGAGGCCGAGGAGCCGCTGCTGCCCTGAACCGCCGGGAGCTCGGCGGGAGCGGCACCTGAGGGCGCTGCGAGCGGCGCCTGAGGCCGCCACTGCCAAGGGAAGCTCTTACTGGGCTCCTCATTCTGCTTATTATTAATGCTGTGGGTTGGTGTGTGTTGGCCTGGTTATACACACCAGTAAAGAGCTGTTATTCCTGTCCCCAGATCTTTGCCCGAGAGCCCCGCAATTTTCAAAATTACAATAATTCGGCGGGAGGGGGTTTGAATTCTCCATTCCAAGGGAGGCTCCGGCTTTCCCTGGCACACAGCTGTCTTTAAAACTAAGACAACACCATTCCCTCAGTTAGTTATAAAAGTTAGTAATAATAGTTACAATATAAAAGCTTGTTGTAATAGCTATAACAGTTTTAATATAAAAGTTAGTTCTAATAGTTACAATACAAAAGCATTTCACCATAGTGCAGTCTCTTTTTAAATATTTTCCTCAGGTCTATGATACAATATATGGTGCACACATAACCTGATAGATTATGTTATATCAAAAAGCAGCTGAAAGTAATTATAAATTGTACTCTATCAAAATCACTGTGGTTAATTACAGCATGCAAAAGCTGATATATGAATGTGAAACCAAATATTTTATTGTCATTTCTATTGTCATTTATAACCCCCTCTACTGCAAGGCACGGAGGGGGCTCATTCAGCCCCTGCCTCCCTGTCCCCGAGTGTCCCTGAGTGTCCCCAGTGATGTCAGCCCAGGAATTCCCATCAGGATTTGGGACAATTTCAATAAAAATTTCCTAAAGATTCCCCAAATTTATCTCAAATCCCACATGCTGAGGGGTAGGAGACAAGTGACACCAGCGGTATGTCCAATGATGTCACCTCCCCAATGATGTCACAGCAGTGACATCACTGTCCCCGCAGCAGCCTCGGGATGTCCTCGATGGCTCTTTGGCACTGGTCGGCCACTGTGGGGCCATTGGGGCCACCAGGGCCACCAGAGCCACCAGAGGGACTCGAGAGGAGCCTCTGGATGTCCCTGAGTGTCCCCAGCAGGTGACACCTGGCCAGGTGGGCAGTGGCCTCACACAGCTGCTTGAGCTCGGCCGCGTCAGCCACCAAGTCCTCGAGGACACTGGGGACACCTCCTCTGTCCCCTCCAGGGCGGTCTCGATGTTCCAGAGCAGGTTGTGCAGGTCTGAGGGGCACAGCCATCCTTCCTCACACGTGCCCATCACGTGCCTCAGCAGCTCCTGGGTCTCCTCCACCCGCTGTCCCCTCCTGGTGGCCACCCCCGCCTGCCTGGTGGCCTCAGAGGCATCGTGTGCGGCCACCGCCGAGGGCAGGGACACTGACGGCTGCGGAGCCGCGGCCACCAGGCTGTCCCCAGCTGTCCCCCACTGAGGGGGGGGGGTCTCATCCCGCAGGTCCCTGGCCACGACAGTGGCGGTGGCCTCAGCAGGGTCCTCGTTGGTGGCCCTGGCCATGTCCTTGCCCTCCAAGGTGCTGAGGATGTCCACGGCATCCCAGAACAGCCAGCCCCAGCTCTTACTGAGCGTGTTTACTGACTGCCACTGAAACACGGGACTGGGAACTGGAGGATATTGATCCCAGAAATCAGCAGGTATTGATTAAAGGACAGGCATTCAGATGATGTGTATTGCTGCTCTGTGAAGGAAGAGACAGGACGGTGTGCCAGAGCAGCGAGGAGGAATGCAAAGATGCCTGATAAGGGGGGGATGCTGTAAGAGACCATCCAAAGATCCCTCATCTGCCTCACGACCATCATCACGGACAGAGACTGAAACCCCTAAAAGGGCTCTAAAACCCCAGCACAGGAGTTCTGGCCTGGCTGAGGTGGGACGTTTGCCAACGGTTGCCTGCAGGTGTGTTCAGTGGAAAAACCCAGCACGCATTTCCATGGGAACATCAGAACCTGAGCAGGAACAATGGGAAAGTCACGGTGAATTGGCTGCAGCTGCTGACGGCTGTACCTGTTCTGAGTTAGCCCTGCACCTGCTGAGGGCTGTACCTGTTCTGAGTTAACCCTGCACCTGCTGAGGGCTGTACCTGTTCTGAGTTAACCCTGCACCTGCTGGCGGCTGTACCTGTTCTGAGTTCTCAAAACAAACACACAGTAATGATTTCCCCACCTTTTGGCCAACTGCCTGTCGCTTTGGAAAGGACTATGAGGAGCCCTGAGTTAACCAAAGACTTTTGCGATCTCCCCATGGAAGAAGACGGATCTATTGGCCGGACCACGAGGATTTCATCTCTTCGTTGGTGGCTGTTACCCACCTCCTCTTTCTCTTTTCTTGCTGTCCTTTGTTTCCCTTCAAATCCTTCTATGGCATTTGCTGTGGGCACTAATAAAAGTGCATTTGATTTGATGAATACTGAAATGTCCTCTGTGTTGTTTCTGCACTCTGAGATCAGTTAACGAACCATCACGATTCCCGCTCGCATTAGCGGATGGTGACAGATGCTGACCAGAACAGGAGACAAGAACACAAGATTACCAGAGGTCCAGAGAGGACAAGGGGCCTTGGGCCCCCAGGACCAGACAAACCCGGCCTTAGAGCTCGGACTGTGACCAGAGGATCGCTGGGCAGGAGCAAGGCAGAGGGGTCAGAAGTTCATCTCTGAGGAAAACTATTCCTCTTCATCCCTGAGACCCCCGAGACGCCCACCAGAGACACCTGCGCAGGCACAGGACTGATGAGACCATCGGCACACGGAGCGGGGAGGGTGGAGCCAGGGAATGAATATGCACAGGGCTATTGGGAGACTTGATGTGTCTGGAACATTCTAGAGGGTAAAAGAGCACGGGAGTGGGCGAGGGGCTGTGCTCGCCTTTGGGAGCTGTCCCACATCGTGCCCAGCGCTGAATAAATCACATTCTTGCCTTAACACTCACTCTGTCTCTGAGTTTCAGAGTCTTTCCGTGTGTCAGTCTCAGCTGACTTATTACAATACAGGAGGCTCTCAGGTAAAGGTATGGGGGCAGGAATAACAGTCCTTTACGGAGAATATTAAAAATAAAAACGTAGTAGTACAAAACAAGCAAACAAACAAAAAAAGGAAACCATAGATATCCCCCTGGCATTACGAGGGATGGGTCATGGAAGAGATAAAGAAAACACTTCCCCACCGTGGATTGGCCACAAGCGGTTCTGGGGGTGAATGAGGCAAATTCCTGTTTTATTGCTGCTGGTTGGTTCTGTGGGTGAGTTTTAAAACCTCGGGTGTTTTTCCTGTTTGGTTCTTTGCATATTCGTAAAGCTCGTGTGAGGCGATCGTGGTTTGGGGAGTTGTGGTGTAGTTTTGAGGTAATACTGGCATCTTGTGTCCAAAGTCATAATTGCATCAAACTTCCACATACATATATATATTCCTTTCTTACCATGCGCAGGAGGGAACTCTTTGAACTCTTTACATTTGTACTTTTCGTTTTTTCTTTTCACTGCCTGTTGTTTTAGGGTTTGTTCAGTGTTGGTTGCCAGGAGTTCTGTTCTTAAGAGATTTTGCGTTTTACTTTGATGGAGCATTTTCTATAGGGTTTGTTTGTGGTATTGTCTTTAGGGTTGGTTTGATAAAGAGCTGTGGGGTTTTCTACTGCTGTTTGTTTTCATGCTTTTTGTTGTATTGTCTTTAGGGTTTATTTCATAAATTGCCATGTTTTTTTAGTTACTGTTGGTTTTTTTAAGTTTTTTTTTTTTTTTTATTAAAAGGCAATGTGAATATTGCCTTTAGAGTTTATGTGATAAATGCTGTTCTGGGTTATTGCTGTTTGTCTTCATGTTTTTGCTGTGACTATTGCTTTTTGTTGAGTGTGCCTTGCCATAGACAGTGCCTTGGTGACAATGGTGACAATTCTAACCACGGTGAGACAGCTGGAAGGGGTCCCTCTCCCCAGTGGTTTGGGCTCGACCCTTGGGAGTTTGTGACCCCAAAAGTAATTGTGTGATAAGGGGGGACACCAGCAGGTTTATTTAGAGGGGCTACACAGTTCTGCAGGGAATGTGGTTGCGTTAGACTAAAAGCAGCCTGCACCAAAAAGGTCTGAATATCCAGATGAAGAGAAGGAGTGGGACCATCTGTTTCTGCAGGCAAGGGCGCACCCAGCGTGGGTGTTGGTTAAGTGTGGGTCCTGTGGAGAGCAGTGCTGCTGTTCCCTGAGCAGAAGACACAGTGCTTGTGCCCAGTGTGGGGAACAGGGTGAAGAGGACCCCGAACCAGAGATTTTAGAGTGTTTTTGCAAAAGATCACATGTAGCTCTGGAGATCTGGAGTGTAAAAGAAAAAGACTGGGTAAAGACTGGATGAAAGTGTGAGAAGAGATTTGGGTGGAAACGAAACAGGAGAGGAAAATAATGGGATGAGGAGAGGGAAGGAATTTAGAGGGCTCGTTAGATGAGGCATGGAGGGTTTTCAGCAATCGAGAAGAAAGGTGTAAGCAAGGGATGAGAAAGTTAATGGCAGTAGTAAAAAAATGAAGGTTTGGTAAGGTTTGGGAAGGTTTTGGAAGGGAATTTCTGGGAAGGGAAGGTTTGGGAAGGGAAGGTTTGGGAAGGTTTGGGAAGGGAAGCTTTGGGAAGGCAAGCTTAGGCAAGGCAAGCTTAGGCAGGGCAGGGCAAGGCAGGGCACGGCAAGGCAAGGCAAGGCAAAGCAAGGCAAGGCAAGGCAAGGCAAGGCAAGGTGTCTCCCTGATTTTCAGCTTTCTCATTCTGTTGACATTCTTGTACTGGAGATTTTCACGTATGTAACATCAAGCAGATTGTTTTAATTTTTCTTTCTCTGAGATGGATTTCTGAGTTGACCACTGGGGTCAGAGGGGTGTTCCTCTGATCTCCCAATCCTTGATCACATTCCAAATCCTTTTCAAACCCCAAATCATAATAAACGTCCTCTTTGGCTCCTCATTTCAACCTGACTGGTGAGTGCCGTTCTTTCCTCCCGTGAACAGGGACATCTGGTGCCCCCTGACCATGGGAATTGCTGCCTGTGGATTGTGGTGAGGTGCTGTGAGTTTTTGACGTTAACGAGGATTCGTTTGCAGCCTCTGTGAAATGGTATTCCCCGGATCCAGGCTTGACACTTTGGCCTTGGACCTGTGGCAAGGCAAGCTGGAGCGGAAAAAGTTTTCTGTTTCCAAGGATGATTTTAGGCTTTTGTTTTATCATGGAAAATGCTGTGGGCTGTTTCCGGACACCATGAGAGCGATTTCATGGGATGCCTGGAGCCAGTTTGGCACCTTCCCCATCCAGGCTTTGTCTGCGGGTTACGATGCAGGCCTGGTGGAATTGCTGAGGCTCTGGAAGCAGTGTTATAATGTTACAAGAAATTATGGGAGCTGGTGGCTCCTGTGAGTGGATGTGTCTCTCCTGGAGAGTTTTCCAGCTCAGATGCTGAGCGGGGGGAAGAAGCAGCGTCCCTCTCAAGGGCTGAGATGGGTTCCGAGTTGGACTGGGGGCAGAGCCCTCCTTTTCTTCCCAGGACACTGTGATGGAGGACGTCTCCGTCCAGGGCAGCACGGCAGGTTTCCCCGGGGGAGTCTGCGGGCGCCTGGGGCTCCTGCGGAGTCAGCGGTGCCGGCCGGGCCCGCGGCTGCTCCAGCCCCGCCGCTGTCGCCTCCCACGGAACTCGGGGCTGCGGCGGTTGCCGGCCCCACGGGATGCGCTTTTGGCGGGGACGTGGCCACAAGGAGGCCGGCGCCTCCCTGGGGAAAGGGGTCCCGGAGTGGATCTTTTTAGCGGGGCTGTGGACAGTGTCCCCCATGTCCGGAAACTGTTTGTCCAGGAGACAAAACGAGGTTTTGGGGGTCTCATTGATGCGGATTTCATGGGATGGATTTATGCCATGGTTTCCACACCCACCCTCCCGTGTCACTGTCCCTGAAGGGATCAGAATTGTTCACCTTGTGCTTTTTTTGAGTCATCTGTTCACAGGACAGAGAGCCGGCGGTGAGAAGAAGGCTGCTCCGAAACTACCCGGCTGCCCCAAGGTCGCTGGACTGTTCTTCTGACCAGAGACTGTCCTGAAACAGTTTTTACCCTGTCTGTCTCTGGAGTGGACATCGCGGTTCTCTCCCCTGCCCCTTGGCCTCTGGAATGGACTCTCCCTCAATACAAATTCGTCGCCCTTGGTGATTTGGTTCAGGAGCTGTTGGACCAGGATCATCTGGAACTTTCTACCAGTCCCTGGAACACCCCTGTTTCCTACCTCAAAAAGAAGTCTGGGACATGGAGGTTGTTACAAGACAGAAAGTTAATGCCGTGGTGGACAGCCTGGGGATGTTGCAGGCTGATGTGCCGTCACCCACCAGGCTTCCCACAGATTGGTTGATCCTCATTGTGACTCTGAAAGATTGTTTTTTGTGATTCATTTGCATCCTACAGGTATCACTGGCCGATGAAATGATAAATGGTCCGATCCCTTGCACGTCTCAGACTGGATCTTCCTGCCCCATCAGCTGCAAAAGACTGCAAACACATTGTTTGAGCTAATTGCTTGATTTCAGCTGAAAAAGACGGCAGATCACTTTGTTTGAGCTCATTGCTCAATTGATAATTAAATGCAGGCAACAGTGCTTGCAATTGATGGGTGTGAATCTCACAAAATTCACACTCTCGGTACTGTGGGAGAAATTTGACTGGAGCTTTGCAGGCAATGTTTCTCTGCCAAATGCTCTGGGAAATTTTTCAGGGCAGGTTGCTTGTCATCTGCCCAGGCATGAGCTATATCAAGTGGCAAAATTCTCTAAAATTCCTTTGCGGCCCAAAAATGGTCAGAAGCCAGTGCAAGGACCCACCGTCTCTACAGACGGTTCGGGAAGGACACGACGGGCCATTGTCGCTTGGAAGGATGGATCTGGGGGTCAAGTTTTGGAAGGTCATGAGGATGGAGCAGCCCAACTGGTTGTATTGAGGGCTGCCATCATGGCATTTCCAAAGTTTTCCCATGAAGCTTTCAGTTTACTCACGGATTCTGTTTCTGTGGCCAACATGGCACAGCAGTGGGGTCATTCAATTTTGAAGGGGGTCAGCAATGTTGCTTTGTCTCATTTGCTGAACTCCCTGTGTTGTGCCCCTGAGGCCGGGTTCTCCAAAACAAAAACGGCAAATGCAGGGTGCACTCCGCACAATGGATTGGCAAAGGTTTTGTGTGCCATCAAGTACAGTAATGTGCTGCAGAATTCTAATGACCCTGTCATGTTGAAAGCAAGAAACCGTGACTGAAATGAAGGTCAACAAGTGGAGGAACCACTGAGTGACAGCTCGGATGTTGATGACATGAGTGGTCACTCTGATGGCCCTTTCATGTAAAGAAATTGAACATTGTTAATTTTCCCTTTCCTTCTTTCTTTTGTTTAACGATAAAAGGGTGAGATGTCGCCCCAAGTTTGGCTGTTTTTCACTGTTTGGATTTTCTTGCCACGCAGCTTCAAGAAAACTATGTGCATTTTCAGAATTTCTCTATTTCGTTTACATATTTTCTCCTCTGGGAGGAGAAAGATGATTGATGGTGATGTTCACCAACGAGGTCGAAGAGGTGGCTACCTGTGTAGCCAATCTTTGGCCTGCTTGTGAAAGCGTATATAAGTTGGATATAAATAGAATTAAAGTGGAGAGAGCTTTCCCTGCTGACCTTTCTGCTGCCTGCTAGTTCTTTCATGTCCCTAACAGTGACAGTGTTTAATACCTAAGTGTGGCAAGCCCGTGCTCTGGGGCAGCAGCTGGTGCTGGGACAGCCGCAGGAGCTGCACTAATGCCCCGTGGTGCTCGGGGGGCACTGAGGTGATGGGAGTTCATAGGGACCCTCTGTGGTCATCACTGTGCACGAGAAGGGTTTTTAGTGTCTGGGATCGATTTTCCGGGATTTCTGGGCCCCGAGGCCCAATATGGCAGCAACGGGACCTGCGGTCAGGGTTGAAAAGTTCACAGCGACCCCAGCCCAGTGCCCGAGGGCTGAGCAGAGCTGGTTGGGAATACCCCAATTATCTGCACCGCTCAAAGCCGCTTTCCCGGCTCCAGATGCAGCCTCTGCCCGGCCCCGACACGACCCTGCTGGGTCACTGCTCGTCGCACAGCTGGAGGGGTTTGATGGGGCCGTGCCCCACCTGTCCTTCGCTATGGCTCCTTCAGTGACACAAGGCAGCCAAGACCCCTCAGTGCTGCCCCACCCAACCCTCGTTCTGCTCTTTAGTGTCAGAGTGGCCACAGCTGGTGCGGGGTTTTTGTTATTTTTGATTCTATTCTCTACTGCCGCTGCTTCTCGCCGCTCCCGGTGCAGTTCTTCCATGACAAAGGTGGCACAGAACCCTCCTTGCGGTTCTTTGCTTGTATTTTATTCTATTCTCTGTGTTCAATCCTATTCACACCTCACATCCGCCTCGGCGCTGCCCTTCTGGCCACACCCGGCAGCGCCCGTCCCGCAGCGCAGCTTTTCAGTGACACCGGGTGCAGGGGACTCCCTGGTGTAGATTTTTAGCCTATTTTACTGTATTCTCTGTATTTTGTTCTATTCACTCCCCACCCGTGCTTTGGTACAGCTGCTTCAGATGCAGGTTGGGGAGACACCCTTGGCTCTTTGATGGCATTTTAGTCTTTTCTCTACATTTTAGTCTCATCTTTTGTTCCCACCTCGCCCGTCTCGCTGAGCGACTCCTTCAGGGACCCGGGGCAGCACAAACCCCTCGGGGCAGCTCCAACAGGGCCCCGCCTGCCACCGCTCCCCGAGGCCTCCTCACTGCTCCCTGGGGATCGGACACCACAGGCGGTGCCTGCTCCTTCCTCTTCCTCTTATTCCTCTGGATGGGATTGAGAAAAGTTTAACTGGGGCAAGGAAACTAATTTTTAGAAGAAAATGTAAATGAAGGTGATTTGAATGGGAGGGGGTGATTTGAATTAGGGAGAGGAAATGAAGTGGGGGAGGAGCCCCCAGCCCTTGGCTGTGACCCAAAGGTGCTGCCAGAGGTTCCCCTGCTCCAACCCCTCAGGCTGCGGATGTGGAGCTGTAGCTGATCCCCGGGAATGTCTCAGGACAGAAACTCCATTCAAGCTTTTATGTTCCCAGTCACTCGCAATAAGGTCTGAGTTCCCCAACGTGGTCCCAGTTCCTCCCAATTGTGCCCTGTATGGTTCCTTTCACTCTCAATCCCGCCCACTAGGAGTCCAGTATTGCCCCAGTCACTTCCAGTACGAATCCAGTCACTCCCAGGGGCTCTGGTCCCAGCCAGGACCCCCCGCTCCATTCCTGTGATTTGGGGGGGTTGTGTGTCCCCCCAGCCCCTCTGTCACTCTGTCCCCACCTGGCTGCTCCTAGTGTTACCAGTAAAGCCTCCCAGTTCGCCTCAGTCTCGTTCACTGGGGGCCAGTGGGGAGGGACCATTATCTGGGGAGGGAGGCAAAACAGGCCCCCGGATGGATCAACAGTGGGGACCCCAGTGTGCTCCCCCCATGTCACCCCACTCTGGGGACTCGTTGGGGGACACCTGAAACTCAACAATGCACCAACTGAACCCCAAAAGGTGCCAGGACCCCTCTAAGCCACTGGGTCTTATCAGGAAAATTTGAGGAGGGGTCTCATGGGGGGCACCCAGGCTGGGCCAAGAGCCCAGTGCTGCCCCAGCCCAACCTGCCTTGGATCAATTCCGGGGATTAGAAAAAAGGAGTGGGACCCCTCCCAATGCAGACTGGGGTCCCAGACCCCTCCCCCACTCTTTCGGCATCCAAGACCCCTCTTTTTCCCCACTCTTCCACCACTTCCCCACTGCCCCCCAATCCACCACCATCCTCCATGCTTGGTTTTGGGGGTTCTGGCCCCTCCTGTTCAGTCTGGGGGGCAATACTCCCTTTCCCTTAATTCAGGCACCTCCTGACAGCGTTTTCCTGGGCGGAATCCCTGACTTCAAGGATTTTTGGGGTGCAGATGTCAGGGGGAACAGCTCTGTCTGGCCTTCCCCTCCCCCTTGTGGCCTCTCGGCTGCCCCAGACACCCTGAGAGTGCTGGGATTTCCCTCCTGGGGACAAGGACCTTCATTCCTTTCCAGGAGCACAATGCCCAGATGAGGGTCGAGGTCAGGGGGTCCTTGAGCAGCTGCCCCAGAACCTCCGCCAGGGTCTCCCAGCGCAGCCAGAGCTGCTGGGCCTGGGGTCCCCAAAGCCCTCAGCAAACCCCAAGGCCCTCCCAGGAACCCTCAACACCCTCAAACCCAGCATCCCCCACAGCCCCTGCAAGTTCTCCACATGGCACTGGCCATGGCCATGTCCTCACATGTCACTGGCCATGTCCCACCCTGTCCTCACCCCTGGCTGTCTCCCCACCCTGTTTCCATCCCTGTCATTGTCCCCTACGTCTCCATCTGAGTCCGTGTCCTCACAAACGGCCATGTCCCCCATCATGTCCATGTGTCCATCCACATGTCACTCTCCCTGTCTCTGTCCTACCATGTCAATGTCCCCCCATCATCCCAAGCATGGCTTAGTTCAAAGTCTTTATTTTTAATCTAATGCTGCATGTTTTAAAGATATGAAGAGAAATTAAAAGCAAATCAAGGCCAAAAGAAAAGCATTTCTCTGTCTATGCCAGAGGATCATGCACATGCTTGGGTGGAAGGGAAGAACATTTTTGGAGGGGTTTCCACCCCACTGTCTCCAAAATCTTGGTCTTTGCCCCAGATCATCACCATGTGACTGCAGAAGATGCCCTCGGGCAACAGCAAATCAAAATTGTGGAATCCCTGAGGTTGGAAAAGATCTCCAAGACCATCCAGTATTCCTTGATGCCACCAGAAGACAGGAGTGAACACAAAAGAATTTCTGGGGTTGGAAGTCAACAAATCTGCTCTCCCCAAGGAATTCCCAATGTCAGTCTGTGTCCCAGTGGATGTTCCTGCCCCTGCATTCATCCAGGTGACCACAGGGAGACAGGAAGATGTGGATCTCCCACAGCCAGGTGTCTTCCCAGCACGGATCACCAGGACCACAGATCACCAGGGCTCTGCCCAACGGGGGTCACTGGGGATCATCCAACGCCGGTCCTCCCATGGGGGATGGAGCTGGAGCAGCGCACGAAGCTCTTCCTGCACTTGGGGCACTCGCAGAGCTTCCCTTATGGTGCCTCCGTTGGTGTTTGGCCAAGGTTGAGCTATGTGAGAAGCTCTTCCCACACTGGGGACACTCGTAAGGCCTCTCCCCGGTGTGGATGCGCCGGTGGACAGTGAGGACACAGTTGCGCTTGAAGCCCTTCCCACAGTCAGGACAGCAAAAGGGCCTCTCATCTGTGTGAATTCGTTGATGGACAATGAGATCAGAGCTGGTCTGAAACCTCTTCCCACACTCCGGACACTCGTAGGGCCTCTCCCCGGTGTGGATGCGCTGGTGTTTTCTCAGATCAGAACTCCATCCAAAGCTCCTCCCACATTCCAAGCATGTGTAGTGCCCTTCACCAGTGTGGATCAGGCAATGCCGGAGAAGATAGGAGCTTGCTCTGAAGCTCTTCCCACATTCCCCACACTTGTAGGGTTTTTCCGCACTGTGGATCCTCTGATGCCGGATCAGGTGGAAGCTGTGCTTGAAGCTCATCCCACATTCTCTGCATTCATAGGGCCGTTCCCCACTGTGTGTCATCTGGTGGTTCCTCAGGCTGAAGCTTTGCCTGAAGCTCTTCCCACACTCCCCACACTCATAGGGCCGTTCCCCAGTGTGGATTCTCCGGTGTTTCGTCAGGTGGGAGGTGTGCCTAAAGCTCTTCCCACACTCCCCACACTCATAGGGCCGTTCCCCAGTGTGGATTCTCCGGTGCTCCCTGAGGTTGGAGCTGTGCCTGAAGCTCATCCCACACTCCCCACACTCAAAGGGCCGTTCCCCAGTGTGCGTCACCTGATGCTGGATCAAGCTGTAGTTACGGCTGAAACCCTTCCCACATTCCAGGCACTTGTGGGGCTTCTCCCCTCCATGAGGCTTCTCCTCCAGCTCTGAGCTCCGGCTGGATCTCCGGCCGCCCTCCTGGCACAGGGGAGGCCTTTCCTCCTCACTGCTCCCTGGGCTGGGTTTGCAGCCCCTCCTCCTGCGGGATCTGTGGGGCTTTTCCTCCTCCTCCTCCATCTGGGCACTACTTGGGAATGAAAAACTCTAGTTTGGGGAGAAAACAAGAGGAGAGCACCTGAAGCTGGGGGTTCCTCCTTGCCCAAGTTATTCTGTAGAAGTCAATGGGTACCGTTTGTCTGTGAAACCTCTGAAACACCAAGATTCAGCCTAAAAGTTCTCCAGATATAAAGACAGATCAAAAACTCCCCGTACATCCAGACTCAGCCAAAACCTCTTCTAATATATAAATATTCATCCCCGTATAAAAACTCTCCCCTCCCACCTCCCCAAATTCCCCTCGCGGGGGGCGCTGGGGCCCGGGGGGGGCACAGGTGGGGAACGCTGAGAGCTGCGGGTCTGCCTGGCAACTGGTGAGTCATCAGTCCCGCCATCCCTGATTGGCTGAGCGCTGCCCGAGGGGTGGGGCTGCAGCAAGGGGCGACACCCTGCTCCAGGGCGATGTCCCGCAAACGGGGGACCCCCATGAAAGGAAGAAGAGGAAAATGTCTCTACAAACAGATGCTGACAATCTGCTTGGAGATAGGGTCAAGCACTTGAACATGAGGAAGGGGCAGAAGAAGCCATCAGTTCCACAAAATGTTATTAACTGACCACACAGACTGCTGCTCAGCCAAGGTCCTGCGAAATTCATCAACTTCGACAAGAAGAAAGACTTAACAGAGCTCTGAATATCATTACCTATACAGAAGTGGGGTGTAGATTAGGGGGGCATGTGGCAAGTGAATTGGGAAGTCTGTACCTCTCAACTACTTCAGCCAATGGCGAAAGGGAGAGGGAGATGCAGCTGGGAAAATTAGGATGAAAAGCAGGCTGCATACTCCAACAATTGGAAAGACCCCATGGGAGCTGCGGGGCCGGGCCGGGGCTGTGGGGCAGCCGGGGCTCAGCGCCGGGCGCTGCCTGACCCCACCACCCCCCGGGCAGGGCCGGCACTGGCCCCCGGCCCCCAGGAGGCTGCGGGACGCCCCGGCCGCTGCCCGGCCCCGTGGAGCTGCCGGCCCTGCCCGCCGGGGGAGCCGCCTTGGGACACTGCGGCACGACAGGCCCCGGCTCTGGGATACGGGCTCTGCAGGGCACCGGGAGAACAAGGAACAGCAGCCAGGAACGGCTGGCAAATGTGCATTATACATGGAGGGATCCAGATCATCTTTTAAGGACTTTGTTTGGGTGGCTGGAGAAAGGAATGATTTGCAGAAAGCTCCGCAGCTGTCAGAGGATGAGCACCCACAGGCGCTCAGGGGGGCTGCACCAGGGGCACAAGAAGCCCCTGCAGCACTTGGTCACAAAGGCACAGCAGGGGAAGGCAAGAAGGGAGGAGGAAAAGGCCAAGCTGAAGGCAAAGGCCATGGCAGAGTTTCCACAGCCCCTGAGGGATGCACCCCAGGGCCCAAAGAGAGAAACAACTTGTGCCAGAACACACAGGAGTGTAACTTGTTAGGAAGGACCAATCAACAGAATACACAGGAATTTAGTTGCTAGGCAAAGGCCATAGAGATAAGATGTATATCCTCAAAACTCAGGAAAGAGGGACTTAGCTATTGTGAAGACCCAATAAAGCACAACCAGTTGATTAAGAAACCAGCAAGAACCAGGCTCCTGGTTTTGGCCTGAGAAAACTGACCTGGGAATTAGCCAAACCTTCACTGCACCTGCTCAGAGATGGAGGTCCAATAGCCAACACTGAGGAAGACTTCTTACTTCATCAGGAGACCCCTGACCACAACCACCAGAAGGCTTAGCACCATCAAAGACTGATTGTAATATAAAGTCCAAGAAGGTGGAGAATGGGCAGAGAATGGGTGGGCAGGGAGCTGGAGTTCTGTGGGATCTCAGTCTATTCAAACCTGGAACCTGTCACGACTAAGCACACACAATTGGTGGAAATATCCCCTCTGTGTCCCAGCTGGAATAAAACAAACCTGCTGTACAATTCCCAATTGTGCAGTCCTTATTCCACACTCCACCACGACTGAGCAGCACTGAAGGCATCGGAGCAGCAGCCAGGGCTCCACAGCGGGGGAAGCCCCTGTGCCTGCCCACAGATCCTCTGCTGGAATCGTCTGCCTGGCCACCTCCTCGGCCATCTCCACACACTGGGGGCCAAGCCTTGCTGCCACTGCTTGAGCTTCAGGGCTTTCTGTGCCTGCACTGCCACAGGGGCTGGGGAAGGCACCAGGACAATTCCACTCTGGCTCTCAGTCACACTCACACACTGGGCTGGATGGGATCACATTGATGGGAAATATACCAAGTTTACATTTAAAAAAATCTTATTTCTCTAGTCAGGCTTGCTTTGCCTTTGCCCTGGGGAAAGGAATTTTAAAGGTTTATTGAAGTTTATTCACTGAGGGGATTACACCACCAACAGAGATGAGTTTAACATCTCAGCAGACTGGGAATTGCCCAAAAGACACCCACAAAAACAATGACCAGCAGCAAACAGCAACCAACATCTTCCCCAGACACTGCACCTGGAAAAGTTGGAGACACCTGCTCTGGAAAAGGCTGATAAGGAAATCCAGCAGTGTGAATGTAATTAACATCAGAGGCAAAGAAATCTGGCTGCAATAGGAGATCAAATACTAAGAACTTGGAAGCAATGAACATTAAACCAATGGATTTCTATGGTTCAGACTGTTTAAAGTTTGAGAAAATCTCGTCAAAAATGTTTTTGTGTATATTTTGTTTGGCTCTTAGTGATGGAAAAATTTTGGTACGAGTTTTTCAATGTTGCATTTTGCAAAACAAGAAGAGCTTTAAGGGAGACCCCTTAACACATGAGCAATTAATAGAATATTGTAAAAAAAAAAGAAAAGGAGAAAAAAAAGCAGATTTTGGGGGGACCAAATGTGAGTCATTCAATGTCTCCTCTGGAAGAGAAACTTGGCTCCAGGCAGCCAGGAGAGGAGCTTTAGAAATGCAAATTAACACGGCTAGGGAAAAGTGCAGACAATGGATCAGGCTCTTCTTGCCTGGGGGAGGAATTGGGCTGATTCCCTCTGGCCCTCAGCCCAAGCTCTGCCTGCTTGCACAGATGGAATTGGCACAGCCAAAGGCAGAGCCCACAGTGAGGATTTCTGACTCTGCAACACAAATTGCTTCAGCTGCAAAGGGAAACAGCAAATGGAGAATGTTGTGAAAACTTCACTACAATAAGTGGGGGGAATCATCCCACTCCAATATTTGCTGGCATTGTCTATGATATATAGGGTGTATTAGCCCACCACTGTTTTTGCTACCACAAGCTCAGCGAAATCAGTTGGGAATCCAAGTATGTGATGATTTCATTAGAGAAAAGACAAAAATTGATGCAGCCCTGGCTGCAGGGAGAACCCAAAAAAGGGGAAAAGATGAACAGCCACCAGAACAAATCCTACAACACCAGGGACCAGCCCCAGGGAACCGGAACTAATTCAGATCAGGAGCCAGAGAACCCACTGATCATTTCAATGGCAGAATTAGATTACAAGATGTCCTCGAAATAAAAACCAACCAGACAGATCCAGCTCCTGAGTCTGGCCCACCAATCCACTCAAACGAAGAATGCAACATGTATTTCACCATGGGATGGGATCAGATTATCGATTAGCAGAAGGAGGAGGACAGGGTGGAAAATTAAATGACTCCAGATCCTGTTGGCAAACAGATGACGACAGAAAAGTGGCAAAACAGAGAAAAAAGGTGATAAGAAAGCAGCTCATGTTCCAGTCCAAACGTGGAGAGGATGGCAATGGGACACGGTTTCGTGGTTCCCTGGCACACCAGGGGTTAAACGAATGCTCTTTCTCCTCTGTTGTGCTGCAGCAACTCTCATCTTTGGGCCATGCAGGACACCTTGCTGAAGGCAGCTCATTCAGCAGCTGAGCAAGGGGATGCAGGTGGCAGCCAGGCCTCCTGAGCCACACACGGCTACAGAAAGACAGGGAAGGAGCTCACTGACAATGAGCCCAAAGCCAAAGGGGACCCAGCAAGGAAAAACAGAGTCAGTGAGTCAATCTGCTTGGAGATAGGGCCAGGGACTTGGGGATGAGGAAGGAACGGCAGAAACCATCAGTTCCAGAAAATGTTACTCATTGACACGGACTGCTGCTCAGCCAAGGTCCCGCGAAATTCCTGACCATGGAGAAGAAGAACAAAGACTGAACAGAGCCATGAATATCGGATGTTATACAAAAGCGGGGTGCATATTAACGAGGACATGCCGGAGGCGGATCGGGAAGTCGGAACTTTCCAAGTCCCTTCGCCGCTGGGCAAAGGGAGACGGAGATGCAGAAGGGAAAATGAGGATAAAAAGGAGCCCGCGTCCTACAACAACTGGAGACAGCCCACGGCAAATGCCGCACGGCCTCTCCCTTTGTTCATCAATCAAGTCACTTTTACAGGACTCCTCGGTCTCCTTTGGGGACACAAACCTCTGGCGACGGGAATTTTCCCGCAGAGCCCCGGGGACGGGGCGGCCACCTCCGTCCTACCCACGGGAACCGGGACGGGCCAGCGCTGCTCCGGCACCGGCTCCTGCCGAGGCAGCGGCGGGAAGGAGACCGCGGGCAGCCGCTCCCGCAGCGCCCTCAGGCCACGGGCAACACGGCGCCCACACGGCACAAGGAACCCGCCAGAGCCCCCTGCCGCCCCCTCCGCCCGCAGCCGGCCCCGAGCCCCGGCACAAGCGAGCGCGGCTCCCACCTGCGCTGGGGCCGCCTCCGAGCTCCGCCGCCGCCTCAGCGGGCTCCGGCCGCTGCCGCCGCTCCCGGGGCCGCACACACGCTCCCACAATGGCGCCTCCAACCAGCCACGGGCGCCCGGGGGGCGGCCCCGGGGCCGGGCTTGGCCTCGCTCCGCCCAATCAGCGCGCAGCCACCACCGGCACTGACGGCACAATCAGCCAATGGCGGCGAGCGAGGGGCGGGCTCTGCACACGGCCCAGCCCCGCCCCGCGCTCTCAGGCCCCGCCCCCGGGCTGTGTGAGGGGAAAGCCGGAGATGAGGAACAGCCCCGGGACGGGCCCGGGCCCGAGGCGGCATTGAGCTGAAAACACAAACAAAGTTCTCCGCAGCTCCCGGCCCGCCTGGCCCAGCCCTGCGTGTTCGCCGCCACCGGCTCCGAGGAAAGCCGTCAGTGCTCCTGGCGCGAATTAGGAGCATCAGCGCTTGGCTTTGATTTCCCGCAAAAAGGTAAAATCCCCAACGCCCTCGGGCTGAGCGGAGGCGGGGGGAGATTTCTGGCAGAAAACTCCCAAAGTCGTTTTTCCGCAGAGTTGGGAAGAACAAACCAAAGCCAAGTGAGGTGGGGCCCCCACCCATCCCGGAGGTTCGGCCCCTCCCGTTTCACCCCCCGGGAACAGCGCCGGGACTGGGGGGGCCCGAGCGGGACTGGGGGGCACAGGGGGGTCCCCGGCACCGGGGGTCCCTCGGGGCTCGGTCCTGTTCCCCCCCGTTATCAGCTGGGACCCTCCGTTTATCACCAGAGACGCTCCCCAATTTACCGGGGCCCCCACGCACCGGGACCCGCATTCACTGCCCCCCCCCTTCACCGACCCCCCCGATACATGAGCTCCCCCCAGTGCGCCAGGACCCCCCCCCCACCGCCCCTCCCATACCCATGGGACACTCCTCACCGCGCCCCCCCCACTCACCAGGACCCCCCCAGTCCCTGGGACCCCACCCAGCCCCCCCCCGTGCGGTCATGACGGCTGCACCCCCTGAGGCCCCCCCGAGGGCCCCCGGTGGGGCTGGGCTGACTCCACCCCCCGGGGTCGCCGCTGCGCGGGGCCTTTCGTTTACCGCCCATCCGTCTTCTGTCCACGCCCATAGGGGGCGTGGCAGCGAGGAGTGGCCAATGGTGAGCGGCAGAGCGGGGAGGGGGCAGGGATTAGGAAGGGCGTGGGGTAAAAGGCGGGGCCGCAGGAGCGATGACCAATGAGGAGAGGAGAGGGCGTAGCCTGGGAGCGGCGGCAAGGGATGGAGGAAATGGGCGTGGCATAAATGGGGGCGTGGAAATGGGCGGGGTCTGAACGGAAAAGAGAGGATTTACAGGTCTGAGTCAAAACCGGGATGGATATGTACGGACCAGTACAGACTGGTATGGACCACTACAGACCGGTATGGAACAGTATGGATCAGTATGGAACAGTATGAACTAGTATAGACCAGGACAGACCAGTATAAACCAGTACAGAGCAGTTTGGATGAGCTGGGCTCTGGGCCGGGCACGGGCTGGCCATGGGGCTGATGGTGCTGTGTGCGGCCGTGCGTCAGTGAAAACCAGTATGGACCAGTATAGAGTGGTATAAACCAGTTCAGACCAGTATAGACCAGTATGCAAATATACAGACCAGTATGCATATATACAGACCAGTAGAGACTTCTACCTGCCCTGGCCAGTATAGACCAGTTTAGACCAGTAGGGACCAGTATAAACCAGTATAGACCAGTACGAGCCACTACAGAGCAGTATGGACCAGTATGGACCAGCTGAGAGCAGTGGGGACCAGTTTAGACCAGTTCAGACCAGTATGAGTTTGTACAGACCAGGATGGAGTTTCCTCTGCCTTGATCAGTTATAAAGCAATATAGAGCAGTATAGACCAGTATGAACCAGTTCAGATCTTTTGCTGTTCTGGGATGGGGACACTGGGAGGGGACTGGGGACACTGGGCTGATGCCATGGGTGGCACTGGGGACACTGGAGTGACCCTGGGACTCACTGGGGTGGTGGCACTGGCACGGTGACAGTGGGGGCAGGGACACTGGGGTGAAACTGGGGACACCGGGCTGGTGACATTGCTATGGTGACACTAGGGGTTACATCACTTCTTCCTGTTTCCTCTTCCTATTTGTTCCCGGCTGTGCCACAACCTCGTGTGTCTGCGACTGTCACCAGGTCCTGTTTGTCCCCCGGAGTGTCCCCAGAGTGTCCCCAAGGCGTCCCCGCCGTGTTCCCAGCAGCCATGGAGCCCCGCGAGGTGCGGCAATCCCGGCGCGGGGTGGTGGAAGGGGACATGGGGGTGGTAGAGGGGACAGGGGACCGCAAAGGGGACAGGAAGGGGTGGGAGGAAGGGAGGAGGTGACAGAGGGGTGAAAGGAAGCTAGGGTGGTGGCGGGGAAGGGACAGCAGGGGGGTGGCAGGGGGCGGCAGGAAGGACAGCGGGAGGTGGCAGAGGGGACAGCACGGGGTGGCAGGAGGGACAAGGGGGTGACAAAAGGACAGAGGGGACAGCTGAGCCCTCCAGGGAGGGGACAAAGGGGACCCCGGGAGGGCACAGAGGCCAACCCAGGAAGCCACAAGTGCCATGAGGACCCCGCCACTTCCCGTGTCCCCTCCCCAGGTGTCCCCTCTCCAGGTGCTGGAGGCTCTGGTGGCCCCAGTGGCCACCCTGGGTGAGCTGGCAGCCACTGTGACCGCGCCACGCAGGCGCATGTGGCCGCTCCTGTACCCAGAGTCCCTGCACAAAAAACTGAGGGACTTCACCTGGACCCTCCGGGACACCCTGGACCACCCCAATGTCAATGTCCTGGACCAGCATAGTGTCACCTCCCTGGACCAGGCCGTGGCCGCTCTCGAGGCCACCTCAGGGGTCACCTGGGCCGATGTGAGAGCCACGGTCAGAGCCTGGCAGGGGTCATTGCGCCTGCTTGAGGAGAACTGGTACCTGCTGGAGTGCAAGGCCAATGAGCTCCGCAATACCTGGAAGATCTCGGCCACCGACGAGGCCACCGCCACCAGCCAGGCTGGGGAACTGCGGGATGAGACCCCTCCCAGCCGGGGGACAGCTGGGGACAACTGGGTGACCGCGGCCCCACAGCCGTCAGTGGCCCTGCCCTTGGTGGTGGCCACCAAGGCCAGGGAAGAGGCTGTGATGGCCACCAGGAGGGGACAACGACAGAAGGAGGCCCTGGAGCTGCTGAAGCACTTGGAGGTGGCATGTTCTAAAGCTAAGGTGCTCCCCCTGGAGCTGCTGCGTGGGCTCAGGCACATTGAGGCTGCCCTGGAGGGGACAGAGGAGGTGTCTCACGATGTCCCCAAGGCCATGGTGGCCAAGGCCAAGCTGTTGTGCGAGGCCAGCGCCCGCCTGACCAGGCGTCACCTGTTGGTGACACTTGGGGAAATCGACTTCCTCCTCTTGAGTCCCAATGGCAGCTCCGGTGGCCCTGGTGGCTCCCGTGGTCGTGTGGTGGCCGAGCGGTGCCAAAGAGCCATTGAGGACATCCCTAGGCTGCTGGAGGACTGTTATGACACTGTTGTGACATCATCGGGGCGGTGGTGTCACAGGGGAGACTTGAGGACACTCGAGTGTCCCCAGCTCCTCGTGCCACCAAGAGCCCCTCGTGTGTCACCGGGACTGGCCCCGCCCCCATGCGAGGGTCCGCGGTGTCCCCAGGGTCTCTCTCTGTGTCACACGCCACCCTCGGACACCCACCGGGGACCCCTCCAGGCACCAGGACACCCCCGAGCACCGGGACCTACCTGCACCAGGACCAGCCCTTCCCTCAAGCAGCGGGACCCTCACCCATCAACACCCTCATCATCCTCGTGCACTGAGACCCTCCCCGTCCACGGGGACTGGGACTGGACCCCCCCTCGTGTACGGACCCCCCCCGAGCACGAGGCCCGGACCCCCTTTTGTGCCCTCCACCCATCCCAGGGGGTCCGGCCCCTCCCCTTTCACTCCCCGGGAACAGCGCCGCGACTGGGGGGGCCTGAGCGGGACTGGGGGAGCACAGGGGGGTCCCCAGCACTGGGGGGGGTCTCTTGGGCGATGGCCCCCTCCACCCCCCCGTTATTACCAGAGACTCCCCCCAATTTACCGGGGCCCCCAACGCACCAAGACTTCCACATTCACTGCCCCCTCCCTTCACCGACCCCCCCCAAAGTGCTGGGACCCCTCCGATCCATGAGCCCCCCCCAGTGCGCCAGGACCCCCCACTCACCGCCCCTCCCCCTCCCATGGGACGTCCCGATCACTGAGACCCCCCCCTCGGAACTCCCCGGGCCCCCCCCATTGATTGAACCCCCCGGAACGCCCCCAGCCCCTCCCCGCTGGGCTCCCCCGAGCCCCCGGCCCGCGTTGGGCCCCACCGCGGCCGGGCTGGCTCCACCCCCCAGGGCCCCCCCGAGCCCCCCCGGTCCCTCCAGGACACCCCCTGACGCCCCGAGTCCCCCCGGTGGGGCCGGGCTGGCTCCACCCCCCGGGGCCGCGGCTGCACAGAGCCTTTCGATAAACGCCGATCCGTCTTCTGGTCACGCCCACAGAGGGGCGGGGCCGCACATGGCGGCCAATGGTGAGCGGCAGAGCGGGGAGGGAGCGGGGATTGGGAATGGGAGCGTGGGAAAAAAGGCGGGGCTGCAGGAGCGGCGGCCAATGGTGAGAGGAGAGGGTGTGGCCTAGGAGCGGCAGGATGGGATCGCTGGAATGGGCGGGGGAGGAAATGGGGGCGTGGAAATGGGCGGGGCCTGAAAGGAAACGAAGGGATCGAATGGCATGAGTCAAAAGCGGTACGGATCCGTATGGACCAGTACAAACCAGTATGAACCAGTGTAGACCAGTGTAAACCAGTATGGAACAGTATAGACCAGTATGGACCAGTAGAAACCAATATGGATCAGTATGGAGTAGTATGAACCAGTACAGACCACTACAGAGCAGTTTGGATGAGTTGGGCTCTGGGCTGGGCAAGGGCTGGCCGTGGGGCTGATGGTGCTGCCAGAGGCTGTGTGTGAATAAAAACCAGTGTGGACCAGTATAGAGTGGTATAAACCAGTTTAGGCCAGTATGGAGCAGTATGTATATATAGAGACCAGTAGAGACTTCTACCTGCCCTGACCAGTATAGACCAGTATGAACCAGTTCAGACCTTCCCCTGCCCAGGGGTGGGGACACTGGGCTGATGTCATGGGTGGCACTGGGGACACTGGGGTGACCGTGGGACTCACTGGGGTGGTGGCACTGAAAACTGACAGTGGAGGTGGGGACACCAGGGTGAAACTGGGGACACCGGGCTGGTGACATTGCTATGGTGACACTGTGGCAGTGATGTCACTTCTTCCTGTTTCCTCTTCCTGTTTGCTCCCGGCTGTGCCACAACCCCGCGTGTCTGCGACTGTCACCAGGTCCTGTTCGCCCCCCGGAGTGTCCCTGGAGTGTCCCCAGACTGTGTCCAGCAGACATGGACCCACGCAAGGTGCCACAATCCCGGCCCAGGAGGGCAAGAGGGGACAAGGGAGGAGACGGGGGGGTGGCAGGAGGGGACAGAATGGCATGGGAGGAAGGGAGAAGGTGACAGGGGGTGAAGGGCACTGAGGGTGGCAGGAGAGGACAACAGGGGGTGGCAGGGAAGTGACAAGAGTGGATGAGGGGGTGACAAAGGGACAGAGGGGACAGCTGAGGTCTCCAGGGAGGAGACAAAGAGGACCCTGGGAGGGAACAGGAGCCAGGAGGTCCCCCCAGAAAGCCACAAGGTCCCTGTCCCCTCCCCAGGATCTGGAAGCGCTGGTGGCCATGGTGGCCATCCTGGGTGAGCTGGCGGCCACCATGACCATGCCACACAAGGATGTGTGGCCGCTCCTGTACCCAGAGTCCCTGCACAAAGACCTGTCAGGATTGACCTGGACCCTGCAGAGCACCCTGGACCACGTCTCTGTCATCTCTGTGCGCCAGGGCCTGGCCATCCTCAGGGCCACCCCGAGGCCCACCAAGGCCGATGTGACAACCGCAGAGAGAGTCTGGCGGGAGTCAGTGGAAATCCTCCAACACGGGACAAGGTGTACGAGGACGCTGTGGAGATCTTCGGCACCTTGGAGGGCGAGGACACTGCTGAGGCCACCAACGAGGCCATCAACAAGGATCCTGCTGAGGCTACTGCCACCGGCCTGGCCAGGGACCTGTGGGACAAGATCCCCCCTGGCCAAGGGACAGCTGGGGACAGCCTGGTGGCCACATCCCCACAGCCATCAGTGGCCCTGCCCTCGGCAATGGTCACCCACGATGCCCCCGTGGCGGCGGCTACTGAGGGCAGGGAAGAGCCCATGGTGGCCACCAGGCAGGCGGAGGTGGCCACCAGTAGGGGACAGCGGGTGAAGGAGGCCCGGGAGCTGCTGGAGCGCTTCATAGATCTGTGTGTTGAAGGCACCGGGTTCCCCTGGGACCTGGAATCCTGGCTCGAGGACCTCGAGGACAGCGAGGAGTGGACAGAGGAGGAGTCCCCTGATGACCCCGAGGCTGCGCTGGTCGAGGCCAAGCGGCTGTGTGGGGCTGACTGGCTGTGGGAGGCCAGCGCCCGCCTGATCAAGGATCACCTGGTGGAGACACTTAAGGAAATCCGTATATGCCTCTGTCTGACCTTTACTGGCTTTAATGTCCGTGATAGCCCCATTGGCCCCATAGTGGCTGAGCAGTGCCAAAAAGCCATGGAGGACATCCCGAGGCTGCTGGGGGGTCAGTGAGGTCACCAATGTGACATCACAGGGGCAGTGACATCATCGGGAAAATCGCTGGTATCACTTGTCCCCTGCCCCTCCCCAAGTGGGATTTGACACAAATTTTGGGAATTTTCCAGGAATTTTCGTTGAGACTGTCCCAAATCCTGATGGGGATTCCTGGGGTGACATCACTGGGGACACTTGGGGACACTCAGGGACACAGAGGCATGGGGTGAATGAGCCCCCTCAGTGCCTGTAGGAGAAGACCCAGACCTGGGTTATAAATGACAATATCAGTGAAAATACAATATTGGCTTTTACATTCATCTATCGGCTTTTGCTTGTTGTTATTGATCACAACAATTTTGATAGGGTACAATTTATAATTCCTTTCAGCTGCTTTTTGGTATAACATAATCTATCAGTTTATGTGTGCACTGTACAGCTGACATAAATGGCAGCATAATAAATCGATTTTGTATCCTAGGCCTTAGCGAAATATTGAAATAGAGACTGCACAACGCTGAAATGCTTTTATATTATAACTATTATAACTTATATTAAAACTAACTTTTACTTTATAACCAACTCAGAGAATGGTGTTGCCTTATTTTGAAAGACAGGTGTGTGCCAGGGAAAGCCGGAGCCTCCCTTGGAATGGGGAATTCAAATCCCCTCTGTAGAGACATCCGTGGACGGCAGGGACAAGGAACTCGGCAGCCCTGAGATATTCTAGAAACACGTGGTTTTATTGTAAGGGCCGTGGGTAAAGAGGGCTTTGCCTTCAGCCACCGGCCTCAGCTGGAGGGAAGCCCCAAAGAGAGAGGGAGAGGGGGAATGAGGTGAGGGAGGTAAAAAGGCTAAGTGGGGTAAGAGAGGTAAGAAGAGTGCCGGGGTCAGGGCGGTAGGAGAGAGGGAGGTGGAAGAAGCAGAGGGAGAGAGCGGGCAAGAGGGAAGTAGAAAAGAGGCAAGAGGAAAAGAGAGCGAGGACCTTGTTACAATACATTATATCTCCTTTTGTGTTGAATATTCTAACTGGCACAAGATACAAATCCAACAAACTTTGCATGCAACCTCTGAGAATTATTGAATGTATCATCCTACATTCTAAACTCTAAAGACTACTTTTCTTATCTACTTTTTCCTTGATGCCTTGGCAGGGTGGAGAGGGGCTGCATTCTTGGGTCCTTTTGTTTTCTGTCCTTCAATCTATCTCCAGCTAATCACCGTCTTCCTGCCTGCCATGTCTCCATCTCAAAGCTGGCCTTCATTTCTATTTCACTCACAGGTTTTACATCTCCAGGATTTCTTACCAGACAATCATATCCATAAGCCCTTCCTGTCCCATCTTTCCCAACACCTGACCCAGTATCCCTGTCCCACCATCCCCAGTTTTGTCCCAGTGCCATCAGTCCCATCCCAGTGTCACCAGCCCAGTGTCCCCAGTTCTGTCCCACCGTCACCATCCAAGTGCCACCAGTCCAGTGTCACCAACCCAGTTCCAGCCCAGTGTCCTCAGCCCTGTCCCAGTGCCACCAGCCCAGTGCTCCCTGTGCCAGCCCAGTGCCACCACCCCATTGTCCCCATACCAGTGTGTTCTGGGTTGACCTGCCTCCTATCCCATATCTTGGATACATTGTTGTGTCTGGCAGCTGCCCCTCCCTCTCTGGTGGGGCCTGGCTGGCTTTTGCTCTTGCTTTTGCTGCCGCTGTAGGCTTGCTCTGCTTCGGCTTCTAGCTTGGCTGCCTTGCTTCTCTGCTGTTGCCTTTTCTGCTGCTTCCTTTCTCTTTTTCCTTTTTTCCTCTTTTCTCTCTCTCCTGCTGCCCCTGCCGCTGGTTTTTTTTTCCCTTCGCTGCTTCTGTTTGGTTTTTTTTCCTTCCTTCCCCCGCCCCCCCCCCCCCCCCAAGGTTTGAACCGGCTCCGGACCTGACCTGACCTGAGAAGTTGGAGAAGTCCCGGGGCCTGCCAGAGACGCGTCGCACCCTCCTCATTCACCAAGTAACCCTATTTTCCCACTGTCGGTGTTGGGGAGTGTTTTTCTCATTGTCAATAAACCGGTTTTTCCACTTTTCCTCCGAGGTATTTTTTCCTTCCCGAACCCAGGGCTGGGGGGGAAGGGGTGGTGGAGGTTCTGATTTAGGGGACTCCTTTGGAGGTTCTTCCCTAATTTATTCCAAACCAGGACACAGTGTCCCCAGCTCAGTGTCCCCACCCCATTGTCTTGAGGCTTCATAACCTGGAGCTGTAATTGGATAATTGACCCCAATATGGAAACAGACCAAAGCTTACAAAAGTGTGAAACTTGTGACTGGTATCCACCCTGGGTCAATCCTAGATGCATCCTGGGACGGTTTTGGGACTGTTTTGGTGTAAAGTTGGAGGTCCCTTTTGAGAGGTCGGACTGAACTACGACACATCCACACTGATGCAGTGATCAATGTCGTATTGACGTTTATTGTTTGTGCATCCATATTTATTTCCTTACAACTTAATGGACCTTACAAGGCACCCAAAGAATGTACACATTTGCCACCTTAAGGAGGCCACTATATAAGTGCTATAGATCTACATGTGAGCACCCGTTAGAACCCGGAATACCTTAAGAGAGAGAGGTGAATTTTTTGCTGCGCTACAACCTGAATTTCCACTGCGTCACAAAGGCCCACAGGTCCCGCAGACTCAAGGAGCCCGCAGGCCCCATAGGCCAAGGGCCCCAGTCTGGAATTGCTCACACCTCGTTCCAAATATAGAAACTCTGCTACAATTCCCCCCTTTTCTTTCGGAGCAATTCAGACTGAATCAGAGGCACGACTCAGCAATTTTTGCATACAGCGTAGTAGGCAAGGCACATACACTAAAGCAATTACAATTGCAATACCACACATAATACTAAAATGAACCATGTCTTTGACCCAACCAGTCAAACTCCATGAATTGAGCCATTGGTCAAAAGGAGCGTTCCTCAGTTGCGCGAATTGCTTATAGATGGACTATGAATGGTAACTTAAATATTATCTATAACTTAATTTAACTTAGCTTATCTTAACGTAACTTAACGTAACTTAACTTATGTAATTGATATAACTTATTTAACTTATTTAACTGGTATAACTTGGCCAAGTTATAATTTATACGATATACTATATACTTATATCTCTATTTAACTTAATTCTATGTAACTTAATTCTATGACAGTATTTATATGACTACTTTGTAACTGTTACACCTTATAAGCACAGAGCATGTCAGACAAATCGTGGGCGTCAACGTTGTTGACACTATTTCGTGGTATTTTTGACTGGGGACATGCATGGGTGAAGCGACTCGGTACACAGACAGGTCCAGATCCTTTACTGGTCAAGTCAGCGAAAGCCTCTGATCTGTTCACGACCTGATTTTTTTGGCTGGACAGGCAAAAACAAGCACTCGAGGATGATTGGTGTCTCTCTCTTTTCTTTTTGCCATTGAAAAACAATGGCAAACGGGCAGTTAAAGGTATTAGACAGGAAAAGTGACAAAGGGAGTTGTTCCAAATGACGAGCACTCCAGCCATGCTGTAATTTTTCTGAAGTTTGACAAAAGCTTCACAAATTGTGACAAAGTTCTGTCATATGAGTGTCCGTATTACATTTTTGGCACCATACAGCCTTTTGACAAGTCTGCCTAATGTGACCAGATTCACCACATTTGTAACAAGTGATGTTGGTTGGATGCAGCAATTCATCATTGTGGTCAGAACACTCGCTTTCCCCCCCGATCCACCTGACAAGGCAGCCGCAATGATGTGACTTTGCTCTTCCACAGCATCGTGGACAGCTGTTGCAAGTGCCGCAATCTGACTAGTTTGCTCTGCTCGCATAGCAACGACCAGCATTTCATCTACTGAGCTGCCTTGCGGAAGAGTGGCTAAAATGGTCCTCGTACGTGCATTGGCATTCTCAAAGGCTAGAGAGCGAAGTAAATGTTCTTGTACCTCTGGTGTCATATCTGGTTCATCCTTCAGAGCAGCTGACAGTGTATCAATGAATTGTCCATATGGCTCGGTGGCGCCCTGCTTTATTGTGGCATAGGGTGCCGGTTTTTTCTTATCTGGAACTAGAAGCAATGCCTTGTGTGCTAGTGACTGAGACAATTGATGGAGTTCCAATGGGAAGGTCAGCTGAACATTGGTCATTGCACAGGGTCCGTGACTGATTAACATATCAGGTTGTACACCATATAATTGATCTCCCACAGTTTGGTGTTGGTTAGCTTCTTCAATTGCTAACCGTCTCCATTCACGTTCAAAAATAAGAAGCTGTGATGGAGTCAACAGCAATGAGGCAATGCTGGTAGAATCTGCAGGACAAAGCACATCTGCTGTAAAGATGTATTGAATGATATTCCTGGCTGCTTCCGATCTAATACCATAATTGGTGACTGTTTGTTTCACTGACTGCAGAACCTTCCACTCATGAGGCTCCCAGGTAGCACTTCCATTATTGATGGTAACTGGACAAGACAAGGCACCTGCAGTTTCCCAGTCCCCATCCAACATAGCATTCTTCCGAACTGCAGCCCAGCGCCTTTCAATAGGGTTATTTGACATGGCTGGCAGCAACACCTGTTGGGCCAATGGGTGAACTGCCGGTGCAGGGGGTGCTGTCGGTACAGCAGAATGGACTCCTCCCTGTGACTGTGACCATTTTTCCAGCAAGTCTTGTCGAGTTGAAAGCTCAGCAAGCTTAGCTATTATCTGTTGTAAGTCCTTTCCATGCTGCAAAGTTACATGAGGTCGCTGTTTGCCATGCAAATTGTCATTAAGTCCATCATTGTCAGAGTCAAACTCATGGTCATGGGGAAGAGGGAAATCCACGGCGGGTGCAGAGGTTTGAGTTTGCGCCGTTGCCAGGGGAGACGGAGCCACCCCGCCTTCCACAAGCGCCGCCAGGACGCCAGCCACCGTTACCGGGGGAGACGGAGCCACCCCGCCTTTCACAAGCTTCCCGAGTTCTGGGGGAGGGAAGGGGCTGTGACGCTGCTCCGCTGCCTCCACCTTGCGCTCTGCCCCCTTGCGTCATGCCCGTGGCCAGCCCCCTCTCGTCCTCGGCTCCGCCTGCCGCCTCCTCTTCCACCACACCCCCTGACTCTGGCGGGCGTGCTCCTTCCCGAGCAGGGTCAGTTCGTGCCGGAGCGGCTGAGGCCACATCCGGTCCTTGAACGTGCTGAATTACATCTTGTAATGTCGGGCAAACGGGGGCCCGTGTTTCTTTCACAGGGCAGGCGCTACAAATACTGAAATATCTCACCAGCCTAGAGGGTTTCTGTGTCTCATTGTTCTCGATCCCCGCACCGATTTTGGAGGGCTTCTGATCCTCCGCGCTTTCAGATCTCTCACCCTCCAGAGCCCGAATCGCAGCCTCTGCAGCCTTCCGCTCGGCCACGAGCATTTGTAAGGTAACCAAGGTCTTTTTCCACATCATTCCTAGATCTTGAGTGACCTTTCCTTCTTTTCCGCCACTAATCGCACAGTCCCATAGCATTTCTCCTATCTCTCGCCACTCCGTCTCACTAAAAACAAGCAATGGCTTGTTCAGCTTTCCCCGTTTCCTGGCCCATAGGGTCAACTGTTCTAAGTCCGCCTCCGTTAATTTCTCTCCTCTCTTAGAAATAATATTGACAAGAAGTCGCGTCGCTGCCTGCATTTCTCGATCCATGTTTTTTTGCACCGTCTCTTTGTTCCACAGCGAACGCAGTCTTACCTTCCATCAGGGTGTGTCGCTGTAGCCTCACGGATCGCTACTGCGAACACCCCCCCAACCTCTCGAGCTTTCTGCCTCGCTCGCTTCCCCGGCCGAACTGAGCCGAACACGGTTCTGAAGCAAGAACTCCTGCGTCCAGGAGACCGCAAACCGTCCACCTCCTGAGGACAGCGCGAGATTCATCCAACGATCTGCGATGAATCCTGTGGAATGCTCCGTGACCCGCCTGAGGTAGCGATTCCACACGACCCACGTCTGGGTCGGCTCCCCGATACCGCAAATCAGGGGAGCCCCGCTGAGCCCCTTCTTTCTGTCTGAGCCAGCGGACCGTACCCACCCACGTTCGGGGGGAGGGTTACAGTAAGTAAAGCAAAGGGTCCCAGTTCCAGGCGCCAGATAAAGTTGGGGTCCCTTTTGAGAGGTTGGGCTGAGCTACGGCATTCACACTGAGACCGTGTTTTGTGCCGCACTGACGTTTATTGTTTGTACATTCATATTTATTCTCTTGCGACTTTATTGACATTACAAGGCACTTAAAAAATCTACACATTTGCTGCCTTAAGGAGGCTTCCTTATTAACACTATAAAACTACATATGAACACCCGTTAGAACCTGGAACACCTTAAGAGGGAGAGGTGAATTTTTTGCTGCGCCACAACTTGAATTTTCACTGCGCCACAAAGGCCTACAGGTTTTGCAGGCCAAGGGCCCAGTCTGGAATTGCTCACACCTCATTCCAAATATTAAAAACTCCGCAACACTCCCCCACTGCTTTCCCTCGGTCACTTTCCCTTTCCCGTTGCCCAGGCTGCGTCCCCGGGATCCACCCACCTCTCCCAGCCCCAGACCCCCCTTTTCCCGTGACCCAGGGAACCCCTGGACCCCCAGTCCTGCCTTTCCCAGCTCCCAGACCCCACTTCCATCAGCCCCGGGAACCCCTGGATCCCGCTTTTGTGGGCACAGGGACCCCCTGGATCCCCCATCCCGCCTCTCCCAGTCCCTTCCTTGAACCTCGGACCCTTCCCAGGTCTCCCGGTTCTGCTTCCTGACCCTTGGACACCTCCAGACCCCCAATCTCTGCGTCCTCCCAGTTCTTCACCCTGTGCATGGGGGATCCCAGGGAGTCTGGGATGATCCCTTGGGGGTTGTGGATGATCCCAAGGGGGATTCTGGGCCCTGGGAACACCCTGCACTCCCTTACCCAGCAACAATGTCTCCCTGCACCCCCTTTCCAATCCATCCTTCCTTCCACAATCCTCAGACCCCCAAGTTTTCTTTACCCTGAGACCCCCTGGACCCCCATTGCTGTTTTTCTCAGCCCCCAGCCCCCCCTTTCCCCTGCATCAAGGACCCCCGAGCCTCTTATTCTCAGGTCTTCCCACCTTGTGACCCTTCTTTCCTTGGCACTGGGGACCCCTGGACCCCCTTTCCTGGGTCTGAGGATTCCCTGGAACCCCCATCCCACCTCTCCCAGTTCCTGCACTTCCCCCTTCCATAACCCTGGAACCCCCCGAGCCCCCATTCCTGGACACCGGGACCCCCCTGCATGCCCCTTCCTGTCCATCCCACCTCTCCCAGCCCTGCAAACCCTTTCCTTGGCCCTGGAATCCCCAAGCCCTTTCCCAGTTCTCCCAGTTTCCCCTTTCATTGATCCATGACCCCTCAACTCCCCCAAATCTCCGTGTCCCCCCAGTTCTCCATTCCCTACGTTACCTGCAAATGGCAGTGTCAGAGCCCAGCCTGGGGATACCCCAGTTCATGGTCCTGGGGTTTTTGGATGGGATCCCCTTTGTGCACTACAACAGCGAGCGGGGCCGGGTGGAGCTGCTGACACAGTGGATGAAGGACGGAGCCGAGCCGGGATATTGGGATAGCCAGACCCAGATTAGTCAGGAGGTCCAGCACGTGGATTCCAGGAACCTGGAGATACTGCGGGACTGGTACAACCAGAGCAGGGGTGAGTGGGGTATCTATGGAGTTGGGATGGGGATGGGATCTGTGTGGTTGAGATGGGATCCATGGGGCTGGAATGGGATCTGTGGGTCTGGCATGGCATCCATGAAGCTGAGATGGGATCCATGAGGCTGGAATGGGATCTATAGGTCTTGGATATGGATTTACAGGGCTCCAAGGGGCTGAGATAGGGATCCAGTAAGATCATGTGGGATTTCTTGTGATCCATGGGCTTAGGACATGGATCCATGGGGCTGGGATCTGTGGGGCCAGGTTGGGATCCATGGGGTTCCATCCCATGGGGTTGGCATATGCATCCATGGGCTCCAAGGGGCTGGGATGAGGCTCTGTGGGTCTCCATCAGGCTCTGGAGCTCCATAGGGCTGGAATGGGGCTCTGTAGGGCTGGGACACAATTCCATGGGTCTCTGTGGGTACAATCCCCCCAGGGCTCCACACGAGGCAGCGGCTTTTTGGTTGTGACCTCCTGTCTGACAGGAGCATCCGTGGATCCTACTGGAATGGCTACAATGGGCAGGATTTCATCTCCTTTGACCTAGGATCCGGGAGATTTGTGGTGGCTGACGGCGCTGCTGAGATCACCAGGAGGAGATGGGAACAGGACGGGGCCGTGGCTGAGGATTGGATAAATTACCTGAAGCACGTCTGCCCTGAATGGCTCCGGAAATACGTTGGATATGGGCAGAAGGAGCTGGAGCGCAAAGGTGGGTGGGAATTTGGGATTTGGGAATTGAGGATTGGAGAACATGGTAATTCCTGTGGGAATTCCATGAGCAGATATCACCCCCATCCCATTCCTGTGGGAATTCCATGGATCCATCTCACCCTTATCCCATTCCAGAGCCCCCTGATGTCCATGTGTCCAGAAAAGAGGAACACGGGACTCTGATCTTGTCCTGCCACACGTACGGATTCTACCCCAACACCATCGCAGTCAACTGGATGAAGGGGGATGAAATCTGGGACCAGGAGATGGAGTGGGGTGGGGTCGTTCCCAACAGCGACGGCACCTTCCACACCTGGGCCAGGATCGAGGCGCTGCCGGAGGAGCGGGAGCAGTACCGATGCCGGGTGGAGCATCCCGGAATGCTGGAGCCTGGGATCTTCACTTGGGGTGAGGCTGGGAATGTGGGAATTGGGAATTCCCAAATGGGGATTCCTCTTCCCCTCCTCACCATCCCGCATTTCCCAGAGCTGACACCTGGCAGGAATCTCACCGTGGTGGTCGCTGTGTCCGTCATCGCTGCTATCCTCATCCTCACTGTCCTCATCGGATTCATCCTCTGGAAGCTCCAATCCGGTAACACACAGGATGGAGGTTGGGAAGGGGCATGGATCCACCCGGTACCGTTCCAGGAATCCTGTGCCACTGACGCTGATCCCACTGTTTTTCCACAGGGAGGAGGGACAGGGATGGATACAACATGGCAGCTGGTGAGTCCCAGTGGTGGATCCAGCTCTGGATCCCCTCTGTGCGGATCCCAGGATGGATCCTGGGGTTAATCCTGGTGTGTGATCTGTGCTGGAATCTCATGGATCTTCTCTTTCTGCAGGAAGAGATGCCGGAGCCAAGGGCTCAACTGCAGGTATGAAGTGGGATCAGGGTGGGATTCCAGAGGGAGACTGGGGCAGGATGGACAGACTGGGATCAGGGAGGGATTCTGGATCAGAACAGGGGTCCAGAGCAGGATCAGATGGAATTGTAGAGTGGGATCAGGGGTGGATTCTGGAGTGGGATCAGGTGGGATGGATGGGGCAGGATTGGTGCAGGATGGATGGAGCAGGATCAGGGCTGGATTCTGGACAAGAATCAGGTGGTATGGAATGGAGCAGGACTGGAGCAGGAGGGATGGGAAGGAATCAGGTGAGATTCTGGATCAAGGCAGGATTCCAGTGTGGGATTAGTTAGGCTGGATGGAGTGGGATGAGGTGGGATGGATGGGGCAAGATCAGGTTGGGATTCCAGAGAGGGACTGGGGCAGGATGAGTGGGGAGGGATCCAGTGGGCTGCTGGAGCAGCTCCTCCTCTCCATGGGCTCCAGCCAGGTCCATCCTGTGGGATTGGGTCAGGGACAGAGTGACACCGTGACCCTCTCTCGTCCTGGCAGGAGTCACTGCCTGAGCGATCCACGGAGCTGGATCCAGCCCCTTCCTCTTCCCAGGAAAGCCGAGAGCTGCCAGCAGAGCTCATCCCACTGCTCCCACCCACCCCACAGCTCTTGCTAATGGATCAGTTTCCTGTTTTCCAATGTTTTAAAGCTAGGATATTCCCAACGCAAGAGCCCTATTACAAATATTATGAGGCCACTCAAGGAGGTTGCAGGCCGACCCTCAGGCTTGATACATTTTGATGGCGCTCATTTACACCCTGGCCAAGTGCAAGACTGTATCAGAAACTTTATGCTCTTTATGTTATGAAACTTGATGTTCTTTATGAAACTTTCTGTTAGAAGGCTTCCTGCAAACTGCTGCTGCTAAGATGCCACCGCTCCTGCTTGGGGACACGGGGACTTTACTGGCTCAAGCTGCGACAACCTCGGCCTCCATGAGGCTGATTTAGCCGTGTGTCCTGGGTTGACTATGATGCCTCTGTATCCCCAGTCGTCTGTTCTGTGTGTGCTGTAGGTTGTGTAGTGTACCTTTAAGAGTGGTTCTGAGGGTGAGCAGGGAAGAAGACGTGCGGAGTTTGTTTTTGAAAAGTGTTCACTCCTCCACATTCCTTTTTTGTTTTTTCCTTCTACCTTGGGACGCTGTGTTCGTCGGATACTCGGACAGTGACCAGGGAGAGGGTTTTTTTTTTTCCTTTTAGTTAGTCTAGCTAGCTGAGGCAAAGAAGCTTCCTGGACTGGTTTTTTTTTTTTCCTTTTTTTTTACTTGGACCTGTTTAAGTCTGCTCTGGACTGAAAACTCAGAGAAGGACTGGGATCCGGCATCCGTGGCCCACCGGGGCCTGGACCTCGGCATTTTCCAGCACCAGAGAGACTGGGAGTGATAAAAGATTGACAGAGAGCTGAGCTAATTCCTGGCGAGAACTTCACCAGTTTTGCCATCTCTCTTTGGAGCAGCAAGAGGTTTTGTTGTTTAATTGTTTCATCCCTCATGCTCGTGGGCATTTTGTTTGTTAAATGAATAGTTTTTTCCACTTTTCTCTGAGGAAATTCTTTTTCCCAGACCTGCTGGGGGTGGGGCCGTTTGGGTTTGCTCCCCAGAGGAACCCCATTCAGAGGTTTCCTCCCAAATTTGCCCTAAACCAGGACACCGTGCAATAAAAGACTTTACTTTTACAACTCTCCATTGCTATTGTCTTCAGTGAGGACACTCTGAAAACTCAAAACACAATGGCCCCAGTGGCTGAGCGGTGCCAAAGAGCCATCGAGGACATCCCGAGGCTGCTGCGGCCACAGAGATGTCCCATCATCGGGGCAGTGGTGCCATCGGGGACATCGCTGGTGGCACTTGACCCCTCCCCCGTCCCTGTATGTTGTTTGATATAAATTTGGGGGATTTTCTGGGAATTTTCATTGAAACTGTCCCAAATCCTGATGGGAATTCTTAGGGTGATATGATGTCAATGGGGACACTTGGGGGCACTCAAGGATGCTCAGAGACATTCAAGGACACTTGGGGACACTCAGAGATGTGGGGGCAGGGGGTGAATGAGCCCCCTCAATGCCTTGCAGGAGAGGAAACTGATCCGGGTTATAAATTACAGCAGAAATGACAATATAAATGACAGTATAAATGACAACACAAATGACAATAAAATACTGCCTTTTGCATTCATGTATCAGCTTTTCCATGTTGTTATTGATTACAATGATTTTGATATGGTACAATTTATAGTTCCTTTCAGCTGCTCTTTGATGTAACATAACCTATCAGTTTATGTGCACACTGTATAGCCTACAGAAATGGCGCTGCAATAAATTGATTTTATTACCTAGGCCTTAGAAAAATATTAAAATAAAGACAGCACAATGCTGAAATGTTTTTATATTATAACTATCATAACTGACTTCTAAATTACAACTAACTGAGAGAATGGTGTTGTCTTAGTTTGAAAGACAGGTGTGTGCCAGGGAAAGCCGGAGCCTCCCTTGGAATGGAGAATTCAAACCTCCTCCCTCTGAATTATTATAATTTTGAAAATTAAGGGTCTCTTAGGCAGCATTATGGGGCTAGGAATAACAGCTCTTAACTGGTGTGTATAACAAGGCAAACAAACAATACCAGCCCCAGCATTAATAACAAACAGAAGCAGGAACCCAGGAACAGCTTCCCTGAGCACGGCACTTTCCCCTTTGGTGCAGTTCCGGGCACAGCCGGCAGGGGGCGCTGGTGGCTCCCGGTGGGCGGGGCCGGCGCGATGATCCTCCGCGGCTGCAGGGGGCGCTGTGGGGCGGGCTCGGGGAGCGCGCGGTAATGGCGGATTGGTCTGAGATGGGAAGGGATGGATCAGGCACTCCGGAGCTGTGGCTGAAGGGATGGATCAGGAACTCCGGAGCTGTGGCTGAAGGGATGGATCAGGAACTCCGGAGCTGTGTCTAAAGACACAGAAGGTCTCAGCAGGAAGTGGGTGCGAGCCCACAGTGTAGCAAAAAGCCTCAAAGCAGCGCTGAAGAAGCGGTGGCAGAGGGGCAGGGCTGGCCCAGCTCCAACAGGACAGGAGGAGGTGAGCTCAGATTTCCTGGGCACATGAGGAGATGGTGGTAGATTTCCCAGGACCAGACTTGGTGGTTACAGCGAGCTCCTCCTGCAGCAAGCACCAGCCTGGCCGTCCTCTCTCCAAAACCCAAGAGCAAGAGACAGCGTAGCTGCCCCCAGCCTCTGTCCTTTTCCTGCACCAAAACTCGCGGTATCTTCCCCCTCAAGAGAAACCCCCAGAGACAAAAAAATGTGTAGCAGGTGCTACAACGGCTGTCCTTTGGCCCCTTTGTTCTGTACTCAGAGGATAGTTTAAGCACACATAAGTACCCAGTAGTGAGTCTTCTAACAACTCATGGGAAAAAATTCTATAACTAAAACAGTAATAAATCAACCCCCAACATACAGGCTCCCCACATCCCTCCCTAATACGGGCCCCACTCCAGTGTCAGAGGCAGCTGTCTCCCCCCTCCCAGTAACTCATCTCTCAGGACTGGAAGGTGCCCCAAAACCTCCTCAGTAACCCGATCGCCCCAAGCTCTTCATCCCAACATGTGGCTGTCTCATTGCAGACCCCATCCCAGCCATCGCACCTCTCCCAAACACAGCCCCGTTCTTGGCAGGGCAGAGCCGCTGCTGGGGGCATTGGTGTGTGCAGGGAATCCTTTATCTCTGTCGTGCAGCTCCAAGTTCCTGAGGGAAAAGCCCTGGGTTCTAGGGCTGTCCACCTCAAATTTGTTTAATACCCAAGTGTGGCAAGCCCGTGCCCTGGGGCAGCAGCCAGTGCCAGGACAGCCACGGGAGCTGCACTAATGCCCCTCAGGTGCTCAGAGGGGACTGAGGGGATGGGAGTTCATAGTGACCCTCTGTGGCCCTCGCTGTGCACCAGAAAGATTTTTAGTGCCTGGGATCGATTTCCCGGCGTTTCTGGGCTCCGGGGCCGGAGGCAACCCCAGCCCAGTGTCCAAAGGCTGAGCGGAGCTGGATGGGAACAACCCCCAGAACGCCCAAGGTTCCCGAGGGCTGAGTGGAGCTGGTTGGGAACACCCTGCTCGTCTCCACTGCTCATAAGCCACTTTCCTGGCTCAAGCTGCCGCCTCCGCCCAGCCCTGGCGCAGTCCCACGGGGTCACCGCTCGTCGTGCAGCTGGAGGGGTTCGATGGGGCCATACCCCACCTGTCCCTCGCTGTGGCTCCTTCAGTGACACGGGGCGGGCGAGACCCCTCAGTGCTGCCCCGACCAGCCCTCGGTTCTGCTCTTTACTTCGGGGAGCGGCCACTGTCAGTGCAGTTTTTTGTCATTTTTTATCCTATTCTCTACTGCCGCCACTTCTCGCTGCTCTCGGTGCAGTTCTTCCATGACAAAGGTGGCACAGAACCCTCGGTGCGGTTCTTTTCTTGTATTTTATTCCATTCTCTATGTTCAATTCTACTCACACCTCGCACCCACCTCGGTACTGCCCTTCTGACCACACACAGCAGTGCCTATCCCGCGGTGCAGCTCTTCAGTGACACCAGGTGCCAGGGACTCCCAGGTGCAGCTTAACTCTCTTCTGTGTGTTTTATTACATTCACCCCCAGTCTGTGCTTTGGTTCAGCTGCTTCAGATGCAGGCGGGAGAGATGCCATTGGTGCAGCCCTTTGCATTTTAGTCTCTTTGCATTTTAGTATCTTCTTTTGTTCCCACATCGCCCGTCTCACCGAGCAACTCCTTCAGGACCTGGGGTGGCACAAAACCCTCGGGGCAGCTGCAACAGGGCCCCGTGTGCCACCGCTACCCGAGGCCTCCTTGCTGCTCCCCGGGGATCGGACATCACTGGCGGCCCCGGCTCCTTCCTCTTCCTCTTCCTCTTCCTCTTCCTCTTCCTCTTCCTCTTCCTCTTCCTCTTCCTCCTCTGGACGGGATTGAGCCCCTGCTGCCGCCCGGCTCCTTCTGCCGCTCCTGCCCGGCACAAACCGGCGGTGCCGCTGACGGGGCCGCAGCGCGGCTGCCCCAGGACTGCCCCGCACCTCAGGGCTGGACCGAGGAGTGACCGCACGGCTGGGGAGGGACCCTGCTGGACAGGGCAGGGTCTGACCCCATGGACAGATCCCACACCAGAGAAGGGCAAGGGTTCCTGCCGCTAAAGGGGGAGGCAGCGGCAGAAACTGACCGTAATTCCCATCCCTTCACCCTACACCGCTGGACAGCGGGAGGGAACCGGGAACTGGTCTGAAGTTTCACATTCATCGTTATGAAGCAGAGTCACAAGTGGAGCTCCTCTTTCAGCTTCAAACGGGGGAATCCAACTTGGGCTCTGGGATTTCCATAACCTCAGGCTGTTACTTGGTACTGGACACTTTAGTTGAGGCAATATGAAGCCCTACTGCAGCAAAGTCTCTCTGGTTGCTGGCTCAGAACCAACTTGGAACTGGAACAAGAAACCCAAAGTTCCAGGAGAAGCACTCCCATTACTTTATTTTTTCATTGTTATTTTAAATTTTATTTTAGATATGTATATTACTTTTTTTTACTTTTTCTATAATCCAATGTTTATTCTCTATTTCCCTCCCTGCCCCTGTCCACCTCCAGGAGGTTTGTGTGGAGGAGCCGTCCCACAGCCCTTCCTGCCCCAGCACCCGCGGCCACTCCGGTGCTGTCAGGCCCTGGCTCCAAAGGAAACCACAAAACCCTGTGGAAATAAACCTGGTCTGGGGAAAACCCTGCAGGGGGATTGAATCCCACGGACAGCCATGGCTGAGACTTGGAGATTCCAAATGCTCCAAGGGGCCAGAGGGAACCGTGCTTGGGCCTTGGGGCCTCCCTGGCAGCACCTCCAAGACCCACGAGCAGAGCGACCACTCCTGGCCCCCAAAATCCACAGGTTTGGGTCAGCTGAGGAAAAGAGCTGGGAAAAGGGACTGGAAAGAGGGTGGAGCCCGAGGAGACCCCTCAGTCATCGCCCCAAAAGGAAGAGCTTTCTGCAGGAAAGCCACGGGAAAATCCTCCAGAAACCAAGAAAATAATGATGATTTTTTTAACTCTTTCTGCTCCAGTTTCCAGAAGGTCCCAAACAGGTCCTGCCAGAAGGAGCTGGGGATGGGGAGGGGACTCAGAGCCTAACTGGGGAGAAAAGTGTAACTGGGGCAAGATAGCTCTAATTGTGGGGAGAAAATGTGAATGGAGGGGATTTGAATGGGAGGGAATGATTTGAATTAGGGAGGGAAAATGAAATGGGGGAGGAGCCCCCAGCACTCGGCTGTGCCCTAAAGGTGCTGCCAGAGGTTCCCCTGCTCCGACTCCCCAGGCTGCGGATGTGAGCTGCCGCTGCTCCCCAGGAATGTCTCAGGACAGAAACTCCGTTCAAGCTTTTATGTTCCCAGTCATTCCCATTAAGGTCCCAGTTGTCCCCAGCATGGTCCCAGTTCCTCCCAGTCATGCCCTGTATGGTTCCATTCACTCTCAGTCTGTTGCAGTAGCAGTCCAGTATGGCTCCAGTCATTTCCAGTATGAACCCACTCACTCCCAGTCACTCTCTCTAGGATGCTATTTGGCACCATTATGGTCTCAGTTGCACCAAGCATAAACCCACACTGAGTCCAGTCACCCCAAGTAACTTCCAGACACTCCCAGTATGAGCCTGGTTTGATCCCAGTCACTCCAAGTGTGACTTTGTCGGTCCCAGTATGATCCCAGTATGATCCCAGCTGCCCCCTGCATTTTTCCAACTGCACCCTTTCACCATAACTGCAGTTTCAGTCACTCCCAGTATGATTCCAGTTAGTCCCAGTATGATCCAAATCATGCCCACAACATACCAACAGCAGTAGCAAGGGTTGTGACTATTAGGAGATTGGACAGAATACACAACACATCTAAACCAATTCAGCTTCCATGTTGAATTCCCGTTTAGTATCAGCCCGAGGCGAGTTATATAGGTTCACCACATAGTTTACAGTTACAGGCTACACAAAGAATGCAAACAACCCTTATTTATCTATGTCTTAAGGTGGCTAAAGTGTTAGAACTACAATTCTACATTTAGAAACCCATTACTTCCCAAAACACCTTTAAATAAACTGTGAGTTTTTCTGCTGCGCCACAACTACGAATTTCTAACTGCGTCACTGTGGCCTGCAGGCCCTGTGGGCTCAGGGCCCCACAGGCTCTGCAGGCCAAAGGGGCCAGTCTGGAATTGCTCACCCTCAATCAATCCAAACATAACACTCTCTAAAAAAATGCCAACAAACAGCACTGAGTTGCAGTCAGCATGTTCCCAGTAGTGCTCACTGCGGTCCCAATAAATCCCAGTATGATCCCAAGTGCCCCAATTCTGGTCCCGCTGGGTCCTGGTATCTTCTGTGCCAGTCCATCCCAGCCTGTCACATTCTGTCCCAGTCCCTTCCTGGCAGCCGCCGCTGTTTCCTGGATCCTGCGCCCCTCTGCCCCCGAAAGCTGCCCTCGCCCCCCCAAGATGCTCACAGGGATCGGGGGCTTCATGTTGGGCTTTGTCTTCCTGGCACTGGGGCTCGGCTTCTGCCTGTGCAAGAAGGTGAGGGAGGGTCCCACAGTCGTGTCCCCCCCTCCCCCAAAGTGTGTGTGCTCCCCTGGGCCCCCCCAGCCCAGTGTCACCCTCTTTTCTCTGCCCACAGAGGTCCTGAGCCACTGGTGGCCACAGTCCCTCGACGTGGCCTTGAGCCCAGCCAGGACACCCCGCTCCATCTGCAGGATGATTTTCGGGGGTCGTGTGTCCATGTTGCCTCAAGTTTGCCTGCTTTTCACTGTTTGCATTTGTTCTCAGGCAGTTTCAAGTAAACTACATGTGTTTTTAGAAAATTATCTTTGTTTACCTTCTTCTCCTCTGGGAGGAGGAAGATGATTGATGGTGATGTTCACAAATGAGGTCGAAGAGGTGGCTACCTGTGTAGCCAATCTTGGCCTGGTTGGAAAAGTGTATATATATGGAGTAAGAAAAAAAAGTACAGAGCTTTCCTCCTTGACATCCTGAAGCCTGCTTCATCCTTTCGTGCACCTAACAGCAAGTCACATGTCCCCCCAGAACCTCTGTCCCCATCTGGTTGCTTCCAGTGCTCCAAAAAAGCTTCCCAGTTCACTCCATTCTCGTTTATTGGGGGACATTGGGGAGTTGGGGGAGCCTGTGGGGGGAACATGACTGGGGGAGGAGAACAGAACAGGCCCCTGGATGGATCAAGAGTGGGGACCCCAGTGTGCTCCCTCCGTGTCACCCGACTCTGGGGACTCGTTGGGTGACACCTGAATCTCAACACAACACCTAGTGAACCCCAAAAGCTGCTGGGACCCCTCTAAGCCACTGGGTCTTACCCAGAAAATTTGAGTAGGGGTCTCATGGGGGACACCCAGGCTGGGCCAAGAGCCCAGTCCCACCCCAGCCAAACCTGCCTCGGGTCCATTCCAGAGATTAGAAAGGAGGAGTGGGACCTGTACCAATGCAATTTGGGGGTCCCAGCTAAACCCCTCCCCCACTCATTTGGCGCCCAAAACCCCTCTTTTTCCCCACTCTTCCACCACTTCCCCACTGCCCCCCAATTAACTGCCATCCTCCGTGCTTGGCTTGGGGGGTTCTGGCCCCTCTTGCTCAATCTGGGGGTCCCATCCCCCCTTTCCCTTAACTCAGGCACCTCCTGACAGCGTTTTCCTGGGAGGAATCACTGAGTTCTGGGATTTTTGTTGTGCAGTTGTCAGGGGCGACAGCTCTGTCTGGCCTTCCCCTCCCTCTTGTGGCTTCTCAGCTGCCCCAGACACCCTGAGAGTGCTGGGATTTCCCTCCTGGGGACAAGGACCTTCATTCCTTTCCAGGAGCCCAATGTCCAGCTGAGGGTTGAGGTCAGGGGGTCCTTGAGCAGCCGCCCCAGAACCTCCGCCAGGGTCTCCCAGCGCAGCCGGAGCTGCTGGGCCTGGGGTCCCCAAAGCCCTCAGCAAACCCCAAGGCCCTCCCAGGAACCCTCAACTCCTTCAAACCCAGCATCCCCCACAGCCCCTGCAAGTTCCCCCCATGGCACTGGCCATGGCCATGTCCTCACATGTCACTGGCCATGTCCCTCCCTGTCCTCATCCGTAGCTGTCTCCCCACCGTTTCCATCCCTGTCGTCCCATACGTCTCCATCTGTGCCCGTGCCCCCACGAATGGCCACGTCCCCCATCATGTCCATGTGTCCATCCACATGTCACTCTCCATGTCTCTGTCGCACCATGTCAATGTCCCCCCATCATCCCAAGCACGGCTTAGTTCAAAGTCTTTATTTTTAATCTAATGCTGGATGTTTTAAAGATATGAAGAGAAATTAAAAGCAAATCAAGGCCAAAAGAAAAGCATTTCCCTGTCTATGCCAGAGGAGGATCCACATGTTTGGGTGGAAGGGAAGAACATTTTTGGAGGGGTTTCCACCCCACTGTCTCCAAAATCTTGGTCTTTGCCCCAGATCATCACCATGTGACTGAAGGGCAGAAGATGCCCTCGGGCAACAGCAAATCAAAATTCTGGAATCCCTGAGGTTGGAAAAGATCTCCAAGACCATCCAGTATTCCTTGATGCCACCAGAAGACAGGAGTGAACACAAAAGAATTTCTGGGGTTGAAAGTCAACAGATCTGCTCTCCCCAAGGAATTCCCAATGTCAGTCTGTGTCCCATTGGATGTTCCTGCCCCTGCATTCATCCAGGTGCCCACAGGGAGACAGGGAGATGTGGACTTTCCCACAGCCAGGTGTCTTCCCAGCACGGATCACCAGGACCACAGATCACCAGGGCTCTGCCCAACGGGGGTCACTGGGGATCATTCAATGCTGATCCTCCCATGGGGGATGGAGCTGGAGCAGCGCACGAAGCTCTTCCTGCGCTTGGGGCACTCGCACGGCTTCCCTTATGGTGCCTCTGTTGGTGTCTGGCCAAGGTTGAGCTATGTGAGAAGCTCTTCGCACACTGGGGACACTTGTAGGGCCTCTCCCCGGTGTGGATGCGCCGGTGGACAGTGAGGACAGAGTTTTGCTTGAAGCCCTTCCCACAGTCGGGGCAGCGGAAGGGCCTCTCATCCGTGTGAATCCGCTGATGTAAGAGTAGATTGGAGCTGGTCTGAAACCTCTTCCCACACTCAGGACACTCGTAGGGCCTCTCCCCAGTGTGGATGCGCTGGTGACTCCTCAGATCAGAACTCCATCCAAAGCTCCTCCCACATTCCAAGCAGGTGTAGTGCCCTTCACCAGTGTGGATCAGGCAATGCCGGAGAAGATGGGAGCTTGCTCTGAAGCTCTTCCCACATTCCCCACACTTGTAGGGTTTTTCCGCACTGTGGATCCTCTGGTGCAGGACCAGGCTGGATCTGCAGGTGAAGCTCATACCACATTTCCCACACTCATAGGGCCGATCCCCACTGTGTGTCATCTGGTGGTTCCTCAGGGTGAAGCTTTGCCTGAAGCACTTCCCACACTCCCCACACTCATAGGGCCGTTCTCCAGTGTGGATTCTCCGGTGTTTCGTCAGGTGGGAGCTGTGCCTGAAGCTCATCCCACACTCCCCACACTCATAGGGCCGTTCCCCAGTGTGGATTCTCTGGTGCCCCCTGAGGTGGGAGCTTTGCCTGAAGCTCTTCCCACACTCCCCACACTCATAGGGCCGTTTCCTAGTGTGAACCCTCTCGTGCCGGATCAAGTTGTAGTTACGGCTGAAACCCTTCCCACATTCCAGGCACTTGTAGGGCTTCTCCCCTCCATGAGGCTTCTCCTCCAGCTCTGAGCTCCGGCTGGATCTCCGGCTGCCCTCTTGGCACAGGGGGGGCCTTTCCTCCTCACTGCTCCCTGGGCTGGGTTTGCAGCCCCTCCTCCTGCGGGATCTGCGGGGCTTTTCCTCCTCTTCCTCCATCTGGGCACTCCTTGGGAATGAAAAACCCTGGTTTGGGGAGAAAACAAACGGAGAGCACCTTAGGCTGGGGGTTCCTCCTTGCCCAAGTTATTCTGTAGAAGTCAATGGGCACCCTGTGTCTGTGAAACCTCTGAAACACCAAGATTCAGCCGAAAAGTCCTCCAAATATCAAGACAGATCAAAAGCACTCCATACACCCAGACTCAGCCAAAACCACTTCTAATATATAAAAATTCATCCTCGTACAAAACCTCTCCCCTCCCACCTCCCCAAATTCCCCTCGCGGGGGGGCGCTGGGGCCGAGGAGGGGCACAGGTGGGGAGCGCTGAGAGCTGCGGGTCTGCCTGGCAACTGGTGAGTCATCAGTGCAGCCCTCCCTGATTGGCTGAGCGCTGCCCGAGGGGTGGGGCTGCAGCAAGGGGCGACACCCTGCTCCAGGGCGATGTCCCGCAAATGGGGGACCCCCATGAAAGGAAGAAGAGGAAAATGTCTCTACAAACAGATGCTGACAATCTGCTTGGAGATAGGGCCAAGCTCTTGAACATGAGGAAGGGGCAGAAGAAGCCATCAGTTCCACAAAATGTTATTAAATGACCACACAGACTGCTGCTCAGCCAAGGTCCTGCAAAATCCATCAATTTCAACAAGAAGAAAGACTTAACAGAGCTCTGAATATCATTACCTATACAGAAGTGGGGTGCAGATTAGGGGGGCATGTGGCAAGTGAATTGGGAAGTCTGTACCTCTCAACTACTTCAGCCAATGGGGAAAGGGAGAGGGAGATGCAGCTGGGAAAATTAGGATGAAAAGGAGGCTGCATACTCCAACAATTGGAAAGACCCCATGGGAGCTGCGGGGCCGGGCCGGGGCTGTGGGGCAGCCGGGGCTCAGCGCCGGGCGCTGCCTGACCCCACCACCCCCCGGGCAGGGCCGGCACTGGCCCCCGGCCCCCAGGAGGCTGCGGGACGCCCCGGCCGCTGCCCGGCCCCGTGGAGCTGCCGGCCCTGCCCGCCGGGGGAGCCGCCTTGGGACACTGCGGCACGACAGGCCCCGGCTCTGGGATACGGGCTCTGCAGGGCACGGGGAGAACAAGGAACAGCAGCCAGGAACGGCTGCCAAATGTGCATTATACATGGAGGGATCCAGATCATCTTTTAAGGGTTTTGTTTGGGTGGCTGGAGAAAGGAATGATTTGCAAAAGCTCCGCAGCTGTCAGAGGATGAGCACCCACAGGCGCTCAGGGGGGCTGCACGAGGGGCACAAGAAGCCCCTGCAGCACTTGGTCACAAAGGCACAGCAGGGGAAGGCAAGAAGGGAGGAGGAAAAGGCCAAGCTGAAGGCAAAGGCCATGGCAGAGTTTCCACAGCCCCTGAGGGATGCACCCCAGGGCCCAAGGAGAGAAACAACTTGTGCCAGAACACACAGGAGTGTAACTTGTTAGGAAGGACCAATCAACAGAATACACAGGAATTTAGTTGCTAGGCAAAGGCCATAGAGATAAGATGTATATCCTCAAAACTCAGGAAAGAGGGACTTAGGTATTGTGAAGACCCAATAAAGCACAACCAGTTGATTAAGAAACCAGCAAGAACCAGGCTCCTGGTTTTGGCCTGAGAAAACTGACCTGGGAATTAGCCAAACCTTCACTGCACCTGCTCAGAGATGGAGGTCCAATAGCCAACACTGAGGAAGATTTCTTACTTCATCAGGAGACCCCTGACCACAACCACCAGAAGGTGTAGCACCATTAAAGACTGATTGTAATATAAAGTCCAAGAAGGTGGAGAATGGGCAGAGAATGGGTGGGCAGGGAGCTGGAGTTCTGTGGGATCTCAGTCTATTCAGACCTGGAACCTGTCTCAACTAAGCACACACAATTGGTGGAAATATCCCCTCTGCGTCCCTGGAGCTGGAATAAAACAAACCTGCTGTACAATTCCCAATTGTGCAGTCCTTATTCCACACTGCACCACGACTGAGCAGCACTGAAGGCACCTGAGCAGCAGCCAGGGCTCCACAGCGGGGGAAGCCCCTGTGCCTGCCCACAGATCCTCTGCTGGAATCGTCTGCCTGGCCACCTCCTCGGCCATCTCCACACACTGGGGGCCAAGCCTTGCTGCCACTGCTTGAGCTTCAGGGCTTTCTGTGCCTGCACTGCCACAGGGGCTGGGGAAGGCACCGGGACAATTCCACTCTGGCTCTCAGTCACACTCACACACTGGGCTGGATGGGATCACATTGATGGGAAATATACCAAGTTTACATTTAAAAAAATCTTATTTCTCTAGTCAGGCTTGCTTTGCCTTTGCCCTGGGGAAAGGAATTTTAAAGGTTTATTGAAGTTTATTCACTGAGGGGATTACACCACCAACAGAGATGAGTTTAACATCTCAGCAGACTGGGAATTGCCCAAAAGACACCCACAAAGACAATGACCAGCAGCAAACAGCAACCAACATCTTCCCCAGACACTGCCCCTGGAAGAGTTGGAGACACCTGCTCTAGAAAAGGCTGATAAGGAAAGGCAGGAGTGTGAATCTAATTAACATCAAAGGTAAATAAATCTGGCTCCAATAGAAGCAACTACCATTAAATAAATGGATTTCTATGGGTTCAGACTGTTTAAAGGATGGGAAAATCGAGTAAAACATGGTTCTTTGTATATTTTGTTTGGCTATTGCTGAGGAGAAAATTTTGGCAAAAGGTTTTCAATGTTGCATTTTGCAAAACAAGAAGAGCTTTAAGGGAGACCCCTTAACACATGAGCAATTAATAGAACATTGTAAAAAAAAATAAAAAGGAGAAAAAAAAGCAGATTTTATGGGGACCACATGTGAGTCATTCAATGTCTCCTCTGGAAGAGAAACTTGGCTCCAGGCAGCCAGGAGAGGAGCTTTAGAAATGCAAATTAACACTGCTGGGGAAAAGTGTGGACAATCACCAGGCTCTTCTTGCCTGGGGGAGCAATTGGGCTGATTCCCTCTGGCCCTCAGCCCAAGCTCTGCCTGCTTGCACAGATGGAATTGGCACAGCCAAAGGCAGAGCCCACAGTGAGGATTTCTGACTCTGCAACACAAATTGCTTCAGCTGCAAAGGGACACAGCAAATGGAGAATGTTGTGAAAACTTCACTACAATAAGTGAAGGGAATCATCCCTCTCCCCACTCCAATATGTGTTGTCACTGTCTGTGTCACACAGGGAGCATTAGACCACTGGGGTGTTTGTGCTACCGCAAACTCAAAGAAATCAGTTGGGAATCCAAGTATGTGATGATTTCATTAGAGAAAAGACAAAAATTGATGCAGCCCTGGCTGCAGGGAGAACCCAAAAAAGGGGAAAAGATGAACGGCCACCAGAACAAATCCTACAACACCAGGGACCAGCCCCAGGGAACCGGAACCAATTCAGATCAGGAGCCAGAGAACCCATTGATCATTTCAATGGCAGAATTAGATTACAAGATGTCCTCGAAATAAAAACCAACCAGACAGATCCAGCCCCTGAGTCTGGCCCACCAATCCACTCAAACGAAGAATGCAACATGTATTTCACCATGGGATGGGATCAGATTATCGATTAGCAGAAGGAGGAGGACAGGGTGGAAAATTAAATGACTCCAGATCCTGTTGGCAAACAGATGACGACAGAAAAGTGGCAAAACAGAGAAAAAAGGTGATAAGAAAGCAGCTCATGTTCCAGTCCAAACGTGGAGAGGATGGCAATGGGACACGGTTTCGTGGTTCCCTGGCACACCAGGGGTTAAACGAATGCTCTTTCTCCTCTGTCGTGCTGCAGCAACTCTCATCTTTGGGCCATGCAGGACACCTTGCTGAGGGCAGCTCATTCAGCAGCTGAGCAAGGGGATGCAGGTGGCAGCCAGGCCTCCTGAGCCACACACGGCTACAGAAGGACAGGGAAGGAGCTCACTGACAATGAGCCCAAAGCCAAAGGGGACCCAGCAAGGAAAAACAGAGTCAGTGAGTCAATCTGCTTGGAGATAGGGCCAGGGACTTGGGGATGAGGAAGGAACGGGAGAAACCATCAGTTCCAGAAAATGTTACTCATTGACACGGACTGCTGCTCAGCCAAGGTCCCGCGAAATTCCTGACCATGGAGAAGAAGAACAAAGACTGAACAGAGCCATGAATATCGGATGTTATACAAAAGCGGGGTGCATATTAACGAGGACATGCCGGAGGCGGATCGGGAAGTCGGAACTTTCCAAGTCCCTTCGCCACTGGGCAAAGGGAGACGGAGATGCAGAAGGGAAAATCAGGATAAAAAGGAGCCCGCGTCCTACAACAACTGGAGAGAGCCCACGGCAAATGCCGCACGGCCTCTCCCTTGGTTCATCAATCAAGTCACTTTTACAGGACTCCTCGGTCTCCTTTGGGGACACAAACCTCTGGCGACGGGAATTTTCCCGCACAGCCCCGGGGACAGGGCGCCCACCTCCGTCCTACCCACGGGAACCGGGACGGGCCAGCGCTGCTCCGGCACCGGCTCCTGCCGAGGCAGCGGCGGGAAGGAGACCGCGGGCAGCCGCTCCCGCAGCGCCCTCAGGCCACGGGCAACACGGCGCCCACACGGCACAAGGAACCCGCCAGAGCCCCCTGCCGCCCCCTCCGCCCGCAGCCGGCCCCGAGCCCCGGCACAAGCGAGCGCGGCTCCCACCTGCGCTGGGGCCGCCTCCGAGCTCCGCCGCCGCCTCAGCGGGCTCCGGCCGCTGCCGCCGCTCCCGGGGCCGCACACACGCTCCCACAATGGCGCCTCCAACCAGCCACGGGCGCCCGGGGGGCGGCCCCGGGGCCGGGCTTGGCCCCGCTCCGCCCAATCAGCGCGCAGCCACCGCCGGCACTGACGGCAGCGAGCCAATTGCAGCGAGCGAGGGGCGGGCTCTGCACACGGCCCAGCCCCGCCCCGCGCTCTCAGGCCCCGCCCCCGGGCTGTGTGAGGGGAAAGCCGGAGATGAGGAACAGCCTCGGGACGGGCCCGGGCCCGAGGCGGCATTGAGCTGAAAACACAAACAAAGTTCTCCGCAGCTCCCGGCCCGCCTGGCCCAGCCCTGCGTGTTCGCCGCCACCGGCTCCGAGGAAAGCCGTCAGTGCTCCTGGCGCGAATTAGGAGCATCAGCGCTTGGCTTTGATTTCCTCCAAAAGGGAAAACCCCCAACGCCCTCGGGCTGAGCGGAGGCGGGGGCAGATTTCTGGCAGAAAACTCCCAAAGTCGTTTTTCCGCAGCGTTGGGAAGAACGAACCGAAGCCAAGTGAGGTGGGGCCCCCCACCCATCCCGGGGGTTCGGCCGCTCCCGTTTCACCCCCCGGGAACAGCGCCGGGACTGGGGGGGCCCGAGCGGGACTGGGGGGCACAGGGCGGTCCCCGGCACCGGGGGGTCCCTCGGGGCTCGGTCCTGTTCCCCCCGTTATCGGCCGGGACCCCGTTATCCCCAATTTCCCGGGGTCCCCCCATGCACCTGGGCCCCCCATTCACTGTCCCCCTCCCCTTCTTGGACACCCCCAAAGCGCTGCACTGGGCCCCAGGTGTCCGGAAAATCCACAAACACCAGAGGGTTATGTCCAAAAAGGCGACACAGGAATCCCTTCAACTTTATTAGAATAAAGGGATGGAGTCCACCGGGGCACACGCCCACAGGGTTTTTTCTCTTGAGGTTTCCAAAGACGCTCCGTCCTTTTATCTTAAATTCCCTGCCGCATGTTGCCCCTTCCTTTCCCCGCTGGCCGAGGTTCCAGGAAGGTTCAGCCTTCCCCAACTGCCTTCCACATATTCCCCGCCTTGAACCTCCTGGTTTACCCCCGAGTTCCCAAGTTCAGGCTCCTGCAGACCCTTGTCTATGTCAGGAGCCAAACTGTCTGAGCTCTGCAACAAACCTCCTGCCCAAAGTTAGTAGAGACAGTAGGAGCCATTTCAAAGCTGTTTACACCCAGACCTTCACCCATCGAATTGTTTGGGAAGCCACTAGCACACAGCTTTCCTTTCAGCAGAAATATTCAGGGGCACCAGGCCCTGATGCTTTCTGCTGTCTGGCACACAGCAAGCACTGTGCAGTGCAGCTCTGAGCTGCTGGGACAGGGGCGATCCGGGCTGTGCCTCAGGCTTGTGCTTGAGTAGTGGACTGGTTTGGAAGGGTGCAGAAGGGTTTGGGGAGGCAATCTGTGTTTTCTTGATTCATTTCTGAAAGAAAGGCCCGATGTAGCTTCATTCAGCAAGAGCACTGCAGGACATATGGATAAAACACTTGTGTTTGATTTCAAGAAAAGGAAGGAAAGGTACTGGAAAAATGTTCAAGTGTCACAAATAGGACTAAATCTTGAGAATTTCTTTAGCTTTACCAGACAGTGCTGATGATATATTTAAAAAATATGGATATTGATCTAATACCGATATCCAACTATGACTGACAAAGACTCTCTAACAGTTTGAAGTTACAAAGTGTGTGTTTATCACGGCATGCGGGACAGCTCCCAAATACACACCGCAATTTACAGATGATCACAGGGTCTTTTTATGTACAAGAGTGTTAAATACCCAAAACACAAATGCATATTCATAACTCTGGTCCATCCCATTCCCCGCTTCGTATGGTAATTAGCCAAAAAGCAATTAAGCATGGGTCGTTTGTTCTTTGAAATGGGTATTTCTTATGTGGTGAGGTCTCAAAATGATGAAGTAAGATGGGTCTTCCTCGCTTTCACTTTTTAACCTTTTAATGTTGGTGACACCTGGATCCTGTTTTCTCAAGACTATTTGATTTATGATCACATTGTGTTCTTGGAGTCTATTGATTAAGTTCGTGGACCTCCTGATTTATCGGTTCCTTAAATCTGGCTTCTGTTAAAAAAGGGAAGTTTACCTCAACCATATGTAGTTAGCAAAGGGAAGTCTACCTCAGCAATATCTAGTTTAACTAAAGTCCTTTATTCTTCAAAATTATTGTCATATTATAAATGATTACAAGCCAATTCAAAATAAAAAGAATTTATTTAGCAATTTTTCCAAAATCAAATTGAAAGGCCACAATAAACCCGGACAACATCAATCGAATGCTGGGTGGGCAGAGGGACAGTAACAAAGGTACCATCCAGCCTCGACCACACACACAGGGACTCAGCGTACGGTTTTTATACAGTTTATTTATCCTGAGGCTAAGTCCATTGAGAGTCTAAATATTCATGTATCTCTTTATTTCCAAGTGAGGCTTTGAAAGGGGTTCCCCCATAAGTATGAAATCACGTTGATAGTCTTCCCAGATCTCGTCTTTGGGGTGCTGATTTGATCATCCTCCGGATCCCCCACCCAGATTGATATCAGAAGTCGAGCAGCTGTGAAGTGGAGGCCCATCCTTGATGAATGGGCCTTCTCCAGTCCGGCCATGTTATTTCTGCTGCAAGTATTGTGGTTTCACCTTATACAATAGGCCTTGGACTCTTGGAGACGCTCTGGAGTAGCTTTCAATAGACCAAACTTTTTTATACAATAATATATACACGAATTTATCCATTACATTTACCACAGATTTCGTAAAAAAAAAAAGGGAAAAACCCCAACACCCTTGTGTGGAGAGTTTCTCAAAGGAATGGCTGCGTAGCAAACGCCACGATAAAGTGCAGCTAGCAGCTACGTGACTGATGGCAAGTATACATTACCTGTGAGAACGGATGCAACAGGGATGTTGAAAATACATAGTATGTAGAAAGATACATAAAGCGAAGAAATTTGCAACAGCAAGGCCAAACACAAAAGCTATATGCGTCATAGAAAGCAATCAATGATGAGCTGTAGTTTTGCAATATACATGAGCTAATTATTGTCTGTATAAAAATGATAACTTTGGAAGCAATAAACTGAGACTTGTTGATCATGATAGCATGAGACTCGTCTCCCGCGGCCTCTTTTCCAACACCCTTGGGCTGAGTGGAGAAGGGGAGAGATTTCTGGCAGAAAACTCCAAAAATTGTTTTTCCCCGTAGTTGGGAAGAACAAACTGAACCAAAGTGAGGTGGGTCCCACCCCTCAGGAGCGCCCCTCTGCCGTCCCAGCTGAAGCTCTCGCTGGCTGCTGTCGGCTGGATGGGCAGACTGGGAGCACTGGGAAGGGGCCCCGGCTCGGGGTGCAGCCCCCAGGGCAGCCCCACGGCCCCACGGCAGCTCCAAGGCTCCAGCAGCCGGGATGGAATGTGAGAGGGGGAGCAGGGAAGGGACGGGGCTGCTGGCACCAAGGGAACACGAGGGACACTGCGGGAACTTCACAAGCATTTAATGCAAAAGATAAAATCATGCGGAAGACAAAAGCAACAGCAACTGTGGCACCATAGCACAGGGCCACACAAAGACGTGTCCCGTTGTAGTGGGATGACGCTGGCCCGATGCCAGGCACCCATCAAAGCTGCTCTGTCAGTGCCCTCCACAGCTGGACAGGGGAAAGAAAATTTAACCAATGGTTCATGGGTTAAGGATGGGGAGAGTTCCCTCATCAAACAGCATCATGGGCAAAACAGGCTCCAAACTGGAGACATGAATTGAATTTATTGCTGACAAACCCAGAGTAGGATAATGAGAAGTAAAGAAGACCCTTAAAAGCACCTTCCTCCCACACCTCCCTCCTTCCAGCTGTACCTCCAACCCTGGCATTTCAGGGAAACAGGGAATGAGGGCATTCACCCCCCTTAGCTTCTTTAGCTGCAGGGATTTGTCCTTCCTGGTCTCTGATCGCAACTCAGTTGCTGGAGGAAGAAGGACATGGGGAAGAAGGAACGAGGAGAGAAGAGGGAAAGAACAAGGAGACGAAGGAATTTAGAGAAGGAAGAAGGAGAGGAAGGGACAAGAAGAAAAAAAAGGCAGAAAGAAGATGAAGAACCAAGAAGGAAGAAGGAAGAAGGAAGTAAGGAAGAAGAAAAGGAAACAAATAGAGGAAGGAATAAGTAGAAGGAGTGAGGAAGGAAGAAGAAGAAAAAGGAGAAGGAAAGAACAAGGAAATTGAAGGAGAGAAAGCAAGAGGAGGAAAATGAACAAGGAGGAGGGAGGGAGGGGCAGAGGCGGAAAAAGAAAGAAAAAAGAACAAGAATAGGATGGGATTTGCCTCTGTACCAGAGGGAAGGGGAAAGAGATCCTCCCAGTTCATCCCTGGCAGGACGGCGTCAGCAGCAGGGTTGTCCTGCAGCCACGGGCAATGCTGGGCTGGGAGATGGGGCAGAAGAGAAGGGGAAAGGGGCAGTGACTTTCTCCTCACCTGCCTGCGGCTCCCAGAGCATCTTCCTCACTGTCTCCTCCTCCTGCATTTGTCCAAGGCTTGGGAATGAAAAGTGCTGTTTTTGGGGGAAAAACAAGGAGTGAGTGCACTGGCTTGGGGGTTCCTCCTGCCCAAGTCCATCTCTAGAAGTCACCAGGTATCTCGTGTCAATGAAAACCTCCAAAATATTCAGATTCAGAAAAAACTCCCTCTCAGGGGTTCCCCCTCTCTGGTGTCTCTGCTATGAGGTTCGGGGTCCCCCTTGTCCTGGGTGCTGTGGGTTCTGCATGTATTGGAAGTCCCTCCTCCAGTGCAATTACGCATACATTGCAGGGTCCCTGTCTGCTCCAGGCTTCCAGGGAATCCCGGGGGTCCCCCCTCTTTGGGCTCCCCACTTTGGGGTTCTGGGAGTCCCCCTTCTCTGGTCTGCTGAGGGTCCCATGGGCCACTCCTCCCCTGACTCTCCGCTTCGGGGTGCAGGAGTTCCCAGGGGTCCCCACTCTCCGGGGTGCCCACCTTGGTGTCCCATGGATTCCTCCTGTCCAGGCCCATCCCTTGTCTGCGCTGCCCCTTCTCGAGGCTCCCCTCACTCCCGGCTGTCAGCGGGCACCTCTCCAGGGCCCCATTTCAAGGTCCGGGACACCCGGGGCTTGGCTCCAGGGACCTCCACCCACCGCTGGGACTCTGGCCGCAACCGCCACGGGGACATCCCCCAAAAAACACCTCCCGGGGACGGCGCAGTATCCACCCAAAGGGGATTTCGGGTCAGCTTTGGAGTCCTGCAAGATCCAAACCTCGCTCCGCCCGCCCCGACCCGGAAAAAACAAAGAAAGAAAGAGGGACCCCCCAAAGATACTTCGGGTGAGCTCCAAATATCCCTCCCTCCTTCAAAAAACCCTGCCAGGACCGCCCAAGATATTCGGGCCGAGGTCCCTCTTCCCGGCCACCTGCGGGATCCGGTGGGGCCGATGCTCGCGGCGCCAAGGGGCCGCAGCTCCAGAGAGCGATGGACGCACGCGATGCCTCCCCTCGCTGCTGCTCCTCCTCCTGTTCCTGCTGCTCCTCTACCCCTCCTCTTCCTCCCGCCCCTCCTCCTCCTCCTCCTGCTGCTGCTCCATCAGCTGCCTGCGGATGAGGAGCTCTGGGGTGAGCGGAGCGGGGACGGAACAGGGTGGGAAAAAGGTCGGGAGAGGAGGATAAGGGGAGGTGGGAGAGCGGGAAGAGGGTTCCCAGGGAGGGTCTCCGAGGTCACCCCAGCGCCCCCAGCGCCCCTGTGTGTCCTCCCAGCCCCTCCTGCGGGGGCTGTGGCGGCCGTGCCGTGCCCAGTGCCGTGCCCAGTGCCGGCTCAGCGGCTGCTCCAGGCTGACGTGCTCCACCTGGCAGCTGGAGGTGACCCCGCGCCCGGCGGCTGTTTCCAGCAGCACCAGGAGCTGCTGGCTCCAGTCCCCGTTGGGGACCACGGCGGTGGCCACCACGTGGCCCGAGAGCTCCTGCTGGCCCTGGAGCCACCTCAGCTGGCTCTGGGAAGGGGAGAAATCCATCACGGAGCAGAGCAGGCGGCCGGGGCCGGGCTGGGAGCTCGAGGGCCCCAGCGAGATGGACCCGCTGGGATGGGCAGGGGTCTTGGGGAGCACGTCCCCACCCCGCCCCCCCTGCGGCTCTGCCCCCTAGCCCCCGAAGCCGCAGGGATTGAATGCTAAAAGACAGAGAACCACGTTTTTTCCATCCGAACCCGACCTCTCCCTCACCTCTAGCTCCCTTTGTCTTCGTTCCGTCAATCAACTGACCCCACCCCAACGCAATTTGGGGCTCCCAGCCTCCTCTTTTCCCCACTCTTTTGCCCTTTCCCAGTCGTCCCCCCAGTCCCGAACCCCCTCTTCCGTGCTTGGGTTTGGGGGTTCCAGGCTCCTCCTACTCAATCTGGGAGTCCCAACCCCCTTTCCTTCAATTCAGGCAGCTTCTGGCAGCATTTTCCTTGGAAGAATCCCTGAGTTTGGGGAATTTTGGCTGCAGTTCTGGAGGACAGCTGTGTCTGCCTTTTTTCCCCCTCCCTGTCGTGGCTGCTCAACTCCCCGATGTTGGAGAAGATGAATCAGGGAAACCTTATAAATATGATTGCTTAGCAAAAGATTCTGAAAATATGAAACCTATAATCGGGATAGAAATGAAAGCTTATTTTGAGTTGTAGGATACCAGTCTTAATTACTATATAACCTGAAAACAATGGTTTAGCTAGCTGAAGGAGAATCCCTTGTGATTCAGCAGAACCCTTTCTGCTGGCTAAGGGATCCAAGGGTCAATGTAGCAAAACAGAAGTCTGAAGAGTAGTTTTTAGAGTTTAACATATAACACAGTATGGTAATATAGTAGTTCTTATAGGCTGTATGTAGATTCTATAGGATTTTGTGTCTTCTGTTGGTTGGTCATTGAAAATTAGAATATTCATCACAAAAGGAGATATAATGGATTGTAACAAGGACCTTGCTCTCTTACCTCTTACCTCTTACCTCTTCCTCCTCTCCTCCCTGCTGCTCTTAGCTCGCTCTTACCCTTCTCTTCCCCCTACTCTTGCTCTCTCCTGCTGTCTTCCCCCTGCCACTTTGCTCTCTCGCTCCCTTCTCACTTAGCCCACAGCCTGCTGTTCTTTCTCCCTCTCTCTTTGGGACTTGCCTTCAGCCCAGGCTGGTGGCTGAAGGCAAGGCCCTTTTACCCACGACCCTTGCGATAAATCTACATATTCTAGAATATACAGACTGGCAGAATTCCTTGTCCCAGCCGTCCGCGGACTCGCCTACACCTCCTGACACCGTGGGGCTGCTGGGATTTCCCTCCTGGGGACAAGGACCTTCATTCCTTTCCAGGAGCCCAATGCCTGGCTGGGGCTCAAGGTCAGAGGTCTTTGAGCAGCTGCCCCAGACCCTCCGCCAGGGTCTCCCAGCGCAGCCGGAGCTGCTGGGCCTGGGGTCCCCAAAGCCCTCAGCAAGCCCCAGGTACATCCCAGGAACCCTCAGCTCCTTCAAACCCAGCATCCCCCACAGCCCCTGCACGTTCCCCCCCGGCTGTCTCCCCACCATGTTTCTATCCCTGTCATTGTCCACCATGTCTCCATCCGTGCCCGTGTCCCTCCATGTCCCATGGTCAAAAGATGAGAGTTGCTGTGCCACAGAAGAGAAGAAACAGCATTTGTTTAACCCGTGGTCTGCCAGGGAACCATGAAAGCGTGTCCCATTCCCATCCTTTCTACATTTGGACTGGTACATGAGCTGTTTTATTTCCTTTGTTATCTGTTTTACCAGTTTTCTGTCATCATCTGTTTGCAAACAGCACTTTGAGCCATTTAATTTTCCACAAACTGCTCCTCTTTCTGTTAATAGATAATCTGATCCCACCGCATGGTGAAATGTCACATTCCTCATCTGAGTGGATTGGTAGGCAAGAACGTCAGGAGCTGGATCTGTCTGGTTGGTTATTATTTTGAGGACAACTTGTTATCTGTTCTCTGGCACCTGATATGAACTGCTTCGGGTTCCCAAGGACTGATCCATGGTGTTGTAGGACTTGTTCTGGTGACCGTTCATTTTTCCCCAATTTTGGGGGCTCCTTCCAGCCAGGGCTGCATCAATTGACCACTTTTTTCTGATTAAATAATCAAAAACTTGGATTCCCAACTGATTTCGCTGAGCTTGTGGTAGCAAAAAAACTCTGGTGAGCTAATACACCCTATATATCATAGACAATGACAGCAAATACTGGAGTGGGATGATTCCCCCCTCACTTATTGTAGTGAAGTTTTCACAACATTCTCCATTTGCTGTTTCCCTTTGCAGCTGAAGCAATTTGTGTTGCAGAGTCAGAAATCCTCACTGTGGGCTCTGCCTTTGGCTGTGCCAATTCCATCTGTGCAAGCAGGCAGAGCTTGGGCTGAGGGCCAGAGGGAATCAGCCCAATTCCTCCCCCAGGCAAGAAGAGCCTGATCCATTGTCTGCACTTTACCCCAGCAGTGTTAATTTGCATTTCTAAAGTTCCTTTCTGGGCTGCCTGGAAGGAAACTTCTCTTCCAGAGCAGCCTCCATTCACAAGTTTCCCCCCCTCCTCCCCCTTCTTCTCCCGCTGATTTTTTTTTTTTAACCATATTCTAATAAATGTTTAGGAGTTAAAGGGTCACCTTTAAAGCTCTTCTAGTTTTGCAAAATGCAGCCTAAAGGTAAACATCAAAAAACCCGTAGCAAAATTTTGCAATCTCTAAGACCCAGGCACACACATAAATGAAAAAAAACAACCCCGAAGTAATGAAGATTTTTGCTGCTTCTACTAGGACTCAAAATTGATTGTCGCACTTCTCGCCCAAACCCAACTGACAATATAAAAGTAGGATTATTAAGAAAAAAAAATTCTAATTTTATTCTAATGTAATCTTGTCACTGAAACTGTGGGAAGAACCAAAACTCTTCAACAGCGTTTCTAGTGTTAGAAAATCAAGGCATTACTTTATTCTGGCCAGGATGTGCAACAGAAATAATTTATTCCACACATAGCCCGTGTGTGCAGAGAGAATTATTCTGTGACAAATGAGGTTCACTAGATTTAGCCTTAAATTTTTACAGTCCAAACCCCACAGAAATCCACTGATTTAATGTTCATTGCTTCCAAGTTGTGTAATGCTTAGTATTTGGTTTCCTGTAGGGGAATTCTTTGGCTCTGATGTTAATTAGGTCGGCACTCCTGGATTTCCTTATCAGTTTTTCCAGATCTGGTGTCTCCAACTATGCCAGGGGCAGTGTCTGGGGAAGGTGTTCCTTGATGTTTGCTGATGGTCGTTGGTGTTTTGTTGATGGTCGTTGTCTTTGTGGGTGTCGTTGAGCTATTCCCTGTCCATTGAGATGTTAAGCTCATCTCGGTTGAGTGGTGTAACATCCTCTAAAAATTCGCTAAAAATTCCTTTCTCCAAGGCAAAGGCAAAGCAAGCCTGACTAGAGAAGTAAATTTTAAAACATTTTTAAACTTGGTATATTTCCCAGGAATGTGATCCCATCCAGCCCAGCGTGTGAGTGTGACTGAGAGCCAGAGTGGAATTGTCCCGGTGCCTTCCCCAGCCCCTGTGGCAGTGCAGGCACAGAAAGCCCTGAAGCTCAAGCAGTGGCAGCAAGGCTTGGCCCCCAGTGTGTGGAGATGGCCGAGGAGGTGGCCAGGCAGACGATTCCAGCAGAGGATCTGTGGGCAGGCACAGGGGCTTCCCCCGCTGTGGAGCCCTGGCTGCTGCTCCGGTGCCTTCAGTGCTGCTCAGTGGCGGCCTCCCACCGTCCTCCTGCAGCCTGGCAGTCCAAATCTCCTTTGGGGCTCCAGAGCCCTGGAGCCCAGGGTGAGGGGTCCCCCCGTGCTGAGCTGTGCTGGGGCTGTTTCTGTGCTCGGGGACACTTGGAATGGGCCATGCCACTTGGCCCCCAGTGGTGCTTCTTCCCACTCCTTAGGCAGGGCCCGAGGTCCTGGTTGGATGCTGTGAACAGCAAAGTGCCAAGGCAGGGGCTGTGCCAGCCCAGGTTCCTGGGGGAGAGATTTCACAAGAGACAGAATTCTGGCCACAGACTGCTTTAAATACACATCCCTTATCTCCAGCCTGCACTGCGTGGAGAATTACCAGGGTAAGGAATTCCAAAGATCAATTCCAAGGGAGATCATGGAATATTTGCCCTGGATCTGGCTCTTACTTTTGCCAAAGCCAATGGCAAAGGCCTTTCCCGTGCCATCTTGGTTTCTGTCACCAGCTTCCAAAGGTGTTTCTTTATTTCCCCATTAATTCTTTCTACCTGACCTGAGCTCTGGGGGTGCCAGGGGTTGTGAAGGTCCCACTGTATTCCTAAAGCTGCCAAAACTCCCTGAAGGATGTTTCCTGTGAAATGAGTTCCCCTGTCTGAGTCTGTTGCTTCCACAATCCTTTCTCTTGCAATTATTTATTTTAGAAATACCTTACTAAATCATCCACTGATTCCTGAAGAAGTCAGAATTGCTTTTGGCACCCTGTGAGGTGACACGGTGTCAGCAGAAGATATTTCACCCTTCCTGCTCAGGGCATTTCAGTCCCAGGCTCTCACAAGCACACACAGCTCTGCCGGTTGAGCTGAGCATGTGGGGGGTAACCTGTGCTTTGTCTAATTCCCTTTCCTAAATAACAGCGTGTCTTGTACCTCTTTTCCCTTCTCCTGCCCTTGAAGACCCATCCCTAAACACATCTTCTCCCTCAGGCCAGGGGATGTCTCATCAGTCTCTCCTAGCCTGGCTCTGGAGCTCTGTCCCCTGAATGCAGTCATGGGTTTCTTCCCTGCCCCTGTGCAGGCTGTTCAAACAGGAGGCTGGGTTAAACCTTCCCCTGTCCTCAATTCTAAATCCTCCTGTGCCACTGAACAAGTTTCCTGCTGTAATAACCCAGCACTGCTCTTTTGGTTCTCAAAGCTTGAACTTGATGCCAGACTTGAGCAACAGGAGATCCTTGTGCTGTCAGTTTTCAGGCCTCAGGTCCCATTCAAGCTGTGGCTGCAAAATTCTGCAGACAATGAGGCCACACTGGCCAGTGGGTTAAATATTTTAGCACAGGAACTCCTCTGGCATGCCCTGTTTTACATTGAGATACAATTCCTATTTCTTTTCTGAGTCTGGAAGAGCCATGGCTGAGGCTTCAACCGTGGTGTGTTTTTGTTTTTGTTTTTGTTTTTGTTTTTGTTTTCCCTCAAGTTTTGTTCTCTTTCTCATGTCCATACCACTACATTGAGGCTATCTGGGGTTAAAAAGTCATACAATGTTCTGGCTGGAACAGAGGATCCTCAATCCACATCCTGCAATTCCCCATTAATCATCAGACCCCTCACAGCTCCTATTTAGTCCTGGATAATGTTACTTCTGACATTCCCTTGACCCTCTCTGGGTCAATACACCAAAATGCATGAGTCAAAATGCGTCCCAAATATTTTACCTTTTTCTCCACCATTTGCACTTTTTTAAGAAATACTGAAAAATACTTCTTAGCCTGATAATGGAGCCATTTCACAGAGGCTTCTTCTACCACTTCTTGTCCTGCTGATTGAAGTGAGTCATCCACATGCTGCATTAACATAATCCCTGGGGGTGAGGTAAATTCTTTTGATGTTTTCTGCAAGGCTTGCCCAAATAAGGCTGGTGCATCCCTGCAGAAGGACCGTCCATGTCTTTCCCATTTTCCCTTCTCCCTCCTGTTCCCACTCAAAGGCCAAATCCTGTTCACCATCCTGTGTCAGTGACATCCCCAGGAAGCATCTTTGACATCAAGTCCTGAATGGTGGCAGTGTGAGGAGGGAACCTGGTTCCAGATGGTGGAAGGATCTGAGCCTGTGGGGTGCCTGGGTTTGATAATCTCATTTCTTCTTCTTAGGTCCTGCACCATTCTGTGGATTCCATCTGATTTCTTGATGGGCAGCACAGGAGCATTATAGGGAGAGATCCCTGGCTCCAAAAGCCCTGCCTTGAGCAGGGGCTCAATAACAGGCTGTAAGCCCTTCCTTCCCTCCCGTGGAATAGGGGATTGCCTTTAGACACCACTTGTCCTGGCTGCTCCAGAGTAATTTGGAGAGGCTGGGTATCTAATTTTCCCTCTTTGCCTGGGGCTGCCCACACTTGTGGGTTCACTTCAGCACAGGCCTTGCCAGACATTTGACACAAAGGTACCACAGAACTGGCCTCTGTATCACCTTTGACAGTATTAATTTGCATTCCCGATTTAGCCATCAAATCCCTTCCCAGTAAATTACAATCACATTTAGGAGCAAATGAAAATTCCATTTCATACCCATCCCCCACATCTCCTGATAGTGGTTGAATAAAACACATCCCATCATCTTTCCCACTTGTCCCCTGAATAATCAAAGACATATTTGGCATTTTCCCCCCTTAGGTCTGAGATTGAGAGTGGATGGAGAGGCCCCTGTGTCTATGAGGAAAGGCCTCCTGTGGATCCAACCCCAGCCTGGATGTTGTCAAGGGCTCCAGTGTGGTGGGTCCCTGGTGTAATGGGAGCTCTGGCAGCCCTAGGAATCCATGTCCGTGCAGGGGTGGACTTGCTCCTGCTGAGGGTGCTGCTGTGTGTGCCTGCAGTGTCCTTGTGGCCTGCAGATGGAACCCTGCTTCCTTGCCCGGGGCTGTTTGGGTGGGCTCTCCGTGCCGAGGAGGGCACTGCCTGTGCCAGGTGCTTGTGGCCGAGCCCGTCCCCTCGGTGCTGGGGCCCCCTCGGGCCCTGGGCTTCATCCCTCAGGGGCTGTGGAAACTCTGCCATGGCCTTTGCCTTCAGCTTGGCCTTTTCCTCCTCCCTTCTTGTCTTCCCCTGCTGTGCCTTTGTGACCAAGTGCTGCAGGGGCTTCTTGTGCCCCTGGTGCAGCCCCCCTGAGCGCCTGTGGGTGCTCATCCTCTGACAGCTGCGGAGCTTTCTGCAAATCATTCCTTTCTCCAGCCACCCAAACAAAACCCTTAAAAGATGATCTCGATGCCTCCATGTATAATGCACATTTGGCAGCCGTTCCTGGCTGCTGTTCCTTGTTCTCCCCGTGCCCTGCAGAGCCCGTATCCCAGAGCCGGGGCCTGTCGTGCCGCAGTGTCCCAAGGCGGCTCCCCCGGCGGGCAGGGCCGGCAGCTCCACGGGGCCGGGCAGCGGCCGGGGCGTCCCGCAGCCTCCTGGGGGCCGGGGGCCAGTGCCGGCCCTGCCCGGGGGGTGGTGGGGTCAGGCAGCGCCCGGCGCTGAGCCCCGGCTGCCCCACAGCCCCGGCCCGGCCCCGCAGCTCCCCACAGGCCCCCAGCCCGTGCTCCCGGTGCCGCACCTCTGCGCCCGCTGCTGCCGCTGCCCAGCCCAGAGAAACCCCCTGGAATCCTGACCTCCTTGTCTGCCTCTCCTGGAAACCGGGGACACAAAGGATCTCCATCAGCTGGGAAATTTTGAGGCTACAACTCTGCTGAAAACCATCCCCATCCTCAGTATTTTTCTTTTCCTGCTCTTTTCCATCATCTCCTTTCTTACCTCATAGATTCTTCCTGCTGCCTCTTGCCTTAATTGTAATACTGCATGCTCCCTTTCACCCTCACCCTTCCCAGCATACCAACACCATCCATCCCCTGCTGTCTAAATCCCTTCTGGACTTCCCTTTTTGCCCCCCTGGGTGTCCATGTCCTTAATTACCTCTGGGGGAATGATGCCTTGGGAAGGCTGACCTGCAACAGAGACTGGACAGAGCTAGAGAATAAAGTAGATAGTTTTTGAAAGCCCTTTAGGGTACACCTTGGGCAGGGCAGGAGCCTGACCAGGCCTACATTCAAGGCAGACTTGAAATGGTCTCACCATGGACGATGGGGCATGAGGTCCTAAACTTCTATGTTTGGGTCCACTTGCATATTGGAGCCCCGTTGTCACAGCCTCAGGTCGTGAGAAACAAGCTTCTTGTTTCTCTCTTTAGTCCACGGTTGTTTATGCTTTGAGGCCTGAAAGTTGTGCCTGTTGTCCTTGGTCTGCAGCAGGAAAAGGATTTGTTTTGTCGACCTACTCTGTAAAGAGAGCTTACCCACACTGATGATGAGGCTCAGAACTACACCCCCAGGCAGCACAGAATCTGAAAAACATGAAAGCTAAAACTTTGTGCAAACTACCTCAACATTCTCCCAAGGGACCCTTCAGAGATATTTTGGGATCATCATCCCTTTTACTGGGACCCCTTTCTGGCTTTCCCTTTTCCACCCTCCATGGGTGCCCTGCCATGTTTACTCCCTGAAGATCCCAGTGTCCTCACTGATGAGATTCTCAGTGTTCTCTCCCTGCCGACTCCTCACCGACCCCCTGATGTGTCACTCGTCTGTCTCCTGGACACTCTCGGGTCCCCAGTCAATCCCCGGTGCCGCCGCCACCCAAGGGAGCCGATCACCCAAACTGGGTGAGGCACCTTGAGCTCCACTCACTGCACACCGCCCTGGACAGTGGAAGGAATTCCAGAGAAGCCTCAAGGTGTGTGGAAAAATTGACGTCACCAGAGGGTTGTGTCCACAAAGAAGACGGAGGAATCCTATATAAGTAATCTCATTCATAAAAAAATGGAGAGGCCATGGGACATTTCCCATGGGGTCTTTCCAGTTGCTGGAGTATGCAGCCTCCTTTTCATCCTGATCTTCCCAGCTGCATCTCCCTTTCCCCATTGGCTGAAGTAGTTGAGAGGTACAGACTTCCACATGCCCCCCTAATCTGCACTCCACTTCTGTATAGGTAATGATATTCAGAGCTCTGTTAAGTCTGTCTTCTTGTCGAAGTTGATGAATTTCACAAGACCTTGGCTGATCAGCAGTCTGTGTGGTCAGTTAATAACATTTTGTGGAACTGATGGCTTCTTCTGCCCCTTCCTCATGTTCAAGTGCTGGGCCCTATCTCCAAGCAGATTGTCAGCATCTGTTTGTAGAGACATTTTCCTCTTCTTCCTTTCATGGGGGTCCCCCGTTTGCGGCACATCGCCCTGGAGCAGGGTGTCGCCCCTTGCTGCAGCCCCACCCCTCGGGCAGAGCTCAGCCAATCAGAGAGGGCTGCACTGATGACTCACCAGTTGCCACGCAGACCCGCAGCTCTCAGCGTTCCCCACCTGTGCCCCCCCTCGGCCCCAGCGCCCCCCGCGAGGGGAATTTGGGGAGGTGGGAGGGGAGAGGTTTTATACGGGGATGAATATTTATACATTAGAAGAGGTTTTGGCTGAGTCTGGATGTATAGGGAGCTTTTGATCTGTCTTTATATCCGGAGGACTTTTAGGCTGAATCTTGGTGTCTCAGAGGTTTTCACAGACACAGGGTGCCCATTGACTTCTAGAGAATAACTTGAGCAAGGAGGAACCCCCAGCATAAGGTGCTCTCCATTTCTTTTTTCCCCAAACCAGGGTTTTTCGTTCCCAAGGAGTGCCCAGATGGAGGAGGAGGAGGAAAAGCCCCGCAGATCCCGCAGGAGGAGGGGCTGCAAACCCAGCCCAGGGAGCAGTGAGGAGGAAAGGCCCCCCCTGTGCCAGGAGGGCGGCCAGAGATCCAGCCAGAGCTCAGAGCTGGAGGAGAAGCGTCATGGAGAGGAGAAGCCCTACAAGTGCCTGGAATGTGGGAAGGGTTTCAGCCGTAAGTACAGCTTGATCCAGCACCAGAGGGTTCACACTGGGGAACGGCCCTATGAGTGTGGGGAGTGTGGGAAGAGCTTCAGGCACAGCTCCAACCTGAGGAAACACCGGAGAATCCACACTGGGGAACGGCCCTATGAGTGTGGGGAGTGTGGGATGAGCTTCAAGGACAGCTCCAACCTGATCCGGCACCAGGTGACGCACACTGGGGAAAAGCCCTACAAGTGTGGGGGATGTGGGATAAGCTTCAGCCAGAGATCCAGCCTGGTCCTGCACCAGAGGATCCACAGTGGGGAAAAACCCTACGAATGTGGGGAATGTGGGAAGAGCTTCAGAGCAAGCTCCTATCTCCTCCGGCATCACGTGATCCACACTGGGGAAAGGCCCTACACCTGTTGGGAATGTGGGAGGAGCTTTGGATGGAGTTCTGATCTGAGAAAACACCAGCGCATCCACACCGGGGAGAGGCCCTACGAGTGTCCTGAGTGTGGGAAGAGGTTTCAGACCAGCTTCAATCTCCTCTTACATCAGCAGATTCACACGGATGAGAGGCCCTTTCGCTGCCCCGACTGTGGGAAGGGCTTCAAGCAAAACTCTGTCCTCACTGTCCACCGGCGCATCCACACCGGGGAGAGGCCCTATGAGTGTCCTGAGTGTGGGAAGAGTTTCTCACAGAGCTCTAACTTGACCCAACACCAACAGAGGCACCATAACGGAATCCCTGCGAGTGCCCCGAGTGCAGGAAGAGCTTCCTGCGCTGCTCCAGCTCCATCCCTCATGGGAGGATTGGCGTTGGATGATCCCCAGTGACCCTCGTTGGGCAGAGCCCTGGTGATCTGTGGTCCTGGTGATCCGTGTTGGGAAGACACCTGGCTGTGGGAGATCCACGTCTTCCTGTCTCCCCGTGGGCACCTGGATGAATGCAGGGGCAGGAACATCCACTGGGACACAGACTGACATTGGGAATTCCTTGGGGAGAGCAGATCTGTTGACTTTCAACCCCAGAAATTCTTTTGTGTTCACTCCTGTCTTCTGGTGGCATCAAGGAATACTGGATGGTCTTGGAGATCTTTTCCAACCTCAGGGATTCCAGAATTTTGATTTGCTGTTGCCCGAGGGCATCTTCTGCAGTCACGTGGTGATGATTTGGGTGATGATCTGGGATCTCCAAAGACCTAGATTGTGGAGACAGTCGGGTGGGAAACTCCTCCAAAAATGTTCTTCCCTTCCACCCAAGCACGTGGATCCTCAGCCGGCATGGACAGGGAAATCCTTTTCTTTTGGCATTGATTTGCTTTTCGTTTCTCTTCATGCCTTTAAAAGATCCAGCATTGGGGTAAAAATAAAGACTTTGAACTAAGATGTGGTTGGGATGATGGGGGGACATTGACATGGTGGGACAGAGACATGGAGAGTGACATGTGGATGGACACATAGACATGGAGTGGGACATGGCCATTTGTGAGGACACGGGCTCAGATGGAGACGTAGGGGACAATGACAGGGGTGGAAACAGGGTGGGGAGACAGCCAGGGGTGAGGACAGGGTGGGACATGGCCAGTGACATGTGAGGACATGGCCATGGCCGGTGCCATGGGGAGAACTTGCAGGGGCTGTGGGGGATGCTGGGTTTGAAGGAGTTGAGGGTTCCTGGGAGGGCCTTGGGGTTTGCTGAGGGCTTTGGGGACCCCAGGCCCAGCAGCTCCGGCTGTGCTAGGAGGCCCTGGCGGAGGTTCTGGGGCAGCTGCTCAAGGACCCTTTGACCTGGACCATCATCTGGACATTGGGCTCCTGGAAAGGAATGAAGGTCCTTGTCCCCAGGAGGGAAATCCCAGCACTCTCAGGGTGTCTGGGGCAGCCGAGAGGCCACAAGAGGGAGGGGAAGGCCAGACAGAGCTGTCCCCGCTGACATCTGCATCCCAAAAATCCTTGAACTCAGGGATTCTGCCCAGGAAAATGCTGTCAGGAGGTGCCTGAATTAAGGGAAAGGGAGTGTTGGCCCCCCAGACTGAGCAGGAGAGGCCTGAAACCCCCAAAACCAAGCATGGAGGATGGCAGTAGTGGATTGGGGCGCAGTGGGGAAGTGGTGGAAGAGTAGGGAAGAAGAGGGGTATTGGGCACCAAAGGAGTGGGGGAAGGGGCTAGCTGGGACCCCCAAATTGCATTGGTACAGGTCCCACTCCTCCTTTCTAATCCCTGGAATGGATCCAAGGCAGGTTGGGCTGGGGCAGCACTGGGCTCTTGGCCCAGCCTGGGTGTCCCCCATGAGACCCCTACTCAAATTTTCTGGGTAAGATCCAGTGGCTTAGAGGGGTCCCAGCAGCTTTTGGGGTTCACTGGGTGCTGTGTTGAGGTTCAGGTGCCACCCAACGAGTCCCCAGAGTGGGCTGACACGGGGGGAGCACACTGGGGTCCCCACTGTTTATCCATCAGGGGCCTGTTCTGTTCTCCTCCCCCAATCACAGTCCTCCCACAGGGTCCCCCCAAGTCCCTCCCCACCGTCCCCCAATAAACGAGACTGGTGTGAACTGGGAAGCTTATTTGGGAGCACTGGAAGCAACCAGATGGGGACAGAGGTGCTGGGGGGACATGTGACTTGCTGTTAGGTGCACGAAATGATGAAGCAGGCTGCAGGAGGTCAAGCAGGAAAGCTCTGTACATTTTTTTTCTTACTCCATATATATACACTTTTACTAACAGGCCAAGATTGGCTACACAGGTAGCCACCTCTTTGACCTCGTTGGTGAACATCACCATCAATCATCTTCCTCCTCCCAGAGGAGAAGAACGTGAACAAAGATAATTTTCTAAAAACACACATAGTTTTCTTGAAGCTGTGTGAGAACAAATGCAAACAGTGAAAAGCAGGCAAACTTGAGGCGACATGGACACACAACCCCCTGAAAATCATCCTGCAGATGGAGCGGGGTGTCCTGGCTGGGCCCGAGGCCACGTGGAGGGACTGTGGCCACCAGTGGCTCAGGAGCTCTGTGGGCAGAGAAAAGGGGGTGACACTGGGCTGGGGGGGGGCCAGGGGAGCACACACACTTTGGGGAAGGGGGGACACGACCGTGGGACCCTCCCTCACCTTCTTGCACAGGCAGAAGCCGAGCCCCAGTGCCAGGAAGACAAAGCCCAACATGAAGCCCCCGATCCCCGTGAGCATCTTGGGGGGTGCAGGGGCAGCTTTCGGGGGCAGGGGGGCACAGGATCCAGGAAACAGCGGCGGCTGCCGGGAAGGGACTGGGACAGAATGTGACAGGCTGGGATGGACTGGGACAGGAGATACCAGGACCAGGACCCAGCAGAGCCAGAATTGGGGCACTTGGGATCATACTGGGATTTATTGGGACCACAGTGAGCACTACTGGGAACATGCTGAGGGCAACTCAGTGCTGTTTGTTGGGATTTTTTTAGAGAGTGTTATGTTTGGATTGATTGAGGGTGAGCAATTCCAGACTGGCCCCTTTGGCCTGCAGAGCCTGTGGGGCCCTGAGCCCACAGGGCCTGCAGGCCACAGTGATGCAGTTAGTAATTCGTAGTTGTGGCGCAGCAGAAAAACTCACAGTTTATATAAAGGTGTTTTGGGAAGTAATGGGTTTCTAAATGTAGAATTGTAGTTCTAATACTTTAGCCACTTTAAGACTTAGATAAATAAGGGTTGTTTGCATTCTTTGTGTAGCCTGTAACTGTAAACTATGTGGTGAACCTATATAACTCACCTCGGGCTGATAATGAAGGGGAATTCAACATGGAAGCCAAATCGGTTTAGATGTGTTGTGTATTCTGTCCGATCTCCTAATAGTCACAACCCTTGCTACTGCTGTTGGTATGTTGTGGGCATGATTTGGATCATACTGGGACTAACTGGAATCATACTGGGAGTGACTGAAACTGCAGTTATGGTGAAAGGGTGCAGTTGGAAAAATGCAGAGGGCAGCTGGGATCATACTGGGATCATACCGGGACTGACAAGGTCACACTTGGAGTGACTTGGATCAAACCAGGCTCATACTGCGAGTGTCTGGAAGTTACTAGGGGTGACTGGACCCAGTGTGGGTTTATGCTTGGTGTAACTGAGACCATGATGGGGCCAAATGGCATCCTAGAGAGAGTGACTGGGAGTGAGTGGGTTCATACTGGAAATGACTGGAGCCATACTGGACTCCTACTGGAGGAGACTGAGAGTGAATGGAACCATACAGGCATGACTGGGAGGAACTGGGACCATGCTGGGGACAACTGGGACTTTATTGGGAATGACTGGGAACATAAAAGCTTGAACGGAGTTTCTGTCCTGAGACATTCCTGGGGAGCAGCGGCAGCTCCACATCCACAGCCTGGTGGGTCGGAGCAGGGGAACCTCTGGCAGCACCTTTGGGGCACAGCCGAGTGCTGGGGGCTCCTCCCCCATTTCATTTTCTCTCTCTAATTCAAATCATCCCTCCCTTTCAAATCCCCTCCATTCACATTTTCTCCCCACAATTAGAGTTCCCTTGCCCCAGTTACACTTATCTCCCCAATTAGGTTCCGAGTCCCCTCCCCATCCCCAGCTCCTTCTGGCAGGACCTGTCCGGGACCTTCTGGAAACTGGAGCAGAAAGAGTTTAAAAAATATCATTATTTTCTTGGTTTCTGGAGGATTTTCCCGTGGCTTTCCTGCAGAAAGCTCTTCCTTTTGGGGCGATGACTGAGGGGTCTCCTCGGGCTCCACCCTCTTTCCAGTCCCTTTTTCCAGCTCTTTTCCTCAGCTGGCTCAAACCTGTGGATTTTGGGGGCAGGAGTGGTCGCTCTGCTCAGGGGTCTCAGAGGTGCTGCCAGGGAGGCCTCAGCGCGGTTCCCTCTGGCCCCTTGGAGCATTTGGAATCTCCAAGTCTTAGCCATGGCTGTCCATGGGATTCAATCCCCCTGCAGGGTTTTCCCCCAAACCGGGTTTATTTCCAGAGGGTTTTGTGGTTTCCCTTGGAGCCGGGGCCTGATGGCACCGGAGTGGCCGCGGGTGCTGGGGCAGGAAGGACTGTGGGACGGCTCCTCCACACAAACCTCCTGGAGGTGGACAGGGGCAGGGAGGGAAATAGAGAATAAACATGGAATTATTGAAAAAGAAAAAAAAAAGTAATATATGTATGATATCTAAAATAAAATTTAAAATAACAATGAAAAAATAAAGTAATGGGAGTGCTTCTCCTGGAACTTGGGCTTCTTGTCCCAGTTCCAAGTTGATTCTGAGCCAGCAACCAGAGGGTGGGAGAGACATTGCTGCAGTAGGGCTTCATATTGCCTAAACTAAAGTGTCCAGTACCAAGTAACAGCCTGAGGTTATGGAAATCCCAGAGCCCAAGTTGGATTCCCCCGTTTGAAGCTGAAAGATGAGCTCCACTTGTAACTCTGCTTTTTAACGATGAACGTGAAACTTCAGACCAATTCCTGGTTCCCTCCCTCTGTCCAGCGGTGTAGGGTGAAGGGATGGGAGTTACGGTCAGTTTCTGCCGCTGCTTCCCCCTTTAGGGGCAGGAACCCTTGCCCTGCTCCAGTGTGGGATCTGTCCGTGGGGTCAGACCCTGCCCTGTCCAGCGGGGTCCCTCCCCAGCCGTGCGGTCACTCCTCGGCTCAGCCCTGAGGCGTGGGGCAGTCCCGGGGCAGCCGCGCTGCGGCCCCGTCAGCGGCACCGCCGGTTCGTGCCAGGCAGGAGCGGCAGAAGGAGCCGGGAGGTGGCGGGGGCTCAGTCCCGTCTGGAGGAAGAAGAGGAAGAGGAAGGAGCTGGGGCCGCCAGCGGTGTCCAATCCCCGGGGAGCAGCGGGGAGGCCTCGGGAAGCGGTGGCACATGGGGCCCTGTTGGAGCTGCCCCGAGGGGTTTGTGCCACCCCAGAAGGAGTCACTCGGCGAGATGAGCTAGGTGGGAACAAAAGAAGAGACTAAAATGCAGAGAAAAGACTAAAATGCAAAGAGCTGCACCAATGGTGCTGCTCCCGCCTGCATCTGAAGCAGCTGCTCCAGAAGGCTGGGCTTGAATGTAATAAAACACACAGAAGAGAGTAAAGCTGCACCTGGGAGTCCCTGGCACCTGGTGTCACTGAAGAGCTGCACCGCGGGATAGGCACTGCTGTGTGTGGTCAGAAGGACAGTGCCGAGGCGGGTGTGAGGTGTGAATAGAATTGAACATAGAGAATAGAATAAAATACAAGAAAAGAACCGCACCGAGGGTTCCACGCCACCCGTGTCATGGAAGAACTGCACCGAGAGCAGCGAGAAGTGGCGGCAATAGAGAATAGGATAAAAAATAATAAAAAACTGCACTGACAGTAGCCGCTCCCCAACAGTAAAGAGCAGAACCGAGGGCTGGTTGGGGCAGCACTGAGAGTTCTCGCCCACCCCGTGTCACTGAAGGAGCCGCAGTGAGGGACAGGTGGGGTATGGCCCCATCGAACCCCTCCAGCTGCACGACGAGCGGTGACCCCGTGGGACTGCGCCAGGGCTGGGCGGAGGCGGCAGCTTGAGCCAGGGAAGTGGCTTATGAGCAGTGGAGACAAGCAGGGTGTTCCCATCCAGCTCCGCTCAGCCTTTGGACACTGGGCTGGGGTTGCCTCCGGCCCCGGAGCCCAGAAACGCCGGGAAATCGATCCCAGGCACTAAAAATCTTTCTCATGCACAGTGAGGGCCACAGAGTATCCCTATGAACTCCCATCCCCTCAGTCCCCCCCGAGCACTGTGGGGCATTAGTGCAGCTCCCGCGGCTGTCCTGGCACCGGCTGCTGCCCCAGGGCACGGGCTTGCCACACTTGGGTATTAAACAAATTTGAGGTGGACAGCCTTAGAACCCAGGGCTTTTCCCTCAGGAACTTGGAGCTGCACGATGGAGATAAAGGATTCCCTGCACACACCAATGCCCCCAGCAGCGGCTCTGCCCTGCCCAGAACGGGGCTGTGTTTGGGAGAGGTGTGATGGCTGGGATGGGGTCTGCAATGAGACAGCCACATGTTGGGATGAAGCGCTTGGGGCGATCGGGTTACAGAGGAGGTTTTGGGGCACCTTCCAGTCCTGAGAGATGAGTTACTGGGAAGGGGGAGACAGCTGCCTCTGACACTGGAGTGGGGCCCGTATTAGGGAAGGATGTGGGGAGCCTGTATGTTGGGGGTATATCTGAAACTGGAGGATATTGATCCCAGAAATCAGCAGGTATTGATTAAAGGACAGGCACTCAGATGATGTGTATTGCTGCTCTGTGAAGGAAGAGACAGGACAGTGTGCCAGAGAAGCGAGGAGGAATGCAAAGATGCCTGACAAAGGGGGATGCTATAAGAGACCATCCAAAGATCCCTCATCTGCCTCACGACCATTGTCACGGACAGAGACTGAAACCCCTAAAAGGGCTCTAAAACCCCAGCACAGGAGTTCTGGCCTGGCTGAGGTGGGACGTTTGCCAACTGTTGCCTGCAGGTGTGTTCAGTGGAAAAACCCAGCACGCATTTCCATGGGAACATCAGAACCTGAGCAGGAACAATGGGAAAGTCACAGTGAATTGGCTGCACCTGCTGACGGCTGTACCTGTTCTGAGTTAACCCTGCACCTGCTGGCGGCTGTACCTGTTCTGAGTTAACACTGCACCTGCTGATGGCTGTACCTGTTCTGAGTTCTCAAAACAAACACACAGTAATGATTTCCCCACCTTTTGGCCAACTGCCTGTGGCTTTGGAAAGGACCATGAGGAGCCCTGAGTTAACCAAAGACTTTTGAGATCTCCCCACGGAAGAAGACGGATCTATTGGCCAGACCATGAGGATTTCATCTCTTCGTTGGTGGCTGTTACCCACCTCCTCTTTCTCTTTCCTTGCTGTCCTTTGTTTCCCTTCAAATCCTTCTATGACATTTGCTGATGGCACTAATAAAAGTGCATTTGTTTTGATGAATACTGAAATGCCCTCTGTGTTGTTTTCTGCCCTCTGAGGTCAGTTAATGAACCATCACGATTCCTGCTCGCATTAGCGGATGGTGACAGATGCTGACCAGAACAGGAGACAAGAACACAAGATTACCAGAGGTCCTGAGATGATGAGGGGCCTTGGGCCCCCAGGACCAGACAAACCCGGCCTCAGAGCTCAGACTGTGACCAGAGGATCGCTGGGCAGGCGCAAGGCAGCGGGGCAAGAAGTTCATCTCTGAGGAAGACTATTCCTCTTCATCCCCGAGACCCCCGAGATGCCCACCAGAGACACCTGCACAGGCACAGGACTGATGAGACCATCGGCACACGGAGCGGGGAGGGTGGAGCCAGGGAATGAATATGCACAGGGCTGTTGGGAGACTTGATGTGTCTGGAACATTATAGAGGGTAAAAGAGAACAGGAGTGGGCGAGGGGCTGCGCTCGCCTTTGGGAGCTGTCCCACATCGCGCCCAGCGCTGAATAAATCACATTCCTGCTTTAACACTCACTCTGTCTCTGAGTTCCAGAGTCTTTCCGCGTGTCAGTCTCAGCTGACTTATTACAATACAGGAGGCTCTCAGGTAAAGGTATGGGGGCAGGAATAACAGTCCTTTACGGGGAATATTAAGAATAAAAACATAGTAGTATAAAACAAGCAAACAAACAAAAAAAGGAAACCATAGATATCCCCCTGGCATTACGAGGGATGGGTCATGGAGGAGATAAAGAAAACACTTCCCCACCGTGGATTGGCCACAAGCGGTTCTGGGGGTGAATGAAGCAAATTCCTGTTTTATTGCTGCTGGTTGGTTCTGTGGGTGAGTTTTAAAACCTCGGATGTGTTTCGTGTTTGGTTCTGTGCATACCCGAAAAGCTCGTGTGAGGCGATCGTGGTTTTGGGAGCTGTGGTGTATTTTTGAGGTAATACTGGCATCTTGTGTCCAAAGTCATAACTGCATCAAACTTTCACACATATATATATATTCCTTTCTTACCATGTGCACGAGGCAATTCTTTGAACTCTTTGCATTTGTACTTTTCATTTTTTTTTTCACCGCCTGTTGTTTTAGGGTTTGTTCAGTGTTGGTTGCCAGGAGTTCTGTTCTTAAGGGATTTTGCGTTTTACTTTGATGGAGCACTTTCTATAGAACTTGTTTGTGGTATTGTCTTTAGGGTTAGTTTGTGATAAAGAGCTGTGGGGGTTTTTTACTGCTGTTTGTTTTCATGCTTTTTGTTGTGAGTATTGTCTTTAGGGTTTATTTGATAAATTGCCACGATTTTTTGGTTACTGCTGGGTTTTTTAATGTTTTTGTTGTGAATATTGCCTTTAGGGTTTATGTGATAAATGCTGTTCTGGGTTATTGCTGTTTGTTTTCATGTTTTTGCTGTGACTATTGCTTTTTGTTGAGTGTGCCTCGCCATAGACAGTGCCTTGGTGACAATGGTGACAATTCTAACCACGGTGAGACAACTGGAAGGGGTCCCTCTCCCCAGTGGTTTGGGCTCGACCCTTGGGAGTTTGTGACCCCAAAAGTAATTGTGTGATAAGGGGGGACACCAGCAGGTTTATTTAGAGGGGCTACACAGGAGTTCTGCAGGGAATGTGGTTGCATTAGACTAAAAGCAGCCTGCACCAAAAAGGTCTGAATATCCAGATGAAGAGAAGGAGTGGGACCATCTGTTTGTGCAGGCAAGGGCGCACCCAGCGTGGGTGTTGGTTAAGTGTGGGTCCTGTGGAGAGCAGTGCTGCTGTTCCCTGAGCAGAAGACACAGTGCTTGTGCCCAGTGTGGGAAACAGGGTGAAGAGGACCCGAACCAGAGATTTTAGAGTGTTTTTGTGGAAGATCACATGTAGCTCTGGAGATCTGGAGTGTAAAAGAAAAAGACTGGGAAAAGACTGGATGAACGTGTGAGAAGAGATTTGGGTGGAAAGGAAACAGGAGAAGAGAATAATGGGATGAGGAGAGGGAAGGAATTTAGAGGGCTTGTTAGATGAGGCATGGAGGGTTTTCAGCAATCGAGAAGAAAGGTGTAAGCAACGGATGAGAAAGTTAATGGCAGCAGTAAAAGAAGGAAGGTTTGGGAAGGTTTGGGAAAAAGGGAAGGTTTGGGAAGGTTTGGGAAGAAGGGAAGGTTTGGGAAGGTTAGGGAAGGTTTGGGAAGAAGGGAAGGTTTGGGAAAGTTAGGGAAGGTTTGGGAAGGTTTGGGAAGGTTTGGGAAGGTTTGGGAAGGTTAGGGAAGGGAAGATTAGGGAAGGGAAGGTTAGGGAAGGTTAGGGAAGGTTAGGGAAGGTTAAGGAAGGTTAGGGAAGATTAGGGAAGGTTAGGGAAGGGAAGGTTAGGGAAGGGAAGGTTTGGGAAGGTTAGGCAAGGTTAGGGAAGGGAAGGTTAGGGAAGGGAAGGTTAGGGAAGGGAAGGTTAGGGAAGGTTGGTTAGGGAAGGTTAGGGAAGGTTAGGGAAGGGAAGGTTAGGGAAGGGAAGGTTAGGGAAGGTTAGGGAAGGTTAGGGAAGGTTAGGGAAGGGAAGGTTAGGGAAGGGAAGGTTAGGGAAGGTTAGGGAAGGTTAGGGAAGGTTAGGGAAGGTTAGGGAAGGTTAGGGAAGGTAAGGTTAGGTAAGGTTAGGGAAGGTTAGGGAAGGTTAGGGAAGGTTAGGGAAGGTTAGGGAAGGGAAGGTTAGGGAAGGTTAGGGAAGGTTAGGGAAGGTTAGGGAAGGTTAGGGAAGGTTAGGGAAGGTTAGGTTAGGGAAGGGAAGGGAAGGTTAGGGAAGGGAAGGGAAGGGAAGGGAAGGGAAGGGAAGGGAAGGGAAGGGAAGGGAAGGGAAGGGAAGGGAAGGGAAGGGAAGGGAAGGGAAGGGAAGGGAAGGGAAGGGAAGGGAAGGGAAGGGAAGGGAAGGGAAGGGAAGGGAAGGGAAGGGAAGGGAAGGGAAGGGAAGGGAAGGGAAGGGAAGGGAAGGTTAGGGAAGGTTAGGGAAGGGAAGGTTAGGGAAGGGAAGGTTAGGGAAGGGAAGGTTAGGGAAGGGAAGGTTTGGGAAGGTTAGGGAAGGTTAGGGAAGGTTAGGGAAGGGAAGGTTAGGGAAGGGAAGGTTTGGGAAGGTTAGGGAAGGTTAGGGAAGGTTAGGGAAGGGAAGGGAAGGTTAGGGAAGGGAAGGGAAGGGAAGGGAAGGGAAGGGAAGGGAAGGGAAGGGAAGGGAAGGGAAGGGAAGGGAAGGGAAGGGAAGGGAAGGGAAGGGAAGGGAAGGGAAGGGAAGGGAAGGGAAGGGAAGGGAAGGGAAGGGAAGGGAAGGGAAGGGAAGGTGTCGCCCTGATTTTCAGCCTTCTGATTCTGTTGACATTCTTGTACTGGAGATTCTCACGTGTGTAAAATAAAGAAAGTAGATTGTTTTCATATTTCTCTCTGTGATGGATTTCTGAGTTGACCACTGGGGTCAGAGGGGTGTTCCTCTGTTTTACCCTGTCTCTGGAGCGGACATCGCGGTTCTCTCCCTTGCAGCTTGGCCTCTGGAATGGACTCCCTCTCAAAACAAATTCGTCGCCCTTCGTGAGCTTGGTGCAGGAGCTGTTGGACCAGGATCATCTGGAACCTTCTACCAGTCCCTGGAACTCTCCTGTTTTCTGCATCGAAAAGAAGTCTGGGACATGGAGGTTGTTACAAGACAGAAAGTTAATGCCATAGTGGACAGCATGGGGATGTTGCAGGCTGATGTGCCGTCACTCACCAGGCTTCCCACAGATTGGTTGATCCTCATTGTGACTCTGAAAGTTTGTTTTTTGTGATTCATTTGCATCCTACAGGTATCACTGGCTGATGGAATGATGAATGGTCCGATCCCTTGCATGTCTTGGACTGGGTCTTCCTGCCCCATCAGCTGCAAAAGACTGCAAACACATTGTTTGAGCTTATTGCACGATTGATAATTAAATGCAGGTGAATGTGCTTGCAATTGATGGGTGTGGATCTCACAAAATTCATACTCTCGGTACTGTGGGAGAAATTTGACTGGAGCTTTGCAGGCAATGTTTCTCTGCCAAATGCTCTGGGAAATTTTTCAGGGCAGGTGGCTTGTCATCTGCCCAGCCATGAGCTATATCAAGTGGCAAAATTATTTAAAATTCCTTTGCGTCCCAAAAATGCTCAGAAGCCAGTGCAAGGACCCACCGTCTCTACAGACGGTTCGGGAAGGACACGACGGCCCATTGTTGCTCGGAAGGATGGATCTGGGGGTCAAGTTTTGGAAGGTCATGAGGATGAGGCAGCCCAACTGGTTGAATTGAGGGCTGCCATCATGGCATTTCCAAAGTTTTCCCAGGAACCTTTCAGTTTACTCACGGATTCCGTTCCTGTGGCAAACATGGCACAGAAGTTGGGTCATTCAATTTTGAAGGGGGTCAGCAATGTTGCTTTGTCTCATTTGCTGAAGACCCTGTGTTGTGCCCAAGGCCCGGGTTCTCTAAAACAAAAACGGCGAATGCAGGGTGAACCCCGCACAATGGATTGGCAAAGGTTTTGTGTGCCATCAGGCACAGTAAGGTGCTGCAGAATTCTAATGACCCTGTCATGTTGAAAGCAAGAAACCGTGACCGAAATGAAGGTCAACAAGTGGAGGAACCACTGAGTGACAACTAGGATGTTGATGACATGAGTGGTCACTCTGACGGCCCTTCCACGTAAAGAAATTGAACACTGTTTATTTTCTCTTTTCTTTTCTCCTTTTTTTAACGGTAAAAGGGTGAGATGTCGCCCCAAGTTTGCCTGCTTTTCACTGTTTGGATTTTGTTACCACGCAGCTTCAAGAAAACTATGTGTATTTTTTAGAATTTATCTATTTTGTTTACATATTTCTCCTCTGGGAGGAGAAAGATGATTGATGGTGATGTTCACCAACAAGGTCGAAGAGGTGGCTACCTGTGTAGCCAATCTTTGGCCTGCTTGTAAAAGTGTATATAAGATGGATATAAAGAGAATTAAAGAGGAGAGAGCTTTCCCTGCTGATCTTTCTGCTGCCTGCTCATTCTCTCGTGTCCCTAACAGTGACAGTGTTTAATACCTAAGTGTGGCAAGCCCGTGCCCTGTGGCAGCAGCCAGTGCTGGGAGAGCTGCAGGAGCTGCACTAATGCCCCGCAGTGCTCGGGGGGCACTGAGGGGATGGGAGCTTATAGGGACCCTCTGCGGTCCTCACTGTGCACAAGAAGGGTTTTAGTGTCTGGGATCGATTTCCCGGGATTTCTGGGATCCAGGGCCCGAGGCAGCAGCAGCGGGAACCGCGGTCAGGGTTGAAAAGCTCACTGTGACCCCAGCCTAGTGCCCAAGGGCTGAGCGGAGCTGGTTGGTAACTTCCTGCTCATCTCGGCCGCTCAAAGGTGCTTCCCCAGCTCTGGCTTCTGCCTCCGCCCGGCCCCGGCACGATCCCGTGGGGTCACTGCTCGTCGCACAGCTGGAGGTGTTTGATGGGGCCATGCCTCACCTGTCCCTCGCTGCGGCTCCTTCAGTGACACGGGGCAGCCAAGACCCCTCAGTGCTGCCCCAACCAGCTCTTGGTTCTGCTCTTTACTGTCAGGGAGTGGCCACGGCTGGGGCGGGGGTTTTGTTATTTTTTATCCTATTCTCTACTGCCGCCTCTTCTCGCCGCTCTCGGTGCAGTTCTTCCATGACAAAGGTGGCACAGAACCCTCGGTGTGGTTGTTTGCTTGTATTTTATTCTATTCCCTATGTTCGATTCTATTCACACCTCACACCCGCCTCGGCGCTGCCCTTCTGGCCACACCCGGCAGCGCCCGTCCCGTGGTGCAGCTCTTCAGTGACACCGGGTGCCAGGGACTCCCTGGTGTAGTTTCCTTATTCTATTTTACTCTATTCTCTGTATTTTGTTCTATTCACTCCCCACCCGTGCTTTGGTACAGCTGCTTCAGATGCAGGTGGGGGAGACACCCTTGGCTCTTTGATGGCATTTTAGTCTGTTCTCTACATTTTAGTCTCATCTTTTGTTCCCACCTCGCCCATCTCACTGAGTGACTCCTTCAGGGACCCGGGGCAGCACAAACCCCTCGGGGCAGCTCCAACAGGGCCCCATGTGCCACCGCTCCCTGAGGCCTCCCCACTGCTCCCTGGGGATCGGACACCACAGGCGACCCTTGCTCCTTCCTCTTCCTCTTCTTCCTCCAGACAGGATTGAGAAGTTTAACTGGGGCAAGGAAACTCCAATTTTGGGGAGAAAATGTAAATGAAGGGAATTTGAATCGGAGGGGATGATTTGAATTAGGGAGAAAAAATGAAATGGGGGAGGAGCCCCCAGCCCTTGGCTGTGCCCCAAAGGTGCTGCCAGAGGTTCCCCTGCTCTGACCCCCCAGGCTGAGGATGTGGAGCTGCCGCTGCTCCCCAGGAATGTCTCAGGACAGAAACTCCATCCAAGCTTTTATGTTCCCAGTCACTCCCAATAAGGTCTGAGTTCCCCAACGTGGTCCCAGTTCCTCCCAGTTGTGCCCTGTATGGTTCCTTTCACTCTCAATCCCTCCCAGTAGGAGTCCAGTATTGCCCCAGTCATTTCTCATATGAATCCAGTCACTCCCAGGGGCCTTGGTCCCAGCCAGCACCCCCCCCACTCCACTCCTGTGATTTTGGGGGGGAGGGGTCTTGTGTTCCCCCCAGCCCCACTGTCACTGTGTCCCCACCTGGCTGCTCCCAGTGTTCCCAGTAAAGCTTCCCAGTTCGCCCCAGTTTCATTTACTGGGGGGCAGTGGGGAAGGACTTGGGAGGACCTGTGGGGGGAACACGACTGGGGGAGGAGAACAGAACAGGCCCCCGGATGGATCAACAGTGGGGACCCCAGTGTGCTCCTACCATGTCACTCCACTCTGGGAACTCGTTGGGTGGCACCTGAATCTCAACAAAGCACCCAGTGAACCCCAAAAGGTGCCAGGACCCTTCTAAGCCACTGGGTCTTACCAGGAAAATTTGAGGGGGGGTCTCATGGGGGGCACCCAGGCTGGGCCAAGAGCCCAGTGCTGCCCCAGCCCAACTTGCCTTGGATCCATTCCGGGGATTAGAAAGGAGGAGTGGACCCCTCCCAATGCCGATTTGGGTCCCACATCCCTCTCCCACTCTTCTGGCATCCAAGACCCCTCTTTTTCCCCACTCTTCCACCACTTCCCCACTGCACCCCAATCCACGAGCATCCTCCATGCTTGGTTTTGGGGGTTTCACGCCCCTCTTGCTCAGTCTAGGGGGCCAACACTCCCTTTCCCTTAATTCAGGCACCTCCTGACAGCATTTTCCTGGGAGAAATTCCTGAGTTCTCTGATTTCTGGGGTGCAGTTGTCAGCGGGGACAGCTCTGTCTGGCCTTCCCCTCCCTCTTGTGGCCTCTCAGCTGCCCCAGACACCCTGAGAGTGCTGGGATTTCCCTCCTGGGGACAAGGACCTTCATTCCTTTCCAGGAGCCCAATGTCCAGATGATGGTCCAGGTCAAAGGGTCCTTGAGCAGCTGCCCCAGAACCTCCGCCAGGGCCTCCTAGCACAGCTGGAGCTGCTGGGCCTGGGGTCCACAAAGCCCTCAGCAAACCCCAAGGCCCTCCCAGGAACCCTCAACTCCTTCAAACCCAGCATCCCCCACAGCCCCTGCAAGTTCCCCCCATCACACTGGCCATGTCCCACACTGTCCTTACCCCTGGTTGTCTCCCCACCCTGTTTCCATCCCTGTCATTGTCCCCCACGTCTCCACCTGTGCCCGTGTCCCTCCGTGTCACCACGAATGGCTAAGGCCATGTCCATGTGTTTTCATGTCACTCTCCATGTCTATGTCCCACCATGTCAATGTCTCCCCATCATCCCAACTACGTCTTAGTTCAATGTCTTTATTTTTACCCCACTGTTGGATTGTTACCTCAAGTTTGCTTGCTTTTTATTGTTTGCATTTGTTCACACGGAGCTTCAAGTAAACTACATATATTTATAGAATTTATCTATTTGTTTAAATATTTCTCCGCTGGGAGGAGAAAGATGATTGATGGTAATGTTCACCAACGAGGTCAAAGAGGTAGCTACCTGTGGAAGCTCCCAAAGACTATGCAGAAAGAGCAACGCTCCCGGCTCTCCCATGGAGGGTGTCTAGCCCTTGAATTTCTCTAACCTAGTCGTCTAACCCCTTGCTGTTTGAAGTTGGCAGTTAAAGTTACTTCCTGATATGTTAATTACCCTACCCCTGATTGGTTGTTGTGTCTTCCCCTCAGTTCTGTATCCTGATTGGTTCTTTTTGGATCCCTTCTCCGATTGGCTAACTTTTCAATCCGCGCCACTATTGGTTGCTTTAGTAAACCCCACCCCCTGAGTTAAGAATAAAAATCCGGCTCCCAGGACCTTTGGGGTCCTTCCTCGGAGAGTCGTCGGAGAATAAAGAAGGCTCCTGAAGAAGACCCCCGGCTCCTGTGGTTTCTCCCGCGCCACCTGGGTAAACCCCTGCCTGGAAGGAAGCTGCTTCAGCAGCTACAGCCTGGCGAGAGCTGACAGGCTTGATTGCTTCTGCGATCTCACAACTGAGCTGGTCACTCTAGAGGAGTGCCTGTGCCGCCTGGGTTGAGGCCGTCTCTCATTGGGCGACTCACTTGGGAAGGTCACGGCACCCAGAAGACCCCTGCCAGGGAACTGGGCGGTCGGCAACAGCTACCTGTGTAGCCAGTCTCTGGCATGCTTCTCGAAGGTATATAAGATGGAGTCAGAGAAAATAAAGTAGGGAGCTTTCCTGCTTGACCTGCTGCTGCCTGCTTTGTTCTTTCGTGTCCCTAACAGCGACATCGGATATTTTAAATGGATGAAGAGAAATGAAAAGCAAATCAAGGCCAAAAGAAAAGGATTTCCCTGTCCATGTCGGCTGAGGACCCACATGCTTGGGTGAGAGGGAAGAACATTTTTGGAGGGGTTTCCAACCCACTGTCTCCAAAATCTTGCTCTTTGCCCCAGATCATCACCATGTGGCTGCAGAAAATGCCCTCGGGCAACAGCAAATCAAAATTATGGTATCCTTGAGGTTGGAAAAGATCTCAAACTCCATCCAGTATTCCTCGATGCCACCAGAAGACAGGAGTGAACACAAAAGAATTTCTGGGATAGGAAGTCAATAGATCTGCTCTCCCCAAGGAATTCCCAGTGTTGGTCTGTGTCCCAATGGATGTTCCTGCCCCGGCGTTCATCCAGGTGCCCACAGGGAGACAGGAAGATGTGGATCCCCCCACATCCAGGTGTCTTCCCAACACGGATCACCAGGACCATGGATCACGAGGGCTCTGCCCAGTGGGGGTCACTGGGGACCATCCAACGCTGATCTTCCCATGGGGGATGAAGCTGGAGCAGCGCACGAAGCTCTTCCTGCACTCGGGGCACTCCCACGGCTTCCCTTATGGTGCCTCTGTTGGTGTCGGGTCAAGTTAGAGCTGCTGGAGAAGCTCTTCCCACACTCAGGACACTCGTAGGGCCTCTCCCCGGTGTGGATGCGCCGGTGGACAGTGAGGACAGAGTTGCGCTTGAAGCCCTTCCCACAGTCAGGACAGCAAAAGGGCCTCTCATCCGTGTGAATCCGATGATGGATGAGGAGAGTGGAGCTGGTCTGAAACCTCTTCCCACACTTGGCACACTCATAAGGCCTCTCCCCGGTGTGGATGAGCTGGTGGACACTGAGGTGTGAGCTTTGCTTGAAGCCCTTCCCGCAGTCAGGACAGCGGAAGGGCCTCTCATCCGTGTGAATCTGCTGATGGACAATGAGAGTGGAGCTGGTCTGAAATGTCTTCCCACACTCAGGACACTCGTAGGGCCTCTCCCCGGTGTGGATGAGCTGGTGGACAGTGAGGTGTGAGCTTTGCTTGAAGCCCTTCCCACAGCTGGGGCAGCGAAAGGGCCTCTCCTCTCTGTGAATCCGCTGATGTCTGAGGAGAGTGGAGCTGGTCTGAAACCTCTTCCCACACTCAGAACACTCGTAGGGCCTCTCCCCACTGTGGACATGACGGTGGTTTCTCAGGGAACAGCTCCATCCAAAGCTCTTCCCACACTCCAAGCAGGTGTAGGGCCGTTCCCCAGTGTGCATTACCTGGTGCTGGATGAAACTGGAGCTGTTTCTGAAGCTCTTCCCACATTCCCCACACTCGTAGGGTTTTTCCCCACTGTGAATCCTGTGGTGCCGGCTCAGGTTGGAACTGTGCTTGAAGCTCTTCCCACACTCCCCACACTCATAGGGCCGTTCCCCAGTGTGCGTCACCTGGTGCTGGATCAAGTTGGAGCTCCAGCTGAAACCCTTCCCACATTCCAGGCACTTGTGGGGCTTCTCCCCTCCATGAGGCTTCTCCACCAGCTCTGAGCTCCGACTGGATCTCCAGCCACCCTCTTGGCACAAAGGAGGTCTTTCCTCCTCACTGCTCCCTGGGCTGGCTTTGCAGCCCCTCCTCCTGCGGGATCTGCAGGGCTCTTCCTCCTCCTCCTCCATCTGGGCACTCCTTGGGAACAAAAAATCCTGGTTTGGGGAGAAAACAAACAGAGAGCACCTTAGGCTGGGGGTTCGTCCTTGCCAAAGTGCATCTCAGGAAGTCATTGGCACCTTGTATCTGTCAGAACCTCCAAAACACCAAAATTCAGCCCAAAAATCCTCCAAACATCCACACTCAGACAAAAGCTCTTCGGTGCTGGGGTGGATGTTCAAAGCAGAGCTTCCCTCTACCCACCATGCCACCAATGCCACATGGAGTAAGTGGACTGCTCTCATCACACAGAGCGCTCCTATTGGAAAACTGAATCACCCTGGGATATTTGGGATAATTCCAAACTGGCCAGAAGGTGAAGACGTTAGTCTTACTGATGAAGAGGAACTAGAGCAAGTGACACGTGCTGAAGAAGCTCCACCGCACAACCAACTGCCAGCAGAGGAAACACGCTACGCTCTTTTCACTGACGGTTCCTGTCACATCGTAGGGATGAACCACAAGTGGAAAGCAGCTGTGTGGAGCCCCACACGACAGGTCACACAAGCCACTGAAGGAGAAGGTGGATCGAGTCAACTTGCTGAACTCAAAGCTGTTCAATTAGCCCTGGACATTGCTGAAAGACAGAAGTGGCCAAAGCTCTACCTCTACACTGATTCATGGATGGTAGCCAATGCTCTGTGGGGATGGTTGAGGAAGTGGAAAAAGGCTAATTGGCTACGTAGAGGAAAACCAATTTGGGCTGCTGAAGAGTAGAAAGACATTGCCACCAGGGTAGAGAAACTTCCTGTAAAAGTCTGCCAAGTAAATGCCCATGTCCCCAAGAGAAGAGCTAATGAGGACCACCAGAACAATGAGCAGGGAGATCAGGCTGCAAAGATAGAGGGGTCAAAGATAGAGTGGCAACACAAGGGAGAGCTGTTCCTAGCTCAATGGGCCCATGATGGCTCAGTTCATCAGGGCAGAGATGTCACCTGTAAGCGGGCACGAGACCGAGGGGTGGATCTAACCTTGGACAGTATTTCTCAGGTTACCCAGGACTGTGAGACGTGTGCTGTGATTAAGCAGGCCAAGCGGGTGGAGCCCCTGTGGTGTGGTGGGCAGTGGTCCATATATAAATATGGGGAGGCCTGGCAGATTGACTCCATTACACTGCCCCAGACACACCAAGGCAAGCGCTGTGTGCTCACAATGGCAGAAGTCACCACAGGATGGGCTGGAGACCACCCTGTGCCTCAAGCTACAGCCCCTAACACCATTCCTGGCCTTGAAAAGGAAGTTCTTTGGAGGCATGGTACCCCTGAGAGGACTGAGTCACACAATGGGACTCACTTCAAGAAGAGCCAAGAATCAGAATTAAACCTTCAAGACACTTGCCCTCCCCCACAAGTTTCCTTTCCCTTCTCACGGACAACATCTAGAGACAAAACTTGGAACCCTTGGTCAGTTTAGCACCTATAAAATAGTCTTCCATCAGTTCTTTTAGACAGAGAAGTCCCTTTTGATATGCTATGTTATAGTAATTTTCCACAGTTCTCTTGTGGCTTTTTAATTCTCACAAAGAACAGCCCCTCGGGCATCTGCATTTGTGAAATCCCTCCCATATCACACAACCTTCCCACAGCTGCCTGATGGGCCATGGATGCCTGTTTTGTCCCCTCCAGGGACAACTTGATGTCCCCGAGCTGGCACAGCAGCTCCAAGGGGAGCACCCTGCCTCTGTCACACTCAACCACCAAGCGGCCCAGCAGCCCCAGGGCCACCTCCACCCGTTGTCCCCTCCTGGTGGCCGCCCCCGCCTGGCTGGTGGCCACCACGGCCTCTTCAGTGGCCTTGGAAGAGGTGACTGTCACCACCCAGACCTCGTGTGCAGCACTGCCAAGGCCAGGGCCACCAGGTTGTCCCCAGCTGTCCCTTGGCCAGTGGTCCCATCCCACAGGTCCCCAGCCAGGCTGGTGGCGGTGGCCTCGGTGGTGGCCTCATGCTCCCAGGTATTGCAGAGCTCAGTGGCCTCATCAACCAGCCAGAACCAGCTCTCTGTGAGCACATCGAGTCATGCCAGGCACTGGCCACAGCTCTCACATCAGCCCAGGTGGCCCCCGGGGTGGCCCTGAGGGCAGCCAGGGCCTGGCCCAGGGAGGTGGCACTGCACTGACCCGGGGAGGTGACACCGTGCTGGCCCAGGGTGTCCCGGAGGCACCAGGTGAATCTCCTCAGGTCTGTGTGCAGGGACCCTGAGTACACAAACAGTCACATGCTCCTGCATGGCACAGTCACTGTGGCCACTGTGGCCACCAGCGCCTCCAGCAGCTGCAGAGGGGACAGGGGAGGTGGCAGGGACCTTGCGGCACTTGTGCCCTCCAGGGGTCCCCTTTGTCCCCTCCCTGGAGGGCGCAGCTGTCCCTCTGTCACCTCCTTGTCCCCTCTGCCACCCCCCAGGAAACATGTTCCTTCCATAACTACCAAAAGGATTTTGAAGGCTGTAAAGCAGTGGGGAAGGATGAGCTTTTTTATTCCTCATTTTTAAGCTGCCCCTGAAATAATTCCAAAAATAAGACACGTTGTACGTGAATGTAACATTCCAGCAGTGGATGGTATTAGATTATTTATCAGCAGAGGGAGGAGAAGCGTGTGGGAAATTAAATGACTCAAAGTGCTGTTTGCAAATAGATGACAATGGAAAAGTGGTGAAACAAATCCCAAAAGGAATAAAAAAGCTCATGTACCGGTCCAAACATGGAAAGGATGGGAATGGGACACGTTTTCGTGCTTACCTGGTGGACTATGGGTTAAACAAATGCTCTTTTTCTTATGTGCTGTAGCAACTCTAATCTTTTGACCATGCATGATCCCTTGCTCAGTACAACTAATTCAACATGTGATCCCAGGGATGCAGGTAGTAGCCATGGCTACTGATCCAGAGATGGCTACAAAAGGACAGAAAGTGATGTCACTGAAAAGAATTGCAAAACTAAAAAAGACCCAGGAATAGAAAATTAAGTCAATAAGCTTGTAAAGACAATTAATAACAAATGAAAGAGGAGAGATTGAGAGGAATGACAGACTTGTCCTTACAAACAAGCACTGGGTCTGCTGGTAGATAAAACGAGCACTGAGAGATAAAAGAAACAATGGGAAGGATTCCACAGATTGATGAATGCAAAAGAAGATATCTGTCCTTACAAAAAAAAAAACGTAGGTTTGCTGATAAATTAAACTGGATATTGAAAGATGAAAGAAACAATGGGGAAAACCCATAAATTCCATAAGAATCAAAAATTAGAAGGGGGGTTATACATTAAAGGTAAATCATAGGTATTGGGCACTCCACGAAGTCTGTAACTCTCAAGTACCTCAGCCAGTGGGGAAAGAGAGAGGGAAATGCAGCCAGGAAATCAGGATAAATAGGAGGCTGCATCCACCAAAACTGGAGACACTCCAGACAAAATGTCCCAAGGCCTCATCCTTTATTCCAATAAAGTGACTCCTCTGTCTCCTTTTTGGACATAAACCTCTGGCATTTGTGGATTAATTTAAGAAACATTACCCAGGACTAAAAAGGAGCTGTGACAATTCTGAGGATTAATAGGGAATTGCAGGACCTGGATTGAGGATCCTCTGTTCCAGCCAGAACATTGTATGACTTTGTAACCCCACACATCCTCAATGTAGTGGTAGGGACATGAGAAAGAGAACAAAACTGGAGAAAATGAAAACCAAAATGACTGATGCCCCAGGCAAGGCTCTCCCAGACTCAGAAAAGGAATTGGAATTGTCTGTGAATGTTAAAGAGGCCACGACTGAGCAGCACCGAGGGCACCGGAGCAGCAGCCAGGGCTCCACAGCGGGGGAAGCCCCTGTGCCTGCCCACAGATCCTCTGCTGGAATCGTCTGCCTGGCCACCTCCTCGGCCATCTCCACACACTGGGGGCCAAGCCTTGCTGCCACTGCTTGAGCTTCAGGGCTTTCTGTGCCTGCACTGCCACAGGGGCTGGGGAAGGCACCGGGACAATTCCACTCTGGCTCTCAGTCACACTCACACACTGGGCTGGATGGGATCACATTGATGGGAAATATACCAAGTTTACATTTAAAAAAAAACTTATTTCTCTAGTCAGGCATGGGTTGCCTTTGCCCTGGGGAAAGGAATTTTAAAGGTTTATTGAAGTTTATTCACTGAGGGGGTTAAACTACCAACAGAGATGAGTTTAACATCTCAGCAGACTGGGAAGAGTCCAAAAGACACCCACAGAGACAACGACCAGCAGAAATAGCAACCAACATCTTCCCCAGACACTGCCCCTGGAAGAGTTGGAGACACCTGCTCTGGAAAAGGCTGATAAGGAAATCCAGGAGTGAGGACCTAATTAACATCAGAGGCAAAGAAATCCGGCTCCAACAGAAAACCAAATACTAAGAACCTGGAAGCAATGAACATTAAACCAATGGATTTCTATGGGTTCAGACTGTTTAAAGTTTGCGAAAATCTAGTCAAAAATGTTCCTGTGTATATTTTGTTTGGCTCTAAGTGATGGCAAGATTTTCGTACAAGTTTTTCAATGTTGCATTTTGCAAAACGAGAAGAGCTTTAAGCGTGACCCCTACACACATAAACAGTTAATAAAATATTGGGAAAAAAAAGAAAAAAGAAAAAAAAAAAAAGCAGATTGTGGGGGGACCACATGTGAGTCATTCAATGGCTGCTGTGGAAGAGAAACTTCGCTCCAGGCAGACAGGAGAGGAGCTTTAGAAATGCAAATTAACACTGCTGGGGAAAAGTGTGGACAATCACCAGGCTCTTCTTGCCTGGGGGAGGAATTGGGCTGATTCCCTCTGGCCCTCAGCCCAAGCTCTGCCTGCTTGCACAGATGGAATTGGCACAGCCAAAGGCAGAGCCCACAGTGAGGATTTCTGACTCTGCAACACAAATTGCTTCAGCTGCAAAGGGACACAGCAAATGGAGAATGTTGTGAAAACTTCACTACAGTAAGTGGGGGGAATCATCCCTCTCCCCACTCCAACATGTGCTGTCACTGTCTGTGTCACACAGGGAGCATTAGACCACTGGGGTGTTTGTGCTACCGCAAGTTTAGAGAAATCAGTTGGGAATCCAAGTATATGATGATTTCATTAGAGAAAGGACATAAATTGATGCAGGCCTGGCTTTGAAGGAGCACCCAAACATGGGGAAAAGATGAACAGCCACCAGAACAAATTCTACAACACCAGGGACCAACCCCTGGGAACCCGAACCAATTCAGATCAGGAGCCAGAGAACCCATTGATCATTTCAATGGCAGAATTAGATTACAAGATGCCCTCGAAATAAAAACCAACCAGACAGATCCAGCTCCTGAGTCTGGCCCACCAATCCACTCAAACGAAGAATGCAACATGTATTTCACCATGGGATAGGATCAGATTATCGATTAGCAAAAGGAGGTGGACAGTGCAGGAATTAAATGATTTAAGATCCTGCTTGCTAATACATAACAACAGGAAAGTGGTGAAACAGAAAACACTTTGGGCCGTGCAGGACACCTTGCTGAGGGCAGCTCATTCAGCAGCTGAGCAAGGGGATGCAGGTGGCAGCCAGGCCTCCTGAGCCACACACGGCTACAGAAGGACAGGGAAGGAGCTCACTGACAATGAGCCCAAAGCCAAAGGGGACCCAGCAAGGAAAAACAGAGTCAGTGAGTGAATCTGCTTGGAGATAGGGCCAGGGACTTGGGGATAAGGAAGCAATGGGAGAAACCATCAGTTCCAGAAAATGTTACTCATTGACACGGACTGCTGCTCAGCCAAGGTCCCGCGAAATTCCTGACCATGGAGAAGAAGAACAAAGACTGAACAGAGCCATGAACATCGGATGTTATACAAAAGCGGGGTGCATATTAACGAGGACATGCCGGAGGCGGATCGGGAAGTCGGAACTTTCCAAGTCCCTTCGCCACTGGGCAAAGGGACAGGGAGATGCAGAAGGGAAAATCAGGATAAAAAGGAGCCCGCGTCCTACAACAACTGGAGAGAGCCCACGGCAAATGCCGCACGGCCTCTCCCTTGGTTCATCAATCAAGTCACTTTTACAGGACTCCTCGGTCTCCTTTGGGGACACAAACCTCTGGCGACGGGAATTTTCCCGCACAGCCCCGGGGACGGGGTGCCCACCTCCGTCCTACCCACGGGAACCGGGACGGGCCAGCGCTGCTCCGGCACCGGCTCCTGCCGAGGCAGCGGCGGGAAGGAGACCGCGGGCAGCCGCTCCCGCAGCGCCCTCAGGCCACGGGCAACACGGCGCCCACACGGCACAAGGAACCCGCCAGAGCCCCCTGCCGCCCCCTCCGCCCGCAGCCGGCCCCGAGCCCCGCCACAAGCGAGCGCGGCTCCCACCTGCGCTGGGGCCGCCTCCGAGCTCCGCCGCCGCCTCAGCGGGCTCCGGCCGCTGCCGCCGCTCCCGGGGCCGCACACACGCTCCCACAATGGCGCCTCCAACCAGCCACGGGCGCCCGGGGGGCGGCCCCGGGGCCGGGCTTGGCCCCGCTCCGCCCAATCAGCGCGCAGCCACCGCCGGCACTGACGGCACAATCAGCCAATGGCGGCGAGCGAGGGGCGGGCTCTGCACACGGCCCAGCCCCGCCCCGCGCTCTCAGGCCCCGCCCCCGGGCTGTGTGAGGGGAAAGCCGGAGATGAGGAACAGCCCCGGGACGGGCCCGGGCCCGAGGCGGCATTGAGCTGAAAACACAAACAAAGTTCTCCGCAGCTCCCGGCCCGCCTGGCCCAGCCCTGCGTGTTCGCCGCCACCGGCTCCGAGGAAAGCCGTCAGTGCTCCTGGCCCGAATTAGGAGCATCAGCGCTTGGCTTTGATTTCCCCCAAAAGGGAAAACCCCCAACGCCCTCGGGCTGAGCGGAGGCGGGGGGAGATTTGTGGCAGAAAACTCCCAAAGTCGTTTTTGCGCAGAGTTGGGAAGAACGAACCGAAGCCAAGTGAGGTGGGGCCCCCCACCCATCCCGGGGGTTCGGCCGCTCCCGTTTCACCGCCCGGGAACAGCGCCGGGACTGGGGGGGCCCGAGCGGGACTGGGGGGCACAGGGGGGTCCCCGGCACCGGGGGGTCCCTCGGGGCTCGGTCCTGTTCCCTCCCCGTTATCGGCCGGGACCCCGTTATCCCCAATTTCCCGGGGTCCCCCCATGCACCTGGGCCCCCCATTCACTGTGCCCCTCCCCTTCTTGGACACCCCCAAAGCGCTGCACTGGGCCCCAGGTGTCCGGAAAATCCACAAACACCAGAGGGTTATGTCCAAAAAGGCGACACAGGAGTCCCTTCAACTTTTTTAGAATAAAGGGATGGAGTCTACTGGGGCACACGCCCACAGGGTTTTCTCTCTTGAGGTTTCCAAAGACGCTCCGTCCTTTTATCCTAAATTCCCTGCCGCATGTTGCCCCTTCCTTTCCCCGCTGGCTGAGGTTCCAGGAAGGTTCAGCCTTCCCCAACTGCCTTCCACATATTCCCCCCCTTGAACCTCCTGGTTTACCCCCAAGTTCCCAAGTTCAGGCTCCTGCAGACCCTTGTCTATCTCAGGAGCCAAACTGTCTGAGCTCTGCAACCAACCTCCTGCCCAAAGTTAGTAGAGACAGTAGGAGCCATTTCAAAGCTGTTTACACCCAGACCTTCACCCATCGAATTGTTTGGGAAGCCACTAGCACACAGCTTTCCTTTCAGCAGAAATATTCAGGGGCACCAGGCCCTGATGCTTTCTGCTGTCTGGCACACAGCAAGCACTGTGCAGTGCAGCTCTGAGCTGCTGGGACAGGGGCGATCCGGGCTGTGCCTGAGGGTTGTGCTCGAGTAGTGGACTGGTTTGGAAGGGTGCAGAAGGGTTTGGGGAGGCAATCTGTGTTTTCTTGATTCATTTCTGAAAGAAAGGCCCGATGTAGCTTCATTCAGCAAGAGCACTGCAGGACATACGGACAAAACACTTGTGTTTGATTTCAAGAAAAGGAAGGAAAGGTACTGGAAAAATGTTCAAGTGTCACAAATAGGACTAAATCTTGGGAATTCCTTTAGCTTTACCAGATAGTGCTGAACCCTGTATTCTCCCATTGCAGGAATTCATGTGTGCAAGTGTCTATCTTAGCCTTGAGAATAAAGAGAGTGCTTCTGATTTATTAAAAATATGGATATTGATCTAATACCGATATCCAACTATGACGGACAAAGACTCTCTAACAGTTTGAAGTTACAAAGTGTGTGTTTATCACGACGCCGGGCGGCGTGCGGGATAGCTCCCAAATACACACCGCAATTTACAGATGATCACAGGGTCTTTTTATGTACAAGAGTGTTGAATACCCAAAACACAAATGCATATTCATGACTCTGGTCCATCCTATTCCCCAATTCGTATGGTAATTAGGCAAAAAAGCAATTAAGCATGTGTAGTTTGTTCTTTGAAATGGGGCGGTGGTCCTTCTTATGGGATGGGGTCTCAAAATGATGAAGTAAGATGGGTCTTCCTCCCTTTGACTTTTTAACCTTTTAGTGTTGGTGACACTTGGATCCTGTTTTCTCAAGACTGTTTGATTTATGATCACATTGTATTCTTGGAGTCTATTGATTAAGTTGGCAGGTCTCCTGATTTATCAGTTCCTTAAATCCGGCTTCTGTTAAAAAAAAGGAAGTTTACCTCAACAATATCTAGTTAGCAAAGGGAAGTCTACGTCAGCAATATCTAGTTTAACTAAAGTCCTTAATTCTTCAAAATTAATATCTCACGGCTGCTCCCACCCGCTAGGGGCAGGAGGAACCCAGCCTGGGGAACAGGAGATGGAAACTGGGAAAACTGAGGGCTGCAGTTCCAAACTGGGACTTGGTGCCCCCCATCCCGGGTGGGAAACTCCATCCCTTTAGGCTCTTCCCAGAGACCCGGAAATGTTGCAAGAGATGGATGAGAGATCCCAAGAGTAGGATTTTGGGGATACGATCTGTGGGGATGGCAATGTGCCGCTCCCTTCCCGGGCAGGGTCACACCTCAGCCAGGTTTGCAGAGCACACCTTGCCCTGACCCCAAGCCCTGTCCCACCTGCACGATCTGCTTCCCATCGGCCTCCTTTCTCCTGCGGCCCCAAGCCCAGCTTGGTGCTAAACAAAGGGGCTGGGGCGGGGTGCTGATGTTTGGCCCGGGCTCTCTCTCTGTTGCCGGCCTCCGCAGAGTCCCGGACTGACCGGGCACCGACCGCCCGGTTCCACAGGGTCCAGAGCCCTCGCTCAGCAAAGGGTCAGTGTCCATTGCTGGCCCCTGGCTGGGGGCTCTGGACATTTCCCACCTGCGGCACAACCTGCAGCTCCCACCGCAGCTCCCTCAAGCCCGGGAATGCGGGTTCCCCAGTGAGACAGAATATTCCCTTCATGGAATCTTTGTTATCTCTGCTTAGACGTGCAAAACTAGCTGCTGGTGAGACAAATCTATCTCAGACTGAAGGGTTCCCACCCAAAATGCTACATTCAGTTCTGACACACTATTAAGAAATCCAAGAGCAAACAGAAAACTGATTATAGAATCTTGCAAAATCACATCCAAGAACATTTTGTTACAAAATCACAAATATTAACAGAAGCTGAGAAAGTCAATAAAGTTAGAAAACAAGCTTTGAACACCAGGACTACAAGAGCTCAGGCAATACATTTGATTGGAATGAGCCCTCTGACATGGGCAATGTCACCGAATTTCCCAAACCAGGGAAACAGGGTGCCCTGGCAGCTTCACACACAGCAATGAGACAAGCAGGGCAAGTGCAGAGCAAGCAGCTGCCAAAATTATAACTTCTACTTGCAATTAAGAACTTTGGTTTCAAGTTCTACTATAGCCACTATTACTATAGAGTCAAAAAGATCAAAAATAGTAATAATAATGACTGTAACATTAATAGCAACAAAAGCAACAATAGTAGTAGTAATAATAATAATAATAATAAACCCCATACTTATACTAGGTTTACATGGCCAGGCTTTGGTAAGGGAGGGGCTCTAGGAGAGCCTTCTGTGAAAGGCTGCTGGAAGCAGCTGCTCCTCCATGTCCTGCAGAGTCAACACCAGCCAGCTCCAGGATGGACTGGCCAAGGCTGGACCAGTTAGAAACGGTAGTAATACCTTTGGAGTAACAGATTTAAAATTGGTTATCATGTAGTTGTAACTGTGACTGGAGAAGAGCAGGGTGAGAAAATGTCAGAGGAATAACTCTAACAACACACCCAGGGCAGGGCAGGAGGGGCAGGAGCTGCTCCAGGAGCTGATTGCCCTGAGATTCCCTGGTGCAGCCCGTGGTGAGGCAGCTGGGCCCCTGCAGCCCATGGAGGGCACGGAGTGCAGAGATGCACCTGCAGGAGCCTGTGCTGGAGCAGGGGGATGCCTGAGTGCAGGCTGTGACCCCATGAGAAACCTGGAGCAGGGACTTGGCAGGGATTTGCAAACCCATGGAGAGGAGCCCACACTGGAGAAGGGTCCTGGTAGGACTTGTGAGCCCATGGAAGAGTGACACACATTGCAGCAGTTTGTGAAGAACTGCTGTCCGTGAGATGAACTCACATTGGAGAAGTTAATGGAGAAGTGTCTCTGGGAGGGACCCCTGGCACAGCAGGGGAACAACTCTTCTCCCTGAGCTGCAGGAAACATGTGATTAACAAACCAAAACCCCCATTCCCTGTCTCCCTGCACCCACTGGGGGAGGAGGTAGAGCTGGGAAGGAGGGAGGGATGGGCAGAAGGTGTTTTTAAAGCTTTATTTTACTTCTCACTATCTTGCTCTGATTTTGATAGCAATAAATTCAATTAATGGCTCTCATTTTGAATGTGTTTTGCCCATGATGGTATTTGCTGAGTGATCTCTCAAGTTTTTATCTCAACCCATGAAGCCTTCATTCTATTTTCTCTCTCCTGTCCATCTCTGGAGGGGAGTGAAAGAGCAGTTTTGGTGGGTGCCTGACACCCAGCCAGGGTTAACTGACTACACTTCTTTTCTTTTCTTTTCTTCTTTCCAGAGGTCACAGTGAAGAGGTTGAGTGGGACTTCGATGCAGAGAGTGAAGGTGGCAGGGAGTAGCTGGGACAGGAGGCACAGGGATGTGGGACAGGCATCAGAAAGGCACAGGCAGCTGACAGGGGGCAAGGCCTGTCCCCCTGGGCCAGCAGCAGCCCCGTGCCCTGCCCAAGGTACTCCCACCAGAGGCTGGGCCCCAGAGGCAGGGGGAGAGCCTAGTACCAAAGGCAGCATTTCTGCCCCAACCCCTGTCCAGCCCAGCCTCCCCCGTGTGCACAGTGACCACTGGCACAGGCTGCACTGGACAGCGGGACCTGCTGGGGACATTGAGAGCTGCCCCCACTGTGACACTGCCCTGGGGATTTCACAGGCACTGTACAAATCACGGCTCTGCTCCTCGTGATGCCACAGGCACCAGAGCAGATCACAGCCCTGCTCCTTGTGATGTCACAGGATCTACGAGTGTCATGACTATGGGAAGAGGTTTCAGAGCAGCTCCTATCCCCTCCTACATCAGAGGATTCCCACTGCAGAGAGGCCATACGAGTGTCCCGAGTGTGGCAAGAGCTTCAGGCACAGCTCAGCCTTGATTCAGCACGAATGGAGTTAGAAGCCCTGAGAGCGGGAGGAGCTTCGTGAGCTGCTCCAGCTCCATCCCCCACCGGAGGATCCACGTTGGATGATCCTCAGCGACCCACATTAGGCAGAGCTCCAGTGATGCGTGGTGCCAGTGATCTGTGTGGGGAAGACACCTGGCTGGGGGGCTCCACCTCTTCCTGGCTCCCAGTGGCCTTGATTTTCTTTTCATTTCTTTTTGTTCTTTCCAAACACCAAAAACTGGTGTAGAAATAAAGACCTTGAAGTAAGGCATGGGGAGAACTTGCGGGGGCTGTGGAGGATGCTGGGCTTGAGGGAGCTGAAGGCCCCTGGGAGGCACTTGGGGGCTGCTCAGGCCTTTGGGGACCCCAGGCTGAATGGGTTTGGCTGCCCTCTGCAGGATCTGGAGATCCTGGTGGAAGTTCTGGGGCAGCTGATAAAGGACCCACTACCCTGGACCTATCCGCATGTCCCCCTGCCCCGATTCCTGGTATTCCCTGTCCCAGATGCCCCTCTCCTCGCTGTCACTCCCGTGCACATCGCCCGTTCCGGTGTCATCTCACTCCTGGTTCCGTCCTGGTCCAATTCCAGTCCGGATCCCATTCCCGGTCTCATTCTCTGTCCCTGTCACGTATTCTGTCTGGTTGCCGTTCCCATACTCTCAGTCCTGTATTCCCTTTCCTGTTTCCGTTCTCGTATTCCCGTTTGCATATTTCCATTGTCTATATTCCCTCTTTAATTCCCACATCCTCATTCCCGGTCCCGTTCCCATATTCCCGTTCCCGATCCCAGTCCTACCTTCGTTTCTCATCCCATATTCTCCGTCCGGTTCCTCTTTCCGGATTCCCAGAGCCGTTGTTCCCAACCTCGGTCCCGTTCCGGGCCCCAGTCCCGTATTTCCAGTCCCATTCCCGATCCCTGTCCCCTCTCAGCGGATGTCACTGTCGTCGCCTTGGCTCCCCCGGCTCTCACGTGGGCGGGGAAACCCCGCGCTGGTCCCGCCCACCAATCACAGCGCGCGATCCCCCTGTTATTTGCATAGCTCCGCCCCGTCGCTTGCCACGCCCACCGCCGCTGTAGCCGCGTCCGGGCGCTGTTTCCTCCCAGTTCCTTCCCAGTACTCCCAGTAACAGCGATACTGGGAGGGAAAGCGCTCCCAGTTCCTTCCCGGGGCTCCCCGGATCGCTCCCGGTGCTCCCAGTATCGCTCCGCGCTACTTTCGCCGCGCGGGGCGGGGCCGCTTTGGGGATACCCCCAGGGCACAGCGCGGCTGCTTTTGGGGGTCGGCACCGCCTGGGCCGGACTACGGGCGGAGGAGGAGGGGGAGGAAGAGGAGAGAGAAGGAGGAAAAGGAAAAAAGGATAAGGAAAAGCAAGAGCGAGAGGAAGAGCAGAAATAGGAGGACGAAGATCAGGAAAGGGAGGGAGGAGAAGGAGGAAGAGGAGGAGCGGGAGGAAGAGTAGCAGCAGAAAACCCCGCGGTTGCCCCTCCTGCCCGCTCAGGCCGCAGCTCGCCCGGCCCCGGCAGCATTACGTTCACCCCGTAGGTGAGCGGGCAGGGGGAGCTCGGCCGAAGTTCATCGTGGGGAGGGGCTCCGGGGGTATTTTTCTGCGGGGTCCCACGGAGCGATCGCCCGGTGTCGGCGGAAGGGGGTGATATCGGTGTTGGGGATCCCCTAGAGAGAGCCGGGGTGGGATCCAGGAGGCCCGGAGTGCGGAGACTTGAGAGGACCGAGCCCGAAGCTGAGGTAGACGGAAGGGGCGGGAGGAGATGAGCGTGGTCCGGGCCCCACGGCGCTGAAATGGGCGGTGACTTTTCGAGTTCGACTTGACCAGCGGGACCATCAAACCCAACGCGCTCAGCCCTTGTTTTTTCCCTCCCAAAACAGGATTTCCGATTTGCAGACCTTGGCAGTATAGAGGAGGAGGAGGCTGCGAGGAAGATGTCCCGCGACCCCCCGGCAGGTGAGGAAGAAGTAACTGTCCCTTTCCGCCTCCCTCCTGCTCCATCTCCCAGCCCAGCATCACCCCCGGCTGCAGGACAACTTCCTTGCCAGGAATGGACTGGGGGGATCTCCTTTCCCTTCTCTCTGGCACAGAGGCAAAGCCCGTCCTCTCCTTGTCTTTCCTCCCCCAGGCTGCAGACAGAGACCAGGGAGGACAGAAATCTGTGGCAGAACCTTGTGGAAGAACTCGTTTTGAGTGCCTCCATGGCACAGGAATCCAACGGGGAGGAAAAGCCCCAGAGATCCCACACGAGGAGGGACTGTAAACGCAAACCATAGAGATCCGAGGACAGACCCATCCTGGGCCATGAAGGTGACTGGAGATGCAGCCAGAGCTCGGAGCTGGGTGTCCGTGAGCAGCTTCACGATGGAGAGAAGCCTCACAAGTGCTCAAAATGTGCGAAGGGCTTCAGTAAGAAATCCTACCTGACCCACCACTGGAATATCCACACTGGAGAAAGACCCTATGAGTGTGAGGAGTGTGGGAAAAGCTTTAGAGACAGCTCTGGCCTGATTGTCCACCACAGGATCCACACAGGATCAAGGCCCTATGAATGTGCGGCGTGTGGGAAGAGCTTCAGCGAGAGCTCCACTCTGATCCGGCACCAGAGGAGCCACAAGGGAGAACGACCCCATGAGTGTGAGGAGTGTGGGAAGACTTTCAGCCAGAGCTCCCACCTGATCAACCACCAGAGGGTCCACACAGGGGAAAGGCCCTAAGTGTGTGGGGAATGTGGGGAGAGGTTTAGAGGGAGCTCCGACCTCATCCGGCACCAGAAAACCCACACTGGAGAACGGCCCTATGAGTGTGGGGAGAGCTTCTGCACGAGTTCCCAACTGGTTGTCCATCCGAGGAGCCATACAGGGGAACGGCCCTATGAGTGTGGGGAGTATGGGCAGAGCTTCATCCACAGCAGCCTAATCCGGCACCAGAGGAGCCACACGGGGCAGAGGCCCTACAACTGTGGAAAATGCAGAAAGAGGTCTCTGACCACCTGCCATCTCCTCAGGCATCAGCGGACGCACACAGAGGAGAGCCCCTACGAGTGTCCTGAGTGTGGGAAAAGGTTTCAGACCAGCTTCACTCTCCTCAGGCATCAGCAGATTCACACAGATTAGAGGCTCTTCCACTGCCCCAACTGCGGGAAGGGCTTCAACCGCAACTCACACCTCATCAGGCACTGGCACATCCACACTGAGGAGGGACTCTGTGAGTGACCTGAGTGTGGGAAGAGCTTCTCCAGGAACTCTCACTTGACCCAAGACCAACAGAACCACCAGTAGAGAAGTCCTGTGAGTGTTCTGAGTTCGGGAAGAGCTTCGTGCACTGCTCCAGCTCCATCCCCCATGGGAGGATGGGCATTGGATTATCCCCAGTGACCCTCGTTGCACAGGGCCCTGGTGATCTGTGGTGCCAGTGATCCATGTTGGAAAAACACCCGGCTGAGGGGCTTCACATCCTCCTGGCTCCCTGTGGGCACCTGGACACATCCACAGAACAACATCAGAAATTCATTGTGGAGAGCCAATTTGTCAACTTCCTACCCCAGAAAAATCTCACTTTTTGCATCTTCTGGTGGCATCAAGCAACACTGGATGGCCTTGGAGGTCTTCTCCAAGATAAATCCATCATTTTAATTGTCTCTGGCCCACAGGCATCTTCCACAGCCAAATGGGGAAGGACTGGGGCAAAACCCAGGATTTTGGAGATAGTGAGGTGGAAACCCTTCCTAAAAAGATTCTTCCCACTTACCTAAGCACATGGATGCTCAGCCATCACAGACACGTAAATCCTTTTGTTTTGGTCTTGATTTTCTTTTAGTTTCTCTTCATCCCTTTGAAACCCCTGAAACTGGGGTAAAAATAAAGATGTTGAACTAAGACATGGATGAGGACATGGAGGGACATCGACATAGGAGACATGGAAGTGGATGGGGACATGCCCATGGATGGGGACATGGGAGGACTTGGAAATGGGTGAGGACATGGGGAACATGGATGGGGGGACAATGGTATGGGTGGGGACATGGTGGGACATGGACATGGATGGGGACACAGCACAGCTATGGATGGAGACAAGAGGGGACATCGACATGAATGGGGACATGGGAGGACATGGACATGAGTGAGGTCACAAACTATGACAGTGTCTGTGCCACCAGCACCCTGATCTCTGCCATGGCAAAGTGCTGTTTTAGGCAGTTCCTGACACCACCTACCAGGGCGGGACAGAAAACTTGTTCACCTGGTGACAAGTGGCCCGGAAGTGGGTGACAGCCACCAGGGTATCCCAGAGCCACCACGCTCAGGGAACCCCAATTGCTCCTGGGGACAGGACAAGGGGCAGTGTCACCTGGGGGGGGTCACATACCCTGGTGGCTTCATGCACTGATATGTCATGGTGGCAGCGTCCACACAGGTGTGGTGACGTTGTCCCTGATGTGTGTCTTGATGGTATTGTGTCCCCTCCTCCGTGTGTCCCTGACCCCTTCCCTGTGTCCCTGTCCCTCCCCCGTGTGTCCCTGTCCCCCGCCCCCAACGGGGCCAAAGTCCCCGAGGTCCTGGGGCTGTGTCCTGCAGGAGGTCCCCGTGTCCTGCAGGGTGTCCCCGTGTCCAGAAGAATGTTCCTGTGGCTGCTCCTGGCGCTGAGCGTCTGTGCCCGCCCCAGCACAGGTAGGGACATGCCACGACATCCCACGACAGCCTGTGACACCTCACGACATCCCATGACACCCCAGGACACCCTTTGTCCTCTGATTTTGGGTCCTTCTCCTCCCTTTTGGGTCTGTTCCCCCTAATTTTGGATCCTTTCCCCCTTGATTTGGATTCTTTCTCCCTGTTTTGGGCCCTTTCCCCCTGGTTTGAGTCCTTTCTCCTTATTTTGGATCCCTTTCCCCTCATTTGGGTCCCTTCTCCCTATTTTGGGTACCCTCCCCTTGCTTTTGGCATATTTTTGGGTGCCTCCCCCTCCTCCAACCCCCTCCCCACCCCTTAACTCCCCTCACCTCACACCCCCTGTCCCTCCAGGCGTGTCCCCAGCTGTGTCCCCAGCTGTCCCCCCACGTCACATGGACTCGGTGCTTGACATCCTGGACGCCCTTGAGTCCCCGTCCCGGGGCGGCTCCCCCGGCACCGCCACGGCCTTGGGGAGGGGTCTGGGGATCTGCAGCACCCCAGGGTGCCGGGCGGTGCTGGGCGAGCCCCCTGGGACTCCCGAACGCCCCCCGGCTCTCACCCCGGGCCAGTGGCAGCTCCTGACCGAGCTCCTCCGCCACGACCCGGCGACACCTGAGCTGGGGGTGGTGCTGACCCCCGACGGCTCCACGGTGGCCCTCGGTCCCCTCCTGGCGGGCATCGAGGCGGGGCTGAGATCCGGTGGGTTTGGGCGACCCCTCCCTACCCTCGACCCGCCCGCCGACCCCCTCTTGGCTGTCACCATCACCGAGATTTTGGGGACATCCTTCCTGCTGGCACAGAGGAGTGACAACAACGTGACCACGCTGGGACCCGGCGGCTGCTGGGACGACGTGGAAAACCCCCAAAATTACACCCTGAGAGGTCCCCCGTCCCCTATCCCCGACCCTGTGGCCATCGGGGCCATGGATGGGGTGGTCCTGGGGGCGCGGCTGGCCCGGGGACCCCTCCCGGTGGCCGAGCTGCTCCGGGGCTACTATGGCACCGGGAATGGCTCGGAAGCGGGGAGACCCCCCAGCAGTTACCGGCGCCGGGATTTTGGGGCACTGGCTGGACAGGGCCGGCTGGAGAAAGAGGTGTCGGTGGTTTTGGGGGTGCTGAGGACGCTGTCGCCCACTCCGGAGTTCCTGAGAGACGTGGGGACACAGGAGGTGGAGGCCGTGGCTCGTAGGGCAGCGCGGGAGTTCAGCGAGCGTTACGTGGGTACGGGCAGGGTGGCACCTCCTAAATGGGGGTGGCACCTCCCAAACTGGTGTTGTCACTTCCCAGACAGGGGTTGTTACCCCCTAAATAGGGATTGCCACTGCACAAATGGGGATTGTCACCCCCCTAAATGGGGTCGTGACCTCCCAAAAATGGATTGTTGCAGCTCAAATGGGTGTTGTCACCCCCAAACTGAGTTGTCACCCCCCAAACAGTGGTTGTCAGCTCCCAGACAGGGATTGTCACCCCTTAAATGGGGTTGTCACCCCTCAAGTGGGGGTTGTCGACCCCTAAACAGAGATTGTCACCTCCCAGACAGGTATTGTGACCCCCTAAATGGATGTTGTCACCTCCTAGACAAGGATTATCATGCCCTATGTCTCCACACGGCCTCTCCCACATCCCCATCAAGCCCCTTGTCCCCACACAGCCTCTGCCATGTCCCCAGTGGCTCAAGGGACACCTCCAGCTCCATGTCCCCACATGGCCTCTGCCATGACCCCAAGGAGCCCCTTGTCCCCACATGGCCTCTGCCTTGTCCCCACATGTCCCCAGTGGCTCAGAGGACACATGCAGCCCCTTGTCCCCATGTGGACACCATTGCAACCCCAAGGAGCCCCTTGTCCCCTGGTGGACTCTACTGTGTTCCCATCAAGCCCCATGTTCTCACATGGTCATGTTCATGTGACTTGCCATGTCCCCGAAGACCTTTCAAGTCCCTTGTTCCCTGGTGGATTCTACCATGTCCCCAAGGAGCTCCTTGTCCCCATATAGTCTCTGCTATGTCACCAGGGCCAGTAGAGCCCCTTGTCCACCTGTGGAATCTACCATGTCCCCATCAAGCCTCAGGTCCCCCCATGGCCTCTGCCATGTCCCCAAGATCTCAGGTGACACCTGCATCTCCCCGTCCCCACAGAGTGCCCGGCCATCGTGCCCCGCTGCCTGTGGGATGCCCGTCCCTACCGAGGCACCCCGGCCCTGCTGCAGCTCCCGCTGGGCTCCGTGTTCCTGCACCACACCCTGGAGCCCGCACGGCCCTGCCGGACCTTCGGCGCCTGCACCCGCGCCATGAGGGACATGCAGCGCTTCCACCAGGACACCCGTGGCTGGGACGACATCGGCTACAGGTCACTGTCACCTCCCCAGGGCAATGGCACCTGCCACGGGCCCTGGCACCCCCTATGGGGGCAGTAGTTGTTTCTCTGTGAGCACTGTCACTTCCGTTGGTTCCTGTCACCTCCCACGGGCTGTGTCATCCCCTGTGGTGTCCATTGTCTCCTTCAGTCCCTGTCATCCACCATGTTCCCTTTCACCCCCTGGGGACCTGTCACCCCCACCGTCCCTGTGACCCACTCTGGTTCTTGTCATTGTACCCCAGTGGACACTGACACCTCCACTGGTTCCTGTCACCGGTAATTGGGATGGTCATTGTATCCCTATGGTCCCTGTCAACCCCTATGGTCACTGTCATCCCCCTGTGGTTCTCATCACTGTCCCACCATGGTTCCTATCACACTCCATGGTCCCCATCACTGTCTCCTTGCAGTCCCTGTTGTCCCCTCACAGACCCCACCACTGTCCCCTCATGGTCCCCATAACTGCCCTCCATGGTCCCCACCACTGTCCCCTCACTGTCCTCAGAACCCCCCACAGCCCCCATCCCTGTCCCTTTCCAGCCCCCACGACTGTCCCCCCACTGTCCTCTTGTAATCCCCATAACTGTCCCTCCACTGTCCTGATCATTGTCTCCCACTGTCCACATTGTGTCCTCACAGCTTCGTGGTGGGCTCAGACGGGTACCTGTACGAGGGCCGGGGGTGGCACTGGGTGGGTGCCCACACCAAGGGTTACAACACCCAAGGGTTCGGCATTGGCATCGTCGGGGACTTCACAGCCACCCTGCCAGACCCTGACACGCTGGCCCTGGTGCGGGATGAGCTCCTGCCCTGCGCCGTCCGCTCTGGCCACATCCAGCCGGACTTCACCCTGCGCGGCCATCGCCAGCTAGTCCACACCGACTGCCCTGGAAACGCCCTCTTCCAGGAGATCCAGAGCTGGCCCAACTTCCAGGGGACAGGAGCCCTGGGGCTTGGGGTGAGTGGCCTGGTGGGGTTGGTGGGAGGGGATTTGGGGTCATCTTGTAAGTGACCATGGGTCTTGTCCTCGCTGCAGTGAGGAGCGGCCCCGGCTGGGGAACCTGGGATGGATGAAAGCAGGAGAGGTAGGACACTGGTTCAGATGGACACCAGAGCCATAGATCCCACTCTGGATGGACACTGGTCCAGACGGACACCAGCGCACTCCGTCCATTGGTCCAGCAGACACTGGTCTGATGGATTCCAACTGGACATTGGTCTGCAGCCCCCCAGCCTGAACAGCCACCAGCCCAGATGACCACCAGCCCAGCCACACCCTGGCCCATCCCACTGGCCTACCAACCCATCCCAGTAGCCCCAAAATAAATCCAGTTCTAGGACATCGGCTCCGGGTGGTCCCTGCAGAGCAAGGGGGAAACTGAGGCACGCTCTGGAGTGACTTTGGGGTGATGGGAGGGGACTTCGGGAGCCACCCTGGAGACCCCAACGCCCCCTCCCCAGCCGCCAAGCGAGCCTCCACCCCCCAAATTGGTACCTGGAGCATCCCGGACCCTCCAGCTGTCATTTCGGAGGGACTCCAGGAGCCACCGCGACCCTGCAATCCCTTCGAGGGGTGACCCGCGGTGTCCTCCCGATGTCGCCAGCGCGACCCCGGTGGGAGCCTCGGCATCACCTTCCGGGACAGAGGAGGAGGAGGAGGTGAGGGTGTGACTGAAACTCCTTCCCGGTCATATGGGGAAGCCACGACAGGAGCCGGGGCCGAGCGCGGGCGCCGCAGCGCAGGTACCGCGGGGACGGGGACGCGGGGACAGTCTCCAAAGTCCCCAGGGCCTCCTCGAGGGATGCTGCCGCCGGGACTGCGCGGGGGACGTGGGATCGCGCAGCATCCTCGGGGCGATGCGGGGAATGGAAGCGGCGGGAGAGACCCCAAAAATATGCTGTCACTCCCCTTGTGGGATATGGACCACTCCCTGCTTTGGGGCGCTGGTGACAAATTGATGGGTGATGGTGACAAAAAGCTCAGGTGCCACCTCGGGGATGTCACAGAAAGGGGGTCCTGTGGTGCCACCGCACCCCCTGCACCGAGCGGGTGACAAAGGGGAGATCAGGGGGTCCCCAGGGTGGGCAGGCCCTCCGGTCCCCCCTGCGCCCGGGACACGGGGGTGGCGGGGCACCTGGTACCCTGGCACCGGCAGAAGTGAGATTGTGAGGGGCTGGCGTGGGCACCCCCTGCGTGGGGACCCCCTGGGCGGGCAGGAGCACCCAAAAATTTGGGATCCCTGAGTGGTCCCAGGGAGGTGAGACCTCACAAATTGGGGACTCTCGTTGAGCAGGAGAACCCAAAGAAATGGGACACCTGGGTGGGCAGGGACACCTCGGAGATGCGGGACCCCACAAAATTGGGACCCCACAAAATTGGGACCCCTGGGCATCCAAAAAACTGGGACCTTCGATGGACAGGAGCACCCCGGGGATTTAGAACCCCAAGAATTGGGGACTCCTTAAGGTGGGGATGCTCCGCTTAAGGTGGGGATGCTCACCCCACCACACTCAAGTCCAGCCCCTGGACACCCCGGAGTGACTCTCCTGGTCGCTGTTCCAGAGGATTTTTTCCCCCCCTACGAGGTGTCCAAGGGTACAGGGGGACGTGAGGGGATACGAGGGGACGAGGCCACCTGAGGCAGCGGTACCTGCACTGCATGGGCAGGAGGAGGAGAAACGGCGACAGCAGCGCCAGGGCAGAGCTGGGGGCACAGGATAGGGCAGGTGAGGGAGGTACGGGGATGGGAGAGTGGGAGTGATGGGTGGGGGATGATGCTGGGTAGAGGGTGATGGGGGTGGTTTTGGTGTCAGGGGAGGTGCTGGCCTGGCACAGCCCACTGAGGTGCCCGGTTCCCCCATCTCCAGGAGTTGTTCCCGCCCCACGTGTTCCCATCCCCACTTGTCCCCATGCCGGGGCTGGCGCTGATGGTGGCACCAGGCCAGGCCCCGTGGCAGTGGTGCCAGGACCTGGCCCAACTGATGGTACCACCCATGGGGTGGGCACAGAGCCACCCTGGCCTGGCCTCATGCATGGCCTGTCTCTGTCACACTGCCACGCCCTCTGGCATTGCCACCCCATGGCCGCCTGTCCCCTGGTGGCATCTCCATGAGCGTCCCAGCACCTGCAGTGGCACCTCCAAGGCCACACATCTCTTAGTGTCACCACACCCATGGTGGCACCTCCATGGTCACTTGTCCCTCATCCTGGCACCCCTGGTGGCATGGCCAGGCCACATGTCCCCCATCACTGCCATGCCCCTCATGAGTGACAGAGGCACAGAGGGCACCCACATCCAGTTCTGTCCCCTCCCATGACCGGGGCAAGCCACAGCCCCTGCCGAGCTGCCCTGTAAATGGCCCCCCCTTACAAGCAGCCAGTAAGGAAGGGCATGGAATAGTTACAAGGACACTTAAATGCCGTTTATTTTTTTCCTTCATCCGAAGAAGTTATGGAATATTGTAGGTGCTGTACTTAGGAGGAGTGGAATGTCTGTGTTCACCAGGCTGGAACAGCTTTATTCTGGAGTGAAAGCTGAGTGCTGGATGCTGAAGTAATTTCATAGAAGCACAGAATGTGCTGAGTTGGAAGTGACCCATCAGGATCATCGGGTCCAACTCCTGCCCTGCACAGAACACCACAACAATTCCACCGTGGGCCTCAGAGCATTGTCCAAATGCTTCTTGTCCTAAGACAGGCTGGGGCCACTTCTCTGGCAACCCTGTTCCAGTGCTCAACCACCCTCTAGGCATAAAAACTTTGCCTGATATCCAACCTAACCCTCTCCTCACTCAGCTCCGGCCATTTCCTCATGTACTGCCCATGCTCATGGGAGGGAAGAGATTGGTACTGGCCCCTGCACTGCCCCTCGGGAAGATGTTGAAGAGGTCAGTGAGGTCTGACCTGAATCTCCTCCAGCTGAACAAACCAAGTGTCCTCACCTGTTGCTCACTGAACCCCTCTAGACCTTTCTCCATCCTTGTGACCTCCTTTTGGACACTCTTTAATGATTTTATTTCTTTTTTATATTGTGATGTCACTCAAGGTGAGGCCACTCCCAGTGCAGAGCAGAGCAGAGCATGACAAACCCCTCTCTGGCCTGGCTGCTGATGCTGGGCCTTATTCCCCTGGGACACAGTGGCACTTTGGACTGCCAGGGCGCTGCTGACTCATGTTCAACTTGTCCTTGGCCAGGACCCCCAGGTCCCTCCCTGCAGCTGCTCTCCAGCCTCTCCTTCCCCAGTCCATACACCAAGCCAGGGGTGCCCCATCCCAGGGGCAGAATCTGACACTTCCCTTGTTAAACTCCTCACAGTTGGTGATTTCTCATCTCTATTTGTGAGGTCTCTCTGCAGAGCCTCTCTGCCCTCCAGGCAAGTGAGAGCTTCTACCAGTTTAGTGTCATCAGTAAATTTACTGATTATCCCTTCAAGTCCTGTGTTCAGGTCATTAACGAAGATGTTGAGGAGCCAGGGCTGACAGTGGAGCCCTGCAGAACCCACTGGTGACCACTGTGGTGGTGTCACCCCAGTCACTGCCACCCTGGATGCCTGACTCGTGAGCCAATTGCTCACCCATCCCATAATGTGTTTATCCAGCTGTATGCTGGATACTTTGTCCAGAAGCATTCTGGGAAACACAGTCTAAAAAGCTTTTCTGAAATCCAGAAAGATTCCATCTACTAGCTTTCCTGGATCAACCAAGTGGGTTACCCTGTCGTAGAAGGAAATCAGATTTCACAAGCAGGACCTTCCCCTCATGAAACTGTGCTGACTCTGACTGATGCCTGTATTGTTCTCCATGTGTTTTTTAATACTTCTCAGAATAAACTTTTCTGTAATTTTATCGGGTATCAGAGTGAGACTGACAGGCCTGTAGTATCTGGGGTCCTCCTTCTCGCCCTTCTTGAAAATTGGGACAACATTCCCCAGCTTCCAGCCAGCGGAGACCCCTCAAATCACAGGTCTGAACTCTGTGTTTGCTCTGATTTCTCCAGGGGAAGCAGCCTGCTCAGATCTGCATGTTTGAGCTTCTATTCTTCTGAGGCACACCCACTTTGAGGGCAGTAATGGTTAAAAGAACAATTAAAATACTTTCTGATTACAGGCACAAAGTCACTGCAGATAAGACAGATAAGCTTTTTAAGGTGGGACTTACAGGGCACAAGTGAACTGCCATGAAAGTCAGGTTGGAAAAAGAGTCTTAATCATGTGGATTTGTCATAGTTTACAGAAATGAAACCATAGAAGCCTTGCTTAAATGAGAGCTTATCTATGGCATGGTTTGAAGCACTCTCCTTTTCCTCTGAAGGAAATTTCTTTGTGGGCATGGTAAGTGATACCTTTAATGAAATTACTTAATTGCATAGAATTAGCAATAAAAGTTGGCATGACAATTGATTGAATTTCCTTTCAATAATGCAGAAAGTCAGTAAATGTCAATTTGTTGCTGCTCCCCACCCAATTTCCCTGTCATTCATGGGATAAACATTCAATAGGAATATAATGAGGTGATATTTGATTTGGCAGCTGGAAGTGCAGTGATCTGTAATCCCAGTGCAGCTGGGTTGGCCCATCCATGTCAGATGAAGTTCTGCAGGGATCAGAGTTCCCTGGAACCAGCCATGCTCCTTCAACCCTCATTTCACTTTACAGTGCGTGCTGCAGCTCCTGTCCACACACTGAGACATTTTCTAACATCAGAGCCAGCTTGTCAGGGCTCCCTAACCTGCCTGTATTAATGCCCAGAAGTGGACATAGTGTACTTGTTCTTTGCAAAGCAAAGATAAGGAGTCTGTCACATTCTGCTGTTTAAATTAAATTGTCTGATTTCATTTCATGGATTTTGGTGGCTTGGAAACAGTTTAGTGATGTTTTGTGAGCATTTTCTTTCTTGTGCATTTCAGTTCTATGTTTGAGGAACTATCTTGTGTTTTTCTGTAGAAAGCAGGCATTCTTTATTTGGCTGGATGTGTGGGGCTTAACTCCACCAAACTCCCACACTGATTACAGAAGATGCTTCTGTTTCTATACTCTCTTTTCTGTACATATTCATTGATTTTTCCAGAATAAACATACATATGATAACCCTTTCCCCCAAAGTCATTAATGTATTTTCTCTTCACTTTGCGTTCTTCTGTCCTGGGGGGTCTCTTTGGTGGTTACGTGTTGAGTGGCTGATTGCACAGAAGAAGTCCCAAAAGAAAGAGGCTGTGCTGCAATTGACTTTTCTTTTTCAGCCTATGAATTGCAGTGCTCACAAAAGTGCCTGTTGAGAAAGCTCTCGCTTGCTACAACTTCAACTGGACCCATCAAACTACCAGCACACACCCTGCTATGGGCACCTCCTTTCTCAGCTCTAGGTAACATCCTAAGCCTTCAGTCTCAAAATGAAATGGCACTAGTGACTGCTCACACACTAAAACTATCAGGACAAAAAGCTCAACAGCTTGGTGTCTGCATTCCCACTGACAGTTCAACAGCTCTAACCCAGAGAACTGCCTTTTGGGAAAAGCCTTTCAACTCGCCAACACCACCCAAAGTGTGCATCCAAACTTGTCTTCTTTGCCAAAGAGAGGAACTAGAAGCCCATCTCAAGAAAATGGCAACCTCTCTTCCAAAATACAAAATGTCCAGGGACTATTCCCATACAACGGTGCCAGAACACTGTTCCTGGGCATTTCCTGTCCAGGGCACTAGATCTGCTGCACATTAAAACTCAGCATAGCTGCTTACCTTCTCCAAAATATGTGTGCTTCCAGAATTTCAAGAAGGTCGCCTCTGAGAAGTGGAAAGCACCTGCCAAATTGAATCTTTCAGGAGACTACCTTCCAAAGATGGATACTGATTCCATAATTGTACATACTGAGGCAGTGCTTCCAAACCAAATATTATGCCGCAACAGAAAGTTGCTGCTGCCCTTGACCTCCAGAAAGGCAGCTTCTTATCTGCACCTCCAACACTGAGGCTACATGCTTTTCTTTCTTTCGATAGGCATCGCCATTCTTCAGGATCTTGACAAGTGAAAATATTGAATATGTCCAACAATTGCTCCTACACAGAAGGGGCCAGGACAGAAATGTCTTGCTGGACTTTACCTCCCCACCATGCCTTAACATCTGCTCCACCAACATTGGCAAAATGTCTTTTGTTTCCAGAGGAAAGGCACTCCAAGTCACTTGGCCTTGCCTTGCCTTCAGTACCTTGCCTGGTTTTTCCTAGCCTACCCTTGCTTTGCTTGCCTTTTCCTATGTCTGCCTTGTCTGGCCCTACCTAAAACTTCTTGTTTTGTGTTGCCTTGCCTGGCACTCTTTGCCTTGCACTCCATGCAGGCGAGACAATGCAAACCAAGACACCTCAAGGGAAAGGTAGGTAAGGCCAGAGTTGTGAGGGGAAAGCAAATGGAGCGTTAGGCAAAAGAATGCCTTGAAGTTCTAGGCAAGGCTGGGCATAGGAAAGTAGGCCCAGTGATGGGTAGGCCAGGCAGAAACAGGAAGGGCTAGGCAAGGCAAGGCCTTGGAGAAAAGCAGTAGGCAGGTCAAGGCTGGGGTATGGGCATGACAGGGAATGCAAGGCTCAGGGAGGATTGGAAGGGCAAGGCACGGAAACTGTTGGGCTGCCAAGGCAAGCCAAGTGACAAGTACATTCAAGGAGTGCTGCTACACAGAAATGGCTAGGTGTCGCTAGATGGACATGAAATGAAGGACATGCACACAGTCAGTCGTCAGGGCAAAAAGAGTTTATTTTTTCAACCTCGATTTATATAGATTTTGGACAATGACCATGGATTGGACAAACAAGGCTGACACTTCTCCAACCACATTGGTCAAATTAGAAGTCTATCAATTGTCTCTCCTCCAGAGAGGAATTTAAACAGGAAGAACAGTTTACAAAACATTAGTTTTATTTACATAAAATCTGTGAGAAACTCCAGTACAAAAATGCAAACATCAGAAGGCTGAAAAAGATCAGGGCGACAGCTAGGACAGACTGCTCTATCCAGCCTTGATCTTGCATGGGCCATCTCTAATCTGCACCTAAAAAACCCTTGGGCAACCTGTTTTCTTTCGTATGCAAAAGAACTGTCATTCTAATCCCAGAACCCAAGGGTGAAAAGCGACTTTTGTGTCCAAAATTCAAGACAAGGATAGGTGCTAGAACAAAGCTGCCAGTACAGATGGGTGTGCTTGCACGTGACCTCCTCTGGGCTTTCTTTCATGCTCCTGAAACACTGGAGGTACCTGAATGCCTTGAGAATCACAGGGGAATCAGGCAGGGCAAGGCAAGTTGAAGAAATTCCACATAAAGAGAGGTGTTGAAACCAGGTGGGGGAGGGATGAGCAAGGTAATGCAAGGCAAGGGAGAGGTTCAAGGGCAAGGCAAGAGAAGCAGTGACTTTGCAAGATAATACACAGGAGAGGCAGGCAAAGGAATGAGAGTCCTAGAAGGAGAAGAAGAATAAAGGTTGGACCTGGACAAATGGGAAGAGAATGGGGGATGGATGAGCAAGTCAGTGCAAGGCACTGGATTGGTAGGAAGGGCCAGGGAAGGACATGGATGGGTCAGGAAGTAAGAAGAAAATAATGGTCAGCAATGACAAGTTAATGCAAGGTTGGGTAGGAAATGCAAGGCCATCTAATAGAGGTGTAGGCAACACAATGGGTGTCTTAAGTGGAAAAGTCCTTGCACGGCAAGGCCAAGAGAAGAGTGGTTGAGAAATCAAGGTGCGGGATGGGTGAGTGCAGCTGAGAAAGAAGGAAAGTGCATGGCACCAGTGTGTGTGTGTCTGTGCGTGTGTGTGTGTCTGTGTGTGTGTGTCTCTGTGTGTGTGTGTGTGTGAAGTTTGTAGGATGTAAAGCAAAGAAAGCTGTCACTTAATTGTGGAGTGAACAGACTTTTTTGAACATATGTGCCAAGGTCCAAGCAGCCTTTTCTTTCTGGCACATCTATGCGTCTCAGATGTAGCAAGAAACTTTTCCATTTAGGTTCAGATTGCAAGCAGGACGCAGGATGTGATCGTGTGAATAGCTGAGCAAGGAAGCGTGTAACTTTGGCATGTTTGAACAGAAGCAGTTTGTCTGTGTAGGCCAAGATGGATGTGTGGGACTCCAGCAATATGACACCGCATTCAGCTGTGAAGCACAGTGCATAGCGTCAGTGTGTGCTCTGAAAATGAAAAGATGCAAGGAAAAGGCAAGGGGGTAAGTCAGTGAAAGCCTTTTGTCCTGGCACATTGAGCTGCTTGAAGTAGAACACTGGTTTTGCTAAGGACTCTGCGACACTGAGAGGACATGCTCTTCCATGTAGCTGAGAAAGAAAGTGAGAATCACCTGTATGTCTGTCAGAGTTTGTAGGCTGCAAGGGAAAGGTGAAGGCCAAGCCTGGCTTTTAGCTGTTGGATTTGTTACAAGGAAGCAGCTGCTGGATGTTTTAAGCTTTTCAGGATCTGTGAGACTAAAAGACTATGCTGGCACCTAGAGCTTGAGGGGAGGCACACATTTCCAACATGTGTGACACAGTCCACTAGGTGTGAACTAGACTCTGAGCAAGGAAGATCATTTTTAACTGACACCACTGATCCTAGAATAGACTGGTGCTACACAGGTAACTTCTCAGCTCTAGGTACTGTGGCCATCAGGCACTCCTGCAGTCTGAATCTAAAGTGGAATGCTCTCAGCCACTGCTCTGTAGTGAACAAGTAAAAAGTGAAGAATCTTTCTGTCACTGTTAGGAGACATGAAAAGACGAAGCAGGCAGCAGGAGGTCAAGCAGGAAAGCTCTCTATTTTTCTGACTCCATATACATATACTGTTTTACAAACAGGCCAAGATTGGCTACACAGGTAGCCACCTCTTCTACCTTGTTGGTGAACATCACCATCAATCATCTTTCTCCTCCCAGAGGAGAAGAATGTAAACAAAAGATAATTTTCTATAAACATACATGGTTTACTTGAAGCTGCGTGAGAACAAAATGCAAACAGTGAAAAGCAGGCAAACTTGAGGCAAGATCTTTCCCCACTATCTGTTCAAAGATGAAGATATGAAAATTAAAGTTTTAACTTGCCTCTAAAAAATCTTTTAAAAGTGCTTTATTTTACAAAATGAGGTGCCCTGTTGAAAGTTATTACTAGGGCTTGTACACTAAGCTTGCTAATATCAGACTGTGGATGCAGCAGGCAGGAGAGCAGTAAACAGTTAATACATCAAGTAAGGTAGCAGCAGACTTTTGATACATGATGCTGGCTAAAACTTTTTCTGGAATTTGTTGAACACCCCAAGTCCAGCTGATCCCTAAATATGTACCTTCTCGAGGTGGACCCTGAATTTTCTTAGAACTGACTGCCCATCCACAGTGCCACGGTAATTCAGTAATGGCATCCAGTTCTTGTTGCACCTGTTCATATACAGTACCTGTATGAGAACATCATTAATGTGTTGTACAGTCTGTACTTCAGCTGACGCAGTATGTTGTGCTAAAGTGTGGTGTATTGCTTGGTGATAAAAAATCAGAGTATTTTTATAGCCCTGGGGGAAGACATGTAAAGGTGTATCTGTTTCCTCCCCAAGTAAATGCAAACTGATCTTGAGCAATACAGGGAACAGAAATCATGAAAAACACGTTAGCTACATCAAGTACAGCATACAATGTTCCTGGATGTGCCTGAATTTGGTGTACTCGTGTAGCATTCAGGAACAGCAGCAGTTATGGGGGGTGGTTTTTTGTTCAGTGCCCTGTAATCTACAGATATTTGCCTGGTTTTAGGTCAGACAGGACTATTAAAAGGAGAATATGTGTAACAAAAAAACATCTGCTTGTAGCAAATCATTAACAGTTGCTTGAATTTCTGCATCTCATCGTGGAAATTTATAGTGCTTTATATTTACAGTTTCTGTGGCTCTGGGGGTTTCTGCTTCTTGTTGTAGTGATAACCCTGGCATGTAGGCACTGTGTGGTGCCAAAAGTGCTATACGTACCATTAATTTCTAATGTAGCACCCCACAAAATATCCATTCCTAAAATGTATTGACCAATTGAAGCAACCACAACAGAATATATAGGAGGGTGCCAATCTCCAATTTGCAATTCCAATTTAGTAACCCTCCCCACTACAGTTTGCTCACCTTATCCCCATATGGGAACAGTAGTTCCCTGTATTCTTTCTGGGTTGCCTTGAATGATAGTGACCTCCTCCCCCATATCAACTAAAACATGGACTCCTTGTTTGTTTGTATTTGACCACCAAATAATACATTGGGTAAAGAGACAAGGGTCCTCTCACAACACACGGCAGTCCAGAATGAGGGTTTGGTCTATTCCCTATTCCTTTGTCACTTCTCCCACTGCCTCAGCTACAGCTTCCTTCATGTCTGTCCATGGATAAACCAGTGCAGACGGATCAAATGATGACCTTAAGTCTTCCCCAACCCTAGGTATTCCACCTTCTGTACTTTCTTCCTCTGGGAGTTCTATGCCACACAACATAATGTTGGTAGTGGTTGTCCATCTGTCACGATCTGCTAATACAAGTGGGAATTGTGGTGGTTCGTTAACTGATCTCAGAGTGCAAAAAACAGCACAGAGGGCATTTCAGTATTCATCAAAACAAATGCAACTTTATTACTGCCGTCAGTAAATGTGATAGAAGGATTTGAAGGGAAATAAAGGATAGCAAGAAAAGTGAAAAAGGAGATGGGTAATACCTACCAATGGAAAGACGAAATCCTCATGGTCCGAAATCCTCATGGTCCAGCCAATAGATCTGTCTTCTTCCATGGGGAGATCTCAAAAGTCTTTGGTTAACTCAGGGCTCCTCATAGTCCTTTCCAAAGCGACAGGCTGTTGGCCAAAAGGTGGAGAAATTGTTATGGTGTGTTCATTTTGAGAACTCAGAACAGGTACAGCTGTCAGCAGGTGCAGGGTTAACTCAGAACAGGTACAGCCCTCAGCAGGTGCAGGGTTAACTCAGAACAGGTACAGCCCTCAGCAGGTGCAGCCAATTCACTGTGACTTTCCCATTGTTCCTGCTCAGGTTCTGATGTTCCCATGGAAATGCGTGCTGGGTTTTTCCACTGAACACACCTGCAGGCAACAGTTGGCAAACGTCCCACCTCAGCCAGGCCAGCACTCCTGTGCTGGGGTTTTAGAGCCCTTTTAGGGGTTTCAGTCTCTGTCCGTGACGATGGTCGTGAGGCAGATGAGGGATCTTTGGACCGTCTCTTACACCATCTGTATCTTTTTTGCCTGTGCTTGGTTGAGGAGTAGACAAAAGAAGGGGATCCATTTGTTCAGCTCTCCCTATTACTATTCCTCTGTTGATTCTCCTGCTTTTCTGCTTTCCCCTGATTCTGGGCTGATTTCTCTGATTCTAATCCTGGTAAATCCCCTAACTGACAATTTTCCAATCACCTGTTCAATCAGGATCCCTTGCCCTGATAAGATTAAGGGGATAAGGTAAGCTTTCCATCCCTTTAGGCAGCTCTCTAGGAGAGTGTTCCATATCCTGGGATTAAGGGCTAGGCCATATAAAACTCAGGAAGCCCCATCATAACACTAATTTTCATTCCTTCTGCTTTAGGCTGATTGCAAACTTGTCTTAAAGTTGTCCATTCTGTGGCCACAGAAGGCCAAGCAGCATCAGTGGTATACTGACCTGAAAAGCCTTCTCCAACAACTGCAACGTAGCAATGTATCTATATAACAGGCCATTCTGATGCACCAGCCAAACTGGTTGTGAGTAATCTTACCAAACCACCTGCAGTTTTGTTATTAGAGCTCTCAGGAATTCATCGAGGTTACTGGGAAAACAATGGGATCAAAGATGGGAGCAGAGAGCCTGAGAAACTGTCTGCAAAAAATGTAAATTCGAGACAGGGGAAGCACAACATGAGGATGGACACTTGACCAACTGGATGTCCTGAAGGACGTGTGCTGGCCTTATGAAGAAGCAGCTTAGTCAACCCAGAGATGCGTGCCCATGTGGACAGTGGACCTAGAATCTATATCTGCCATGTAATGTAAACAATAAACAGCTTCTGTTGAAATCATATTGATTTGTTTATTCAGTGGCTCATTTCCTCCCCTGCACTGCAACCATAGTAACATTATTTGCCCAAATACCACATAACACTGCACATACATATCAGAGCTCAGTCCCATAAACTTTTTAGCTTCTGTATGATCTAGTAACACAAATGTCAGCACCTTTCTCCTAGCAGCATTTCAATTGCACACAACTGCAGCTATGTCCCCCTCCTTCTCACAAATGTGGACCATCATATTTTTCATTCTTGCAGCTCTGTTGCAAACATCCAGGAGCTCCTTCTGTCGTATAGGCTCCAGAAGAAAAAGCCATTGCTGGGCTGCAGCTTCCTCTTTCTGCAAACTCCCCAGTGCACTGTATCCTTCCCTCCTCTGCTGCATCTACCATTGTATTCTCTGCATCTCTGCATCGAAAGACAAGCAGAACTGTTTCCACAGAGGGCTGAAAGAGGAATAGGTAGCAGCACAAGTAGTCTTTAAACTTCCCCCTTACAACTGCTAATTTGAATTTGGCAGGCAAGCAAGTGGCAGCTGTGCTCCTCTGGCAGCCAGTATGCTGCGCACACCACCCCAGTGCTCTGTGGCTTCATTCTTCACCTTTTGTAACCCGTCGCACTTTCATTCTCCTGGAGGTGAATCGTTGTCTACTTCTTGCACAGAACACTCTGCCAGCAGTGAAGCACTCCAAAGCATTGCTTCTTCCAAGACACACCGTGGGCTGAGCACTTTCCTTCTAAGTGCACATAGCACCACGTTTGGCCTCTCTTGCAGTCTGAATCTAAATGGAAAGCTTCTTGGCTACATCTTGCACAGAGAACTGTGTTTTACTATAATAGGCAAGATTAATGAGAATGTTTAACTCATAAATTATAGTATTTCAGTCTCTGACAGGGGGTCTGTGGGAATGGGATGGGATCTGTGAGGCTGTGATGAGGATCCATGGGGCAGGAATCAAATCTGTGGGGCTGGAAATTCATGGGACTTGAACAAGGATAGAAAACATAAAGTGCGATCAGTACTTACAGTGCGTGTCCTCAGAATGCTGCCAGCCATATCCATGCTGCCTTCCCAACCCGTCTCAGGATGTTACCAGGATGGCAAATCCAATGACAATGATGATGCTGGCAGCGATGACAGACACAGTGACCAACACTACCTTGAGATTCCAGCCAGATTCTGGCTCTGGGAAGCATGGAATGGTGAGGAGGGGGAGGAGAAACACTGTCCCAGTGCTCCACAATTCCAAATTCCTCTCCCGAATTCCCACATGCCACATTCCCAGCCTCATCCCAGGAAATGCAGGGAATGGAGAACCAGAGGAACACAGGGACTTAGGAGTTCCGGGGGTCCTAGAGCTAATAAAAGGGGAGGCTGGAGATGGGGAGAGGTTAAATGGTTGGAAAAGAGGGTGCAGGGGGAATTGGTGCAGGATAAGGGAATGCATGGTGTGCATGTTGCTGGGGAAAACGGTTTCAAGGGTGCAGGGTCTTGCAGAGGGGATTCCAGGGGTTTCCTGTGCCCAGGAAAGGGTGTCCATTGCTCCCCAGTTTCAAGGAGTCACAGAGGGGAGATCTGGGAATGGATGACCTGGTGGCCCTCAGTGTGAAAAAACAGGGAGTCTGAAGGCTAGGAAAGGAGAGAATGAGGATCCAGGTCCCAGAGTCACAGAAAAGGTGAAGGCTGGGGACTGCTGACAGTGGAATGGCCAGGAAAGGGAGTGCAGGGGTATTAGTGGAGGACAAGGGATAAGGGGTCCCGGTGCTATATGAGGGGGTTCAGGGGGTCCCAGTGTGAAGAGGTTGGTGCAGGGGGTGTCAGTACCTGGGTTGGGGTGCAGGGGGCTGGGTCCCAGTGCACAGGAATGAGGATTCAGAGCAGTCCTAAGGTCAAAGAAATAGGGTGTACAGGGATTGAGAGAGGTAGGATGGGAGGTTCAAAGGGTCCGCAGTGTTGAGCACAGGTGAGTCTTGGGTTAGTGAGAGCCAGGACAGCTGGGGAGGGGGGCTAAGGGGGTACCCAGGGTTAAGGAAAGGGGAAAGGTAGAAATGGGGGATGCAGAGAGTCCCAGGACAAATGAAAAGGAAGATCTGGAGGCTGGAGAGGCTGGGAAAGGCGGTTCAGGGTCATTCTGTGCCAGGAATGGTGGATCAGGCAGTCCTGGTACTCTGGAATTGCAGTTCAGGGTTGTTGGTGCTGGGGACTGCAGTTCAGGGGGATCCCAGGGTAAGGAAAAACAGGGAAAAGGGTGGGGAGGTGTCAGGGCATTGCCAGTGTTGAGAAAGGGAGAATTTGGGGACTGGAAGAAGCAGGAATGGGTTTGGGGACTGGGAAAGGCAGGAATGGGCAGCAGGTGTCATCTTCAAGGGAAAGGGGGAGGCTGGGGGCTGGGAAAGGCAGTATGGCCGGGAAAGAGGATGGAGGGTTGTGCCAGGGCCAGGGAATGGGGTGCAGGGGAGTCTCGGCGCACAGGAATGTGAGGTTCAGGTTTCTGATAATGGCGGTTCCGAGGTTTCGGTTCTCAGGAATGGCAGTTCAGGGGTGTCCCAGTGCCAGGGGTCTCATTCACCCCTCGCCACCCCTCTGGACCACCCCCAGCCCCAGCGCTAGAGCCATCAATGGCACTGCTCTGCTGTGGCCCTGGCCCCAGAGGCGCCTCCGGGCCCACAATTGGCACCACTGTTTCCTGCCAGCCAATGGCAGCTGGAGATTCTCGTGATGGAGGAGACCCTGGGCAGGGGCACATGAAGCTCCTGGCCAGTGGTGAATGCTCCTCCTTTGGCTCAGGCCACCCCTTGAGTAATGTCCCCACGGCAACCCCCCAGGGCCATCCCTTGAGTAATGTCCTCACAGCCTCCCCCAGGGCCATCACTTGGGTAATGTCCCCCCACATCCAGCCCCAGGGCCACTGTGTGGGTAAGGTCCCCATGGCAACCCCCCAGGGCTGTTGCTTGGGTAATGTCCCCACATCCACCCCCAGGGCTATTGCTTGGGTAATGTCCCCATGGCCACCCCCTGGGCCACTGCTTGGGTAATGTCCCCATGGCCACCCCCAGGGCCACTGCTTGGGTAATGTCCCCATGGCCACATCAGTTGAGATCAGATGTGGCCAGTAGCCACATCTGATAACACCTCCCTGAGGAGGAAGGACCTATCACCCGCTCACACAACGGCCATGAGGGTTGCAACACCCAAATCACTCAAAACAGCAGGTTTGCACCCCACAGCCCCTCACTCTTCTCTGAAGGCATCTCCAGGACATCACTGCAGCTTGTCATGGCTGTGTACAAGGTGACAGTAGCAACCGGTGACATGGTGGAAGCTGGGACCAACAACTCCATCTCCATCACCTTGGTGGGCAGCTATGGCGAGAGTCGCCAGACCACCGTCTCCTTCTTGTTCCTGCCAGGGAAGGTGGGGATGGGGATAGGGGCAAAAGGGGTGGTAGAGCTGTCCTGGGGACTTGAAGGGTGGCACAGGCTGCTCCAGGGATGTGAGGGGCTGCATGGGTTGTCTTGGACATACAAGAGGATGGTGGGAAGGGATTTGAGAGAGATTGAGGAAAGGGATTCCAGGGTCTGGAGGAAAAAACTTGGGGAGGATGGTGGATAGTGGTCCTGGGGGGATTGGAGGAATGGTGTTCTGGGAGGATGGAGGAAAAGGACTTTGAGAGGATTGTGGAAGATAAGAATCCTGGACACAATGGAAGCGAGTGGGGATGCTTTGAGCCACTTCTCTGCTGGTGTCCCCAGTGCCACCACAGAGCATCTGCCCATCCCTCCAGAAGCCATTTCCTCCTCTCCAGGAGAGGAGCCTTTCTGTGCACTGTGGGCAGGACTTGGGCCCCATTGTCCTCATCCGCCTGCATAAGTGGCGGCTCTTCCTGGAGGATGCCTGGTTCTGCAAGGACGTCCGGGTGACAGCCCCCAATGGCACCCTGTACCGCTTCCCCTGCTACCAGTGGCTGGAAGGGGTCACCACGGTGGAGGTGCGGGAGGGCTCAGGTAGGACCCACCCTGCTCCCATCCTCCTCTGATGGCCAGAGGTCTGACTTTTGACAGCCCCCTTCTTTCTAGGGAAGAAGCTGGTGGATGACAAGCTGCAGATCCTCAAGGAGCATCGTCGGCAGGAGCTTGCTGCACGGCAGGAGGCTTACCGGTAACAGCAGGGACATGGGGACAAGGCCTACCTTGGCCAGGTGGGCTAGTCAGCGGTGATGCTGATGTCTGGTCTCATTTCCCCCCCCCCGCTCAGGTGGAAGAACTTTGCCCAGGGCTGGCCCCGTTGTCTCAATGTGGACTCCATCTTCGAGCTGGACTCCAACATCCAGTTCTCCCGCATCAGGGCCAACAACTTCACTGGTTTCCTCATCTTCCAGTAAGCAGTGCCCTGAGACCATGGACGACTTGAGTGATGGCAGGGAAAGGGGCCAGAGAAGGCAAGGGGTGTGCTGAGATCCCCTCTCTGCCCTGTAGAGGGGCCTCCCACTTTCTGTCAGGGTTTCTATTGAGACGCACCTCCTGGAACAGCCTGGATGAGATGCGCACCATCTTCTCCCGGACACAGGGCCGAGACATTGGTGGGTGCCTTGTGTGTTGTCCCCTGCCCTTCCCCCTGCATCACTCAGGGCTTCACAAGATGTATCTAGAGGGTGGCTAAGTAGGTGCTGATGTCTGACCATCCCCTTAGTCCCTGAGTATGTGGCCAAGCACTGGCAAGAAGATGAGTTCTTCGGCTCCCAGTTCCTCAATGGCAACAACCCCATCGTCATCCATCGCTGCACCGCACTGCCGCTCAAATTCCCAGTGACACCAGAGATGGTCGCTGGCTCACTGGGAGGTGGCACTGACCTGGGCAAGGAGCTGCAAGAAGGTCGGATTTTCATTGTGGACTACAAGGTGCTGGAGGACATCCCAACCGACACCATTTATGGGCGCCAGCAGTACATAGCGGCCCCGCTCTGCCTGCTTCACCAGGGCACCGATGGGCTCCTGCGCCCCATTGCTATTCAGGTAGGGATGTCCCACCCCAAATGCTGCCATCAGGAGAGTGGCAATGATCCTAGACCACAGGGTGGTGTCCCACAGCTCAGCCAAACGCCAGGACCCTGCAGCCCCATCTTCCTGCCAAGTGATGATGAATGGGACTGGCTGTTGGCCAAGACCTGGGTGCGCAACGCTGATTTCTACAGCCACCAGCTCCTCACCCACCTGCTGAGGACCCACCTGTTTGGGGAGGTCTTCGCTGTCGCCACCCTGCGCCACCTGCCCACCTGTCACCCCCTCTTCAAGGTAAGGTTCCCCTTCAGGGCCGCCTGCTGCTCCTTGTCCCCGGATCTGAGAGCAGTTATGCTCCACCTGATAGCCCCCTCAGCTCCATGAAGGGGTGGGTCCCCAGTCATCTGCCAGGTGTTTGTTCCCTTCTCAGCTCCTCATGCCCCACTTCCACTTCACACTGCACATCAACACCTTGGCTCGCAGTGTCCTCATCAACCAAGGTGGCCTCATTGACAAGGTAAGCCCTGGGGACTGAGAGCTGCTGGGGCACTGCAGCTTGTTGGAAGCACTGAGGGGCACTGAATGCTCTGGGGTATTGGGAGGCATGGCGGTGTACTAGGGACACTGGAGGTCTACTGAAGTCCACTGGGACACTGGAGTCTTGGAAGTTCTGGGGTCTGCTGGGGGCACTGGAGGTATTGGATTCTGCTGGGGACCGTGGGGTCTCCTGGGAGCCTTGGGGTCTACCGGAAACACTGGGGGGTACTGGAGTGCCACTGGAACCAATGTGGAGTACTGGCATGTACTGGGAACACTGGGTGTACCGGAATTTCTGGGGAGCACTGTAGTATACCCAGGGCACTAGAGGGCACTGGTAAGAGACCTGGGAGACACCAGAGAACATGGGTGGAGGACACTGGAGAGCACTGGGGTATGTGGGAGTACTGGGTGTGTACGTGGAGGACTTGTACTGTGGGAGCAGTGCAGGGTGCTGGGGTATACTGGGAGCACTGGGGGACACTGAAGTCTGGCACCTCCTGCCCTCCCCAACCATGGGTGGCCCTCCTCCCAGGGCTCAGGGGTGACCTATGAGGGGCTGTTGCTGGTGGTGCAGCGAGGCCTGGAGCAGGTGACCTACACGTCCCTGTGCCTCCCCGATGACATCCGCCACCGTGGCATGTCCCATGTCCCCAACTACCACTACCGAGATGATGGGATGAGCCTCTGGGAAGCCATTGAGAGGTGAGACTGGTTTCAGAGGGTGGAGGGTGGCCCTGGCGTGCCTCAGGATCCCACAGTTGCCTTGTCCCTATGGCAGCTTTGTCACCGGCATTGTGACATTTTACTACGGTGGGGATGCAGCAGTGAGCGGGGACACCGAGCTGCAGGCCTGGGTGATGGACATCTTCACCAATGGCTTCCTGGGCAGGACCTCCTCAGGTAGCACACCTGTGGCTGCCACAGGATGTCCTCAGGGGAGGCAGGGGACAGGCAGGTCCCTGAGGCTCTTGGCTGTTCCCATCCCCACCCAGGTGTTCCCTCCTCGCTGCAGACAGTGGCAGAGCTCATCAAGTTCCTCACCATGGTGATGTTCACCTGCTCAGTGCAGCATGCAGCTGTCAACAATGGGCAGGTGGGACATGGGGCAGGGACCCAAAGGATATCCCCAGCTGTCCTCCAGCCATGCTAGGGACATGTCCTCCTCCCATTCCTCTGTGCACAGGAAGGATGCCTCCATGCTGAACCAATGTCTATGTCACACCTCTCTATATGCCAGAAGGATGTCCTCATCCATTCTCTCTTCATAGTGGAGGAGATGTCCCTATCCATCTCCCTTGTCATGCTGAAATGTTCCCATCTGCCCCTTCTCTGTTCCAAAGAATGTCCCCCCCGTCTCCTTGCTGTTTCGGGGGGATGTCCCCATCCATCCCATCACTGTTCTGGGGGGATGTTCTCTGCAGTGACCTATCCCCCTGCAGTATGATCTCGGGGCCTTCGTCCCCAACGCCCCGTCCTCCATGCGCCATCCACCACCCTGTGAGAAGGGCCGGGCCTTCCTCCAGCACTTCCTCGACACCATCCCAGAGGTAGCCACCACTGCCAACATCCTAGTGGCTCTGATTCTCCTCAGCTCCCAACTCAAGGACAGGGTGAGTGTGGCCCCACCGTTCCCATGTACCCCCCCACAACAGCTCTGTGGGGCTGGGAAACTGCAAGAGGTGTCCACAAGGGTGGATGTCACCACCTTTGGTGTCACCAAGCTTGGGGGACAGCCACCATTGCTCCACACCTACCAGGGTGCCAGAAAACCTCTGAATGGCACCAAGGGGTTGAAGTTGGAGGTTTCATGTCCCTGTCCCCACCCAGAGGCTCCTAGGACAGTACCCAGAGGAGTGGTTCACAGAGGCAGAACCCCGGCGGCTCATCCGGGCCTTCCAAGGGCGGCTGGAGGAGATCCGGGACAAGATTGAGGAGAGGAACCACATGGCTGAGTTGAGATACAACTACCTCAATCCACTGGAGACAGAGAACAGCATCTCGATCTGAGCACAGGAGCTGCACCTGCTCAGCACCCCCAGCAGTCCCAGCACCCTGCATCTGGGCATCCCCAGCACCCAGCACACACAGAACCCCACATATGGTCACCCCCAGCACACAACAACCCCAGTATCTGGACACCCAGTGCACCCAGCACCTCCAGAACACCCATCATCCTGCATCTGGGCACCCCCAACACACAGCCACCAGCATCTGGATATCCAATACACTCAGCACTCCCAGCACCCCTTACATGGCCATCCCCAACACCTTGTCACCCAGCATCCCACACCTGGACAATGCCAGCAACCCCACGACCCTACACTTGGAGATCCTCAGCATCTACCTCCCAGCATCCCCCACTCCATTTTCCTCTCCCAATAAATGCCAGCTTGTCAATCAAACCCTTGCTGCTTGTAGGCATACCCTAAAACCACAGGGATCCACACAGCCCACACAGAAAGGGAGAAGCTGGACTGAGGTAACTGGGTGACAGTTCCCAGTGCTCTCAGTACTTCCTCCCAGGGCTCACAGTGTTCATCACTGGTCCCCAGTGACCCCGGCAGCCCCCTGCAGTGCTGCCCTTGTTGTGGGCAGAGTGGGAGCTTTAAAGTTTATTAGAGAAGCTCCTTTTGAGACATAACGTACAGAAAGGACCCTCAACACCCCCAAAACCTACCCATGACCCACTGGCTTTCTAAACTTCTAAGAAGGGAATGTGAGAGCAGCTGGATCTAATCCAAGTCCAGCTTCCTTGGCCTTCTCACAGGCAAGGTGCTCCAGCCCCACCTCAGAGGCCCTTCACTAAACCTGCTCAGGCTTCCAGACATCTTTCCTGTGTTGAGGAACCAAAACCAAGGCACGGTAACCTGGATAATGCACATCCTTAATCTCCTGGTCACACAGCCCAGGGTGCTCCTGGCCTTCCTTGGTGCCAGGGCACATGGCTGCCTGCTGCTCAGCTCCCTGTCCACCAAGACCTTTCCCACAGGAATACTCCCAGCCAGGCAGCTCCAGTGGGTGCCACTGCAGGGACCAACACCAGCATTTGTCCTTCTGGGATTTCAGGAGTGTGTGAACTGAAAAGACACAGGTAACCAAGACAGCCAAAATCCACAGCTGAAGTGTAAAGAGCAGATTTATTCTATCACCACACTAGTAAAGTAGGGACATATACAATCCTAAGCTTATTCCATCTTAACAGGGAAAATAGCATGCATGCCAAGGCTGTTCCCCTGCCATAACATACCACAGGGCCTATCACAGGCACATTCCTTCACAATGATGCACTTTTGCAATCTCCAAGCTTCTTATCTCTCTTCCTTCTCATCAGGAGACCTAGGCTTGTGAAAAACTCTTTTTAGAACTTTTTTTCAACATCCTGTTATCCTCTGCAGAAATTCCATTTCTCAAAGCAGGCAGAAAACAACCCAAAGCAACCACAATATTTGAAATTTCCCCCACCAAATATTAGCATCTTTCAGCTGCAAGGTCATCTTTGAGAGAAAACATTACTTTTTCTTATTTTTTTCTTCCTTGCCAAATCTTCTGCTCTTAACCCCTTCCTCCCTTCAGTGAGGTTCCTGCTAACACATGTTTTCTTCCTCCTTGCAGCTCTTCACTGAATGCAGAGACCTGAGAGACCTCTCCAGTAAAGACTCAGGTAAAGAAGCCATTGCATCCCTCAACATCAATATTAGTGTCTGCCAGTATTAAATCTCCGTCCCTGTTCTGAAGCAGCCCTGCGCAGCACAAAAAATGCACCAAAATTCCCTGTCTGTTGCTGGCCTTGCTGTTACCTCCTGTCAGTGTCTTCACAGCTCCTGTTTGTAACCCGTCCTGTGACATCCCAGCCCTGATCCCTTCACGTCCCCACAGCCCCTGTGCAGGCCCAGGGCAGGACAGGAGCATTGTGGGTGGGAACGGCCCCTGTGCCATGGGGCCACAGCAGCCTTGGGGCTCTGTGCCCCATGGCCTCCCTGCTGGGCAGCCTCTGCCAGCTCCTGCACAGCCCGTGGGCCCTGTGGGCCTGCACAGACAGCCCTGCCCCGGGCTCTGCCGGGCTCTGGGCCAGCAGAGAGGCCGGGCAGGGCTGGCCATGGCCGGGAACAGGCCCTGAGCCCCGCAGGAGGATGGAGCTGGGCCACAGCCAAAGGGCCCTGCAAACCTGGGCTGGGCAACCGGGGCTGCCAATGCCTGGGGACAGAGGCTGGCATTGGGGACAAATGTCCTGGGCCCCCTCCCTGCTGTGCCCATGCCACCAAGGGCACAGAGCAGCCTCTCTGGAACTTTCAGATCTTTGATCCCTTCCACAAACCTTGGCTCTGCACCACAAACCCTTGGGCTGAGTCCTGCCCCTGCACGCTGCCGCAGGCTGAGATGGACACTGATGGTTTCTGTGCCAGGCTCTCTGAGCCCAGCCCAGCTCCCTGCCAGCTCTGCCAGCTGCCCTGAGCTCTGTGCAGCACCAAGGGCCTCTCCCCAGCCCAGCCCAGCCGGCTCTGGCCCCACAGCTCTGCTCAGGGCAGGCTGCTCTGGGCAGGGGCCCCACGGCCTCAGCCCCTGGCAAGGGCACAGCAGCAGCTGCAGCTCAGAGAGGGCTCAGCCCCAGCCATGGGGAAGGTGCTGGGAAAAGGAGGGAAAAGGAGGCTCCCTGTGTGCCCTGCTCTCCTCTCCAGGAGATCCTGAGAGCTCTGCAGCCTCTGCTGCCATCCCATCTCCTCAGGCCAGCACAATAGCCCCAGCCCTCATGGTGCTAAAGAGCTCCTCCTGTTCCAGGCACAGGCTTCATTCCAAAGGTGGTGCAGCCAGAAAGTTGTTAACATTTTCTGTTCATTCCTGCTCTGCTGAGGAGAATCTCAAGACCAAAAAAAAAAAAAAAACAAAAACAAAAACAAAAAAAAAAAAAACCAAAAAAAAACCCACCCAAACCAAACCAACCCTGCAGGTTAATTTATTTCATTTAAATACAATGTGAGCCTCCCTATTTACACAAAGTCTCCGGGTCACACAAGCTTGGTGGATGCTGAAGGAGGACAAGTAATGACATTTCTTCTTAAAGACAACAACATCAGAAGTGGAGAAGAAAAGATATGTAAATAAGGAAAGACAGATTTGATCTGTCAGGACATGCACTGGGAGTCACTGACAGAGGACAACAGGAGGCTATGGCTGCTCAAATGCATCCAGTCCTAAGTTTCTTCAGGACATTCTTAAGCCCCTGGTTCCTCAGGCTGTAGATGAGGGAGTTCAGTGCTGGAGGCACCAGTGAGTACAGAATTGACACCACCAGATGTAACAATGGGGAGGAGGTGAAGAGGGGCTTCAGATAAACAAACATGCAAGTGTTGATAACAGGGAGACCAGACAGGTGAGGGAAGCACATGGCTTTGCGCTGTCCCTGCTCAGAGGGGATCCTCAGCATGGCCCTGAAGATCTGCACGGTAGGAAAAAATGAGTACAAAACACCCAAATCCTAAACAGACACTAAACACAAGAGTCCCAACTTTGACCAGTTACTTTTAGAGACACTCCAGTCTCCAGATTCTCAGAGATTCGAACCTTTGTTGCCATGGAGACTTAGAACCCTGCAGGGTCAAGGAAGGGCCTGTTGAAGATGAAGGCTGGAAGAGAGTCATTGCAGGTACCCAGTGAGAGGGTCCTCCTGAGAACCTGACAAGTAGAACAGGTACCTTCTACAACAAGTAAGAGGCCTTGGAACTAGGCAGCCAGACAACTGATGAGGTGGGTGAAGGTGCTTCTGGGATAGAGGAGCCTCCTAAAGCAACACCACCTGTATCCCTCATCATGATCCCCTCTATTAAGAGGAAAAGAAGGGCAGTTTAATAGGAGACTTCCTTCTGAGGAGAGTGGAGGACCTGATTTGAAGACAGGACCCAATTCACAGGGAAGTCTGCAGTCTTCCAGGGGCTTGGGTAAGGGACATGACTGAAAAACTCTCCAGTCTAGTAAGGCCATCTGATTACTATCTGCTATTGTTTTTTCAGGCTGGCAGTGACAAAATAATAAAGAGAATTCCAAAGGCAATCAAAAGAAATTTCAAAGCTTTAGGACAATTGGTGGCAGGATCAGGAGCACAGGTAGTGATTTCCTCGATCCTTCTGGTAGCAAGGAATAATATTGACAGGAATAGCAAGATCCATCACGTCAATATGTGGGTCCAAGGCTGATGCAATTGGAAAAAATTGGGTTATTTGACCATGGGATGATCAATTCAACACCTGGTCTACTGACACCTGATGGGATTCACCTTTAAGAGGGAAAGGGACAAAGCCAGGCTCACCAGTGATGATGTGCCAGAACTTGAAGAAAGGAGCACTAATAGCATCCCTCAATCCTGCTACAATGTACCACACCTGAAATGTTCCCACGCCAATCCATGCAGCATGAGTAACTAACAAGATGAGCTGGAAGCTCTGGCCCACTGCCAGAGATTTGACATCGCTGGCATAAGTGAAACCTGGTGGGATGAGACAACTGTGATAGGAGCGCCCCACTGGATGGTTAAATGCCCTTTCAGAAGGGTAAGCAGGGCAGGAGAGGTGCAGGGTGGCATTGGATGTAATGGAAGACCTGGAATGTTTGGACCCCACAGCTGGCAACAGCACAGTTGAGAGTGTCTGAGGAGAATCAAGGGGCAAACAAATAATGCAGATGCCACCATGGGACTCCACCACTGACCACCCAGTCAGGCCCAGGATAGTGAAGAGTTATTCTTTGAGGAACTAAGGGGCACTTCCAAGGAAAGATGCTCTCCTGAATCTGCTGCTTGTCAACAGAGAGGATCTTGTGAGCAAAATGGAGACTGGTGGCCATATTAGCCACAGAGACCACAGAGCAATCAAGTTTAAAATCTCTGTTGACAGGAGCAAAAGTGCCAGCAAAACTTCAACTTTGGTCATGAGAGCATACCTCCGGCTGTTCAGGGAACAAATGAGTACCCTAGGAAAATGTTTCTGCAGGTGGTGGAGTCCATCACTGCATCACCTTCTAAGGGCACAGGAGCAGTAATTCTTAAATGCTGGAAGTCAAGCAGGCAAGGTGGAAGGTTGGCATGGCTGAACAGGGATTTCCCCTTGGATATAAAGAAAAAAGGAAGGTGTGTGCCCAGTGGAAGAAAGGTCAGGTAACATAGAAAGAACACAGAGACACTGCTCAACACTGTAGGAAGAAAAATTTTGTGGCCAAAACTCGATTGGAATTGAAGCTGCCAGAACTGTGGGTGACAAAAGAAGTTTTTTCAAATATATAATAGCAAAACAAAGGGTAGAAATAACATTGTCCCATTGCAGGATGAGGATAGTCACCTCACAGGAACATGCACAAGGCAGATGTGTTTAATACACTCTTTGCCACTGTCTTCAACACAGATGACAGACCAAGGGAATTTCAGTGCAGAAGATCAAGAATGATCAACTCCCTGCTGACTGTGAACTTGTGTGGGATTTCCTGATCCAGCTGGATCCCTACAAATCTATGGAGTCAGCTGGGGTTCATACAAGAATACTCAAAGAGCTGCTGATGTCATTGCAAAGCATCTCTTAGTGATTTTTGAGTATTCTTGGGAAACCAGAGAGGTCCCAACTAACAGGAAGCTGGTCAATGTTGTCCCAATTTTCAAGAAGGGCAAGAAGGAGGACTCTGGAAACAACAGCCCTGTCAGTGTCACTTCAGCGTCCAATGATAAAACAGAAAAGATTACTCTGGGAGGTAATATGTGGCAGGGCATGGCTACAGTGATCATAGTGGCCAGGGAGGTACAGCCCCAGGCAGGGAAACAGAGGAAACAAGTCTCTGTTTTGTTAAGCAGGAGAGTCCATTTTATTTCCCACCACCCCCCTTCCCCCACCAAGCTGCGGAGGGAAGAGAAGGCAAAGAGGCCACAGGGGCAGGGTGCTGGGGTTTTATTGGGTTCTGCAGGGGAGGAGTCTCGGGTTAGCTTCATGAGGGGAAAGTCTTATTTGTTGTACCTGATTTCCTTCCAAGACAGGGTAACCCATGTGGTTGATCCAGGAAAACCAGGAGATGGAATGTTTTGTGGACTTCATCAAAGGTTTTGATACTGTCTCTCCCAGGACCTCTCTGGACAAACTGTCTAGCCCACAGCTGAATAACTGTGTTACGGGTTGGGCACAAAGGGTGACAGTTGAAATCAGGCTGGCACCAGTCACTAGTGGGGTTCCACGGAGACCCATCATCAGCCCAGTTCTCTTCAACATCCTCATAAATGGCTTGAAGGAGGACCCAAATACTAAGAAAATTTGCCAATTACACTAAATTGGGAGGAGCTGTCGACTCCCGCAAAGGCAGAGGCTTTGCAAAAAGCCTGCACAAATCAGAGATGTCGACAATCACCAATCGTGTGAAGTTCAACAAGGACAAGTGCAGGATTCTGCACCTGAGACAGGGTGCCCCTGGTTGTGTGGACTGGGGAATGACATGCTGGAGAGCACCTGTGGGACGGGACTTGGAGATCTCGGTCAATGTCAAGTTGGATCTAAATCAGCAGTGCTCTGGCAGCCACGAGGGCCATCCATGCTCTAGGGTCATCAGGCCCAGCATCACTGGCCTGGCCAGGGAGGGGATTGCTCTCTGCTTTTCTCTGGGGCAGCCTTCACCTCAAGTCCTGGAGGCAGTTTTGGGCACCAAAACATAAGAAAGACATATAGGCATTGGAGAGCATCCAAAAGGAAGCCACAAGGATGGGAAGGGTCTGGAGAGTCTGCTTTATGAGGAGCAGCAGAGGTCACTTTATCTGTTCAGCTGGAGAAGAGGAGACTGAGGGGAGACCTCACTGAGCTCTTCAACATTCTCCCAAGGGGCAGTACAGGAGCAGGTACTGACCTCTTCACTCTTGTGACCAGTGGCAGGACTCAAGGAAACAGCTGGAGCTGAGTCAGGGAGGTTTAGGTGAGATATCAGGAAAAGGTTGGTCAGAGGTTGGTTGGCACTGGAACAGGCTGCCCAGGAAAGTGGTCACAGCTCCAAACCTGTCTGAGCTCAAGGAGCATTTGGACAATGCTTTCACCCCATGGTGGGATTGTTGGAGTGTCCTGTGCAAGGCCTAGAGTTGGACTTGATGATCCTGATGGGTCCCTTCCAACTCAACATATTCTGTAGCAAAAGCTGAGTGCTGGATGCTGAAGTAATTTCATAGAAGCTTCTATGAACTCTCTGTTCTGCCCCAAGACTTGTGCTTAATCCCCCTGTCTCACCCACTGGAGAAGGACAGCTGTGCCCACAGGAACAAAACCCATCGTAAGTGTGGTTTATGCAAGAGGCTGTGTTAACTGGACCAGGTGAACTGGAAAAGTGAGCAGATCAGACCCCCTCACTCTTTTTTTTCTCTGTTTTCCCTGTCTTTCTTTATTCTCCCTCTCTTTCTGATTTTCCTCTGCCCAGCTCCAGCTCATCCACACAGCAGCACCAACACATTATTGAAGCACTGGAAATATTCTTTGTTTCCTTCCCTGGCTGTGCCTGGTAAAGCACACCTCTCCTGTTCTATCCCATTCTCCACACAAACTGTGTGGTGGGGCTGGAGACATTGTGGAGCTTGCACCTTGTGTGCTGCACCTTGTAAGCCAGCACCTTGGAGGAGTTTGTAGTTGCAGCAGAGAACTCATGGAAGTGTTGGGTACAACAAAATGTAAGAGGTCCTCAGATGTGTCCGAGTCTTTTTTCAGCTTGATGAGAATTTATAACAAACATCACTCCCCTACTGGTGGGTCATGACGGGTCCTGGGGCTTCCTGCTTTCCACACTCCCCCCTGCTTCTCCAGGCTGCTGGGGGTCCCCCCTTCTATAGGCCTGCTGTTTCAGAATCCCAGGGCTCCCTGCTCTCTGGGCAGTTGGGGATCCTGGGGGTTCCCCCTCTCTGAGTTGTTAGTGGTTCTGAGGGTCTCCTTGTGAGGGACTGGGATGTTCTGGGTTAATGGCTCAAACAACTGGCCATTTGTAAAAGTGGGGGGACTTTGCTGATTATGTGCAAGAGAACAGCCCGAGTGCAGAGGGTGTGAGCCCCAGAGGATGATCATGACAAATCAACCTTTGCTTAGCAAAAAACTGGGCTTTGAGCCAATTAAGGGAAGAGGCCTATAAACAGCTGATCCAGTGAAGTGGGACAGTGATTTTTATCAGGGCAATTTCATCCTTTACACCACTAGATCAGTTGTAAAAACCAACCCCTCCCTGAGGGACATACTGGGACATTCAGACAGAGGGCTGAAGGTTTTCATCCCTTCTGATGGGGCATAATTAGCCCAACTATTGTGACTGAGAGACAGAAGTCATGTCTTAGCAGATGTCATAAGTCATCAAAGATCCTTGAAGTGCCCCAGACTAATTTCTAGGGTCTTCCACCAGAGGACTGCATATGATCCACAATGTTGCAATAAATCCACAGTGTTGTAAAAGACAGTGCAAACTCCCCCTTCCAGGGGAAGTAGATAGACCTTCCTTCCTAAATCCAAGTGTATATTAACCCATTGAAGTTTGTGTTTCATAGCCTTCACCCACCCCCAACAAATCAAGACTGTGACCATCACTTTGACCAACTGACATCAAAATTGCAACAATCAAGTCCCATGTCTGGATCCTTGGATGGTTATACCTTTCTAGTCTTATCCTTTCTTTCTTTTCCTTATATGTTTTCTTATGTATTATTTTTATGCTTTTATATTGTTGCATTTCTATAGATAAAAATAACCAAAATGGTTGCCTACCTCCTTTCCATTGCATCCAAATTGAGGGGTTCTAAAAAACCTGTATAAAGATAGGTAGATAGGTAGTTAGGTAGGTGGATAGATAGATAGATAGATAGATAGATAGATAGATAGATAGATAGATAGATAAACACCAGTATAATCTTCAGAGGCTGGTCATAACCATCTCTCCAGGCTCCCCACTCTCTAGGACCCCAGGCATCCCCTGTCTTCAGGGTTCCCTTTTCAGCATCACGGGGATCCAATGGCTCCCCACCTCTCCAGGCTCTTTCCTTCTCCAGGGTCCCCTCTTTCAAGGCTACAAGGCGATCCCCCTCTCCAGTCTCCTGGGGGTCCCCCCTCTCTATGCTTCCCCCTTTCAGCTCTTCCCTCCCCTCCAGGCTTTCAGGAGTCCCCTCCTCTCCAGGTTCCCTACTTCAGGGTCATGGAGGGTCCCAAGACTCTCCCCTTTTCAGGATCCCTCCTCTCCGGGCCCCCTCCTCTCCATTCTTCCTCCGCCTCCAGGCTGCTACGGGTCCTCAAGTTTCCGTATGGTCCCTCTCCACTGTCCCCATTCTGGGGGACCCAGAACTCCCACACCCCATCAGGATCTCCCGGGAGCATCCCCAAAAGCGGAGCCATAGCTGCCCCCAACCCTGCCATCAGCAGCGGCCACCGCCATGCAGTACTGTGCTGGCAGTGCAGGCGGCGGTACCTGACGCGGGAAGGCGCAGCCCCACCACACAGGTGATCCCCCGCCCACGGCCGCGCTTCTGGCGGTAGGCACCACTGGGAATCCTCCCAAAGAAACACCTCCTGGGGCCCCCGCAGTATCCCCCCAGAAGGCATTTGCGGTTCAGCTTTGGAATCCTGCAAGGACAAAACTTTCTCCAAACCCCCCCAAAAGAAAACAAAACAGAGACTCACCCCAAGATATTTGGGGTGAACTTGAAATATCTCCACACACACACACAACAAAATCCTAGGGACACCGCCCTTCCCCACCCCCACCCCCCGAACATATCTGGGGTGAGCTCCCTATCCCTGGTCACCTGCGGGATGTTGGGGTGAAGGATATACCAAGCGATGGCCCAGTAAGCTTCTTCCTTTTCCACTTCCTGCTCCTCGTCCTACCCCTGCTTCTACTCCTCCTCCTCCTTGTTCTCTGTAATTCCACCTCCTTCTCCTCTTACCTCCATCCCATCTCTCGTTCCTTCTTCATTCTTTCTCTTCCACTCCTTCTCCTCCTTTTCCCACAACCAGCACTCACCCTTCCCCTCAAAACCCCTTCTATCCCGCAGGAGGAACAGGGATGGAGATGGGGCAGGTCAGGATGGGCAGCCCTGGGCTCTTGGCTGCTCCCAACCGCTGTGGTGCAACACATGAAGGGGAAAAGTAGAAGAAATGAGAAAATTGGTGAATGGAGATAAAATTTTGAGGGTTGTGGCCTCCCTAGTTGGGGACTTCGACTCCTTTGGTCTTATCTCAGGAGCTTGGAGATCTTGGAAGGGGGAATGCAAAGACGGATGGGGAATCCCAAGGGATTTTGGAGGTAGGATGAGGGGCTGTGTGAGCCCCTTCCTGGCACTCAGCAGAGTCTAGCTGGAAACCCCCAGGTGCTCCTGGAGCCTTGGGCTTAAGACTTCTTACCACCTTCTACTTCAGATGGTAGTTCTAGCTGGACCTTGACTCATTGTGGCTCTTCCTGAAGCCAGAGAGCTTGCAGGGACCTCCTCCAGATGAGTCCTAGAGATGTTCCAGGAGCTTTGGGCTCACAGTGAAGCCTTCCCACAGTTTTGGCATCCAGAGAGTCTCCCCAGCATGGATCAACTGGTGCTTGATGAGGTTTGAGCTTCTTCCAAAGCTTTTCCTGCAGTCCTGGACCATGTAGGGTCTGGTGGTGAGTTGATCCTAGCTGGATGTTGGATGCCATGAAAATCACTCTGTCCTTGCTCTCTGCATTTGAACACAGGATTCCCGGGCACATGATGATAGGTCCCTAGGACTGGACTCCGTCGGAGACAGTGAATTCTCCCCGCAGTAAGCAATAGCTTGACTGTCCTCCTTCCGAAGCTGAGAGCAAGTGAGAATGCCCAACTGCCCCAGCCCCCATGCTTTACTTGCCTCTTCTCTCAAGGTATCTCTTGTCCCTCCGAGGGAAACTCCCCAAAACCGGGAGTGTCACCAGACACTGTCCTTCCCTGAGGCCGGGCCACCTCCTGCACTGCAGCCCCCTTCCACTTCCCCCTACATCGAGAGGAGAGGAGAGGAGAGGAGAGGAGAGGAGAGGAGAGGAGAGGAGAGGAGAGGAGAGGAGAGGAGAGGAGAGGAGGAGAGGAGAGGAGAGGAGAGGAGAGGAGAGGAGAGGAGAGGAGAGGAGAGGAGAGGAGAGGAGAGGAGAGGAGAGGAGAGGAGAGGAGAGGAGAGGAGAGGAGAGGAGAGGAGAGGAGAGGAGGGGAGGGGAGGGGAGGGGAGGGGAGAGGAGGGGAGGGGAGGGGAGGGGAGGGGAGGGGAGGGGAGGGGAGGGGAGGGGAGGGGAGGGGAGGGGAGGGGAGGGGAGGGGAGGGGAGGGGAGAGGAGAGGAGAGGAGAGGAGAGGAGAGGAGGAGAGGAGAGGAGAGGAGAGGAGAGGAGAGGAGAGGAGAGGAGAGGAGAGGAGAGGAGAGGAGAGGAGAGGAGAGGAGAGGAGAGGAGAGGAGAGGAGAGGAGAGGAGAGGAGAGGAGAGGAGAGGAGAGGAGAGGAGAGGAGAGGAGAGGAGAGGAGAGGAGAGGAGAGGAGAGGAGAGGAGAGGAGAGGAGAGGAGAGGAGAGGAGAGGAGAGGAGAGGAGAGGAGAGGAGAGGAGAGGAGAGGAGAGGAGAGGAGAGGAGAGGAGAGGAGAGGAGAGGAGAGGAGAGGAGAGGAGAGGAGAGGAGAGGAGAGGAGAGGAGAGGAGAGGAGAGGCCACGCTGGAGCAGGGGGATGCCCAAAAAGGATATAAGCCCATGAGAAACCAATGCTGGGATCCCTGGGAAGAGGAGCTCACGTTGGGAGCAGCTTTGCTGGAAGGACTTGAGGCCCTGTGGGGACCCACGCTGAGGCAGGGGAAGAACTCCCAACTTCTCTCCTTGAGCAGCAGCAGGAACAAAGTGCGATGAACTGGCTGTGACCCCCATTCCTATCTCCCTGTGCCACTGGAAGGAGGAGGGAGAGCCTGGGAAGGAAGGAGGGGGTCGCGGAAGGTGTTTATAGAATCTATTTTACTTTTCATTATCCTGCTATTATTTTGATAAGTAATTAAATCAGTTCCTCTCCCCAACATTATGTTTTGTCTGTGAATGCTGTCCCTGGCCCATCCGGCGATGGCCCTCCTGGCGGCGAGGGCACTCCTGACTCAGATCCACATGGGGATCGATCAGGACCCCCAGGCCCCTTCCCGCAGCTGGTCTCCAGACTCTCTCAGTCTACACACACAGCCAGCGTGTGTAGAGGAGGAGGAAGAGGAGAAGAAGGGATGAAGAAGGAGAAGCAGGCCGAGGACGGATGAAGGACGATGAGGAAAGGGTAAGGATTAAGCAGAAGAAGAAGCAGCCAGACATGGAGGAGGGGAAGAGAGAGAGAAGTAGTACCGGGAGCAGGGGCAGGAAAAGGAGGAGCCACAACTCCACAGCTCATTGTAACTGCAGCACCCCCGCCCTGGGAGCATCGGTCCTCCCCTCAGCATCCCGCAGGAGACGGCGGAGGGCGAGCTCGCCGCAAATATCATGGGAGGTTCCCGGTAGAGTTTTTGTGGGAGAGGGATCTTTGGATCTTCCGAGACTCCAAAGCTGAGCCGGAAATGCCCCTTGGGGGGATCGCGGCGAGTCCCCGAGAGGTAGGGTTTATCCAGGGCGGCGCCGGCGGCGGCTGGCGGGCAGAGCCCCGGCGCTGGGCGGCGAATGCCGGCTCCCTGGAGCCGCCGGGAAGGTCGGCCTTCCTGCTCCTGCTCAGGCCCCGCTGCCTCCATTGTCAGCCCGCCCTCGCTGCCGGGGCTGGCACGGGGGTGGGACGCCGGTTCTGGGGGCCCTCCGGAAGGACCGAGCCCCGGAGAGGGGAGACCGGAGAGAGGCGGTAGCGGGGCTGGGGGGTCCCCAGCAGCCCGGAGGGGTGTCGGGCACTGAGGGAGAGTCGCCTGGAGGGGGGTACCCTCGGGGCCCAAAAACAGAGGGCCCAGAAAGGGGAGGCCGCCGGCAGCCAGGGGTTGGAGAGGGCTCCCCCAAGGATCACCAAAGTGGGAAACCGAGGAGGGACGAGGGGACTCTGGAACGCCCAGAATCTTGGAGCTGAGAGTCAGGGGAGAAAAACACTCACAACAGGATTTCCTTCCAAAACCCTCGGTAGCCCTAAGCAGGGGAACGACAGAGGAGAGGGGCGACACAACCCATGGACCCCCCCCAGCAAATCAGAGAAGAGTGATCACCAGAACCTCAAAGTGAGGAGACCTCTGGGATTCTCAGAACCCCCAGCACCCCCAGCATCCCAGAAAGTGAGGATCCCAAATACACGGAGGAACCCCAGCAGCCGGGACAAGGGGCACCACTGAAACACCTAAGTGAACACACCAGAGAGGGGGAACTTCTGGGAGATTTTTCTTTGGCAGAATCTTGATATTTTGACGGTTTTTTTGGGGTGAATCTTGGTATTTATATTGGTTTGGGGGCTTAATCTTGGCTGTTTGTAGTTTTGGGGGCTGAATTTCCTATTATAGAGGGAGTTTTGGCTGAATCTTGGGGTTTGGGGGTTGTGTCTTAGTGCGTTGGAGGCTTTTATAGAGACAAGATGCCCAGTGACTTCTAGAGGTGGACTTGGGCAGGAGGAATCTCCGATCCAGCATACTTACATCTTGTTTATTCCACCAAAACCAGGATTTCTCATTCCCAAACTTTGGCCGGATGAAGGAGGAGACTGCAAGGAAGATAAAGATGCCCTGGGACACCCAGACAGGTGAGGAGGAAGTAATTTTTCCCCCTTTCCCCCTCTTTTCTGCCTCATCTCCCAGCCCAGCATCGCCCCTGGCTGCAGGACAACCCTGCTGCCAGTGCTGTCCTGCTGGGTATGAATTTGGGAGAGATGTCTTTCCCCTTCCCTCTGGCGCAGAGGCAAATCTCCTTCCTCTCCTTCTTTCTTCCTCCTTCCTTCTCCCTTTTTCTTGTTTCTCCTTCCCTTTTCTTCTGCTTTTTCATTCCTCTCCTTGTCCCTTCTTCTTCCTTCTCCTTGTTCCTTCTCCTTCCCTCTCCTTGTTCCTTCTCTTTCCTGTCTCCTCTTCCTCCTTTTTCTTCATGCTCCTTCCTCTTACTTCATTTCCCTCGTTCTTTCCTCTTCTTTCTCCTTCTTTCCCTTCTTCTTTCTTTGTTCCTTCTCCTTTCTCCTCCTTTTTCATTCCTTCCCTTCTTCCTTCTTCTGCCTTCCTCACTTCCTTCTTCTCCCTGTTCCTGCTCCTTCTTCCTTCCTCTCTCTCCTCAATCCCTCCTCTCCTGCCTTTGACTCACTCATTCCTTCTTCTTCTGTCTCCTTCTTCCTTCCTCTCCTTTCCTTACTTTCCTTCTTGCCTCCTCCCCCAGGGAATGAGCTGCACACAGAGACTAGGGAAAACAAATCCCTACATCAGAACCTCATGGAAGAGGCCATTTTAAGCAGCTCCAAGGCACAGGAAGTCAACAAGGAGGAAAAGCCCCGGAGATCCCCCATGAGGCATAGCTGCAAACCCAGCCCAGGGAGCTCTGAGGAGGAAAGCCCTCCCTTGTGCCAGGAAGACAGCCAGAGCTTCAGCCAGAGCTTCAGCCAGAGCTCTGATCTGGTGATCCGTGAGCAGCTTCATGACAGAAAGAAGCTCTACAAATGCTTGGAATGTGAGAAAAGCTTCAGCTGGAGCTCCCACCTGATCCGGCACCAGAAGATCCACACTGGAGAACGACCCTACACATGTGAGGAATGTGGGAAGAGCTTCAGCCAGAGCTCTGACCTGGTGGTCCACCAGCGCCTTCACACAGGGGAACGTCCCTACAGGTGCTTGGAATGTGGAAAGAGCTTCAGCAAGAGGTCCAGCCTCACATACCACCAGCGCTTCCACACTGGGGAACGGCCGCACATTTGCTTGGAATGTGGGAAGGGCTTTATCCAGAGCTCCCACCTCATCAGCCACCGCAGGCTGCACACAGGGGAGCGGCCATACAACTGCTTGGAATGTGGGAAGAGCTTCAACCGCAGCTTCAGCCTTGTCATCCACCAGCGTGTCCACACTGGGGAACGGCCCTATGAGTGTCATGAGTGTGGGAAGAGGTTTCAGACCAGCTCTGATCTCCTCATGCATCAGCGGATGCACATGGAGCAGAAGCCTTTTCAGTGCACTGATTGTGGGAAGAGCTTCATCCGTAGCCCTGACCTAGTCAAGCACTGGCGTGTCCACACTGGGGAGAGGCCCTACAGGTGCTTGAAGTGTGGGAAGAGCTTCACCCAGAGTTCTGCCTTGACCTCACACCAACGGACCCACTGCTAAGAGAAGTCCTACAAGTGCCCCAACTGTGGGAACGGCATTGGAGGATCCATGTTGGGCAGAGGCCTGGTGACCCATGTTCCATGTGATCACCATGCTCCTGGTGATCCACATTGGAAGAGATATGGCTTGTCTCCACATCCTCCTGGTTGCCCATAGGCACCTGGATGAACACGGGCAGGAACATCCATTGGGACACAGACTGATGTTGGAAATTCATTGAGAAGAGTGGATTTCTTGACTTTAGATCCCAAAAAAATCTCACCTGCTCCATCCAATAATTTCTTCTTCTGGCATGAAGCAACACTGGATGATCTTTAGGGTCTTTTCCAACCTAAATAATTCCACAATTCTAATTCTCTCTGGCCCACGAGTGTCTTGCACAGCCAAATGGTGATGGACTGGGGCAAAGACCAAAATTTTGAAAATTTTGAACATTACACTGGGGTGGAGAACCAATAAAAGTTATTATTATTAATACAAGGTGGAGAACCAATAAAAAACCACCCAAACCAACCCCATGGACACTCACATGATGCTGACATGTAAATCATATTATTTTGGTCTTGATTTTCTTTTGATTCCTGTTTATCCCTTAAAAACACCAAAGACTGGGGAAAAGAAATTGAATAAAACCTCTAAACCCCCACCATTTTACTGGGATTTTGGGTTCAGGGCAATATTTGGAGACATGTGGGAGAGTTTTCTCCATTGCTTTGCAGCCCAAATCCAAGAGGAATCAATCAGTTACATCAAAATGACTCAATCCCACTGAAGATGGCTCAATCTCACCCTAAAATAGCTCAATCCCACCCCAAAAGGCCATGATTCCACCTCAAAATGGCACAATTCCACCTCAAAAATTATTCGAACCCACAGCACCCTCAAGAGCCCCAGAAAGGGTGTGATGGGATGTGGTGCGGATTGGGAAAGTGGGATGTGAATAGGGAGGGTTGGGATGGGGTTTGGAGTGGGGTGAGATGTGGATTGGGAGGAGTGGGATGGAGTTTGGAAGGGAGGAATGGCGTTTGAGAGGGGTGGGGTGGAGGAAATAGGGCTTGGAAAGGGGATCTTCATATCCAGGAGGGGTGAGATTGGGAGTCGTGGGGTGTGGGTTAGGGGCTGGAATTAATTTTGGGAGGGGTAGGAAGGGATCTGGAATAAGATAGCAGAAGAGGGTATGTTAAGGATGGGGGGGACCATGTCCCTGAGGTGTTTCAAGGTATGCCCCAAAACTCTGGAGGTTTTGGGGTGTCTGCCATTCCTGAAGAGATTTTGGGATATTCCCCATTCCTGAGGGGTTTTTGGATGCCCCCATCCTGAGCAATTTTTTGGAGTATCCAGGATCCTGAGTGGGGAGGTGGTGGGAGAAAGGGGAGACATGTGGCTCTGGTGCTTGGAAGGGGGACTTCATAGGGAGCGATACAGGGAATCCATTCTGAGGAGGACTGCTGCTTTCTGCTAGTTTTGGGGCATGTGTTAGTTTAGCACAGATGGTGAATAGCAATTGGTGATTTCTTTTGAACTGACAACTCAAAATTGCCAATTGCATGAGGGATACACCGCTGGGTCACACAGCTTTAAAAGCCAAAAAGAAGGTTGCGCTCATCTTTCTGCTTTGACTGGAGGTAAGGCAGTTCTAGCTCTTTCTCTTGGAGGGGGCCAGGACAGCCTGGCCTGCCTGGGCCTGGGCTTTTCCGTGACTCCCAGGCCGGGAGAGGGGATGACGTGCCCCTGGCCCAGTGGGTTTTTCCAGCTGTAAAACACCCTGCCGCTCCCTGTGGGATGGAGCTGCCCTGGGCCCGGGCCCTTTCCCCAGCAGGTGGAGGGGAACTTGCAACCTGCAGCTGCTTCAAGCTGGGCCCACCCTAAATGAGACCGAGGGGTGGGGGCAAAGAGCCTTTCATCAGCTGGGCTGCTTTGAGATCTGCCGGCTTGAGGGTTTTGGTTTTTTAATTTTGGTGGCTTTTGGAGATCTTGACTGCCGCTCGGCAGAGATCACATGAGCACCGCAGGCCTGGGCAAGCTGTAACTCTTTCCTGCCAGCAGATGGGACTTCCAGAGCACTAGCTCTTCCCAGAGTGAGGACAAAGCGACTGAGCACAGAAAAAACATAGCGTAACAGTCAGATAGAGAGAGAGTTGTTATAAATGCCTGTGCTGCTTAATTTTCGATTCTAAAAAATAAACCTCTGAACAAAATTAAATATAGCAACGATTTTAATTTGAGCAGCTTAAAAGTTACAATAATTTGTTAATAGTAAATAATATATTGTTTCTAAAAATAATGCATGAGCAAATTTATACCGCGGGATACATCCTGCAGGATACAGAGCAGGACTTGATCTCCTGTCCCCCGTACAAAGAGAAAGAGCCTGTTCGACCCTTTTTAATACTGTGTCACCACCCATATCCTCCCGTTTTCGATTCGTAAGATCTATATCACCACCCTCATCACTGCCCATTTCTGCCTTTACTGCACATGTTCCACCATCCCCTTTTAGGGGGTCTCCCCATCTTTGGGGGTTGTAGGGATGAAGGCTCATGGTCTTCATCTGTGTCCTGTGAATGACCTTTCCTAATTACACATGCGCATTAAGCTTATAATATATATAAATACGTTTACTGGAACACTGAGCCAATAAATTCAATGTAATTAACACTCTTCTGGATTTTCCCCAAGTTTCCCTGTCTCCTAGATAATTTTAGTTCTTCTTATCTTAGTTTCTTCCTGTCTTCCACTCTCTACTGAACATCTGCAGGGGGGACACCCCTCCCTCTCCTCCTTGTCATTTTCATTTTTCAATTTTCATTCACCACACTGGTGTCTGTGAGCTGATGGCCCGAGCGGTCTGGGGTTCGCCCCCGTGCTGTTCCTGAACCTCGGAGGAGGCAACAATCTCTATAAGTCACTGGGCATCCTATGTTTGCAAAAACCTCTAAACCACCAAGATTCAGCCTGAAAAAACCACACCCCAAAGATTAGGCCCCCAAAACCTCCAAGACCACCAAGACAGCCCCAAAACATCTTGTTTCAACCAAAAAAAAACCCCTCCAAAGTATGAAGATTCAGCCTCTAAAACCTGAACCACCAAGATTCAGCCCAAAAAAAAGCCCTCTTAGGAGTTCCCCCTCTCCGGGTTTCTGTGAGTCCTGCTTCTCTTTGCTGCTGAGGGTCCTGCAGGTCCCCCTCTCCAGGGTCCCCCACTTATGGGTGCCCAGGGTTTGGAGAGTCCTAGGGGTGTCTTCTTCCCCAACTCTGTTTCAGAGTTCCCAGGGGACCCCTCTCCTAACGCTCCCTCATCTCTGGGTTCCCTCCATCCTCCAAGCTCTCATGGGTCTGCCTTCTGTAAGCCAGATGCTCTACCTGGAATGGGGTCAAACAACTCCAACAAGGCCCTGTTTGCAAAGCCCCCAGTGGGAAATGAAGCAAGGGGGTCATGCTGGTTTTGGCATGAATAATGCTGAAATCAGCCTGACTCCTCCAAAGTTCCACATCCCAAAGTTCTACATCTTGAGAGGGAGCTGAAGGTGTGGCAGAGCTGGAAAAATCCCCAGAGAAAGGAACAACCAAGTGACACCACTGTGGGCTTCTGCAGAGCTGTTGAGCTGGCAAAGCCTGGGCTCATCTGACTGACAGGGCAGCACTTTAGACTAGAAAAGTCCCATCCCAAGTTTGAACACCAGCATCTCCTGACATTTCTCTCCTTGGAGGGGTGTGGAGATTCCTCCCTGGAGTAGTTTGCCCATCAAGACAAACCTGAAGACTGGGAAGAATTTGCCTCCAGTCGTTGGTATGGGGGAGCAGCATCAATCTACTTAATAACTGGGTTTGCTTTAATAAAATTGCTTCAGTATTGCACTAAGAATAGTGCACTGCGTTATAATAGTTGTTATAGCTCCTATAATGTGTAGTAAATAATTCTGATTAAGATTTTTTGTCTAATTGTTATAATAATGTATCTGGTTTGTCATCTTTAATCTTGCAACACAGAGTTATACAAAGGTTTAACTACACATATGTAATTCTTTACACATAAACCGTTGACAAAGTCGGGTGCTGAGATTGATTTTAGCCACTCCTAAGCTCCTCTTTGTGCGAAGGGATTTAGAAGACCAGGAGAGGAGGCTTGTGGGTTTATGTGGGCTGTTGGGGGTACTTTCTGCACCTAGTTACTGAAAGGGAGCTTCTCTAATGAACTCTGAAGGAAGCTCCCACTCTGCCCACTCTCTCCGGGCCCCCCTCTCTCCATGCTTCCTGCTCTCTCCAGGCTGCCGGGAGTCCCCAGTCCCTATATCGGCCCTCTTCCCCCCCAACTCCAGAGGTCCCAGAGCTTCCCCCCCACCCCACCTCGCTCTCCTCTGTACCTGCCAAGAACCCCAAACCCCATCCCCTGAGGGGGGGAACCTGCATCCTCCTGCCCACTTGCCAGGGTTCTGTGGGCAGCTGCCACAGGGGACCACCCCCCCCCCCCAAAAAAAAAAGAAAAACACTTCCCAGGGACCCCACCTGAAGTCCTCCAAGGGGCATTTGCGGCTCAGCTTTGGAGTCCTTCAAGATCCAAGCATCCCCCCACAAGAAAAGCCAGAACAAGGACCCCTCAAGATATCTGGGGTGAGCTTCTCCCCTTCTCCGGTCACCTGCAGGATGGGGGCAGGGGGCGATACTCCCGCGGGCTGTGGGGCTGTGGATACAGGAAGCGATGGATCCGAGTGCTTCTTTCCCTTTGTCCCTTTCCTGCTCCTCCTCCTACTTTCTCCCTCCTCTTCTTCCCACTTCTCCTCCTCCTGCTACATCCCTCCTCATCTTCCCTCTCGTCTTCTTCCTCTTTCCCTTCTCCTTCTTCCATTTATCCTCCTTTGCCTGCTCTTCCTGCATCTCTTCTTTCCCTTTGTCTTCTGTTGTTCCTCCTCTTCCCTAATCCTACCCCCATTCCCTTCTGCTTCCAGCCCTTCTCCTGCTCCTTCCTCATCGGTCCTCTGCCTCCATCCCTTCTCCTCCTCCACCCAGGACCCACCTTTTGTCCAACCTTCCCCCCAAACTCATCACCAGGTCTCTGCTCAACAGGGGTCACCCAGACCATGAATCTCCAGGTCTCTACCCATGTGGATCACCACAAATGTGTTTCTAGGTCTCTAGGTCTTTATCTGTCTGGTTTAACTCCAGCCAGCCCACAAGTGCTTCACAGCTGATCACTCACTCTCCCATCAGCAAGACTGAGGAGAGGATTGAAGGGATAAAAGCTGGAAAAGGCATGGGTTGAGACAAAGACAGTTTAATAGGCATAGCCATGCACATAAGCAGTGCCAAACAAGGAATTCATTCTCTACTTCCCATGGCCAAGCAGGCGCTCGGCAGCTCCAGGAGAACTGGGCCAAATGTGGTGGAACAGTGACTTGGGAAGACAAAGAGCACCACTGCGAACATCCCCCTTTTCCTCCCTCTTCCCCCACTTTCTATCCTGAGCATGATGCCATAAGGTCTGGAATATATCCCTGGAGTCAGTCGGGGTCACCTGTCCCAGCTGTGTCCCCTCCCAGCCTCCCCAGCATCCCCAGCCCATCCCCAGCATGGCTGCACAGGGACAGGAAAGGTCTCGGCTGTGGCCGAGCTCAGCAAGAACAAACACGTCTGTCTTCTCAGCCCCGTGTTCAGCACAGCCCCAAACACAGCCCCAGAGCTGCCCCTGTGGAGACCATGAACTCCAGCCCCACCAGAACCAGCGCAGACACAGGACTTCTCCCCTACACTCTGCCCAAAGCTCTTCCCACAAGAGATCAGTCTCTTCCCATGATGAATCCTCAGGTGGGAGCTGAGGTTGGAGCTGTCATCGAAGCTCCTTGAAAACTCAGGGCAGGTGTGAGATCATTTGTGGGTGGGTGATGGGTCAGGCTGTGTAAGGACTTTGGGAGCAGAGTTGCCCATCTCAAACACTGTCAAGGCACAGAAGGACTTTGCCATAGGCACAGAAGGGAGTAACAGCAAGGTGCTGACTCTGGGCCTGGCAGAGGTGAGATCTGGGTGGCACATGCTGGGAAATGCACGCCCACAAAAATTCCCACTGTGGCAAAGTGTGTAAAGAAGCCAACTGCTCATATGTACATCACTGGTCAAACAAAGCTCACCCCAAGTTATGGACACACTGGCAGCTGCAAATCCCTGCAGCAGAACCTTATGGAAAAAGCCATTTTTAATGGTTCCATTGTACATGAAGTCAACAGGGAGGAAAAGCCATGGAAATCCCCCCCAAGGAGGGCCTGCATACCCAGCCCATGGTGCTCTGAGGAGAAAAGACACACCCTGTGTTAAGAAGGCATCTGAGCTCTGACCTGGTGGTTGATCAGCAGCTTCACAACAGAGAGAAGCCCTACAAGTGCTTCTTGGAATGTGGGAAGAGCTTCAGCAACAGCTCCAACCTCCTCATTCGCCAGTGACTGCACACGAGGAAATGGCCTTACGAGCGTGAGGAATGTGGGAAGAGATTCAGCCAGAGCTCCAACCTGAACTGCCACCAGAAGACCCACATGGTGATCAGCCCTAAAAGTGTTTGGAATGTGGGAAGATCTTTATTCAGAGCTTCAGCCTGATGTGCCACCAAAAGACCCACACTGGAAAACGGCCCCACCAGTGCTTGGAATGCAGAAAGAGCTTCAGCCTCTGCTCCCATCTGATCTACCACCACAAGGTCCACACTAGGGAATGGCCCTACATGTGCTCAGAATGCAGGAAGAGTTGTTGGGAAGAGACCTGGTGATCCACGTCAGTCATAGACGTGGTGATCCAGCACTGGTAGGGACCAAGATTTCAGAGACAATTTTGTGGGGACCTCTCAAAAAAAGGCTCTTTCACTCACCCAACCCAACCCCATGGATACTCAATGCTGACATGTAAATTCTTTAATTCTTGATTTTCTTGTGATCCATCCTTTAAAAACACCCCAAATTGAGTAAAAAATAAAGAACCTCATCAAAGATGTGTAAACCTCACCATTTTACAGGGGTTGGGGGGAATCTGTAGTATTGGGGATATTCAGGATTTGGGGTTTTTGAGGGATTTTGGAGGAGTTCCTTCCATTGCTTTGTACTCCAAGAGTGAGGAGTTCTCTCCATCACCTCAAAACCGCACAATGCCACTGAAAGTGTCTCCATCCGTTCGAAATGGCTCAATCCCACCACAAAATGACTCAATATCACCCCAAAAGTATTCAATCCCACAGCACTCCAAAACCTACAGGGGAAGGAAGAGCATAGGGAGGTGTGGGATGTGTATCGAGAGGGGTGGGATATGGACTGGGGAAGGTGGGACAGGGATTGGGAAGGGTGAGATGGGTTTTGGGAAAGGTGGGATGTGAATTGGGAGGGGTGGGATGGGATTGGGAGAGGAGGCACGGGGTCTGAAATGAGACAGCTGAAGGTTACATGTGGAGGCCCAGGGGCTTATCCCCAAGGTAGCTGTGCCTCAGCCCTGGAGGGACTGAGGAGAAAATGGGGAAAGCTACCCTTCTAGGTCATGGTGAGGAAAATCTCCCTCCTAAGGGGCTTTGCAGCCACAGGTTAATATTTTTTAGGTTTCATTGTTCTATTGGTTTGTTAAATTTGTGTCACCCTGTTACCATATATACACCCATGCCAGAATGTTCTTCTTTCCCTTGAACCCCATTGGGTTAAATTTGCTGCAGTGTTACACCTCTGTGACCTCATTAGTCCCCTCAGTTCATATTTACCCCTTTGCCCCACTTTTTCTCATTCTTATTGGACCCTGATCTCAAGACCTGCCCTAGTTGTCTCATTTAATAGCCCTGTGCCCTCGGACCCCTTTTGGCTCCCATCCCTGGAACACATTTGAGGCTGTACCCACAATGCAAGCACTGACAAGAAACAGTCCTCGGATTTCCAAACAGGACCCTGTCTCCTCACATTTATCTTCAGCTCTTTATTAGCAGAGTGCTCCAGGCCCCCGAGGTGCAGGTTGCTCTCAGGGACACGCAGTTGCACAATGCAACAGCTGGGGATGATGAGGCCAGGGGGGACCCTGTTGCGGAAGGGGTTGTGGGGTATCCCCCAGTTCTGCAGGGGTTTGGCTGATGACTCACCAGTTGCCATGCAGACCTGCAGTGCCCAACATTCCCCACATGGACCCCACCTGCACCCCCCCTCACCTCTAGCGCCCCCCAGGAGGGGAATTTGGGGAGGGGGGAGGATGGAAGGCACCCAGCCTGCACCCCCACCCCGTGCTGTCCTGGTGGCAGCTTGCAGCAGGGGCCATGTGTGGGGAGGAACAGCCAAGAACCCAGCACTGCCCCAGCCTGACCTGCCCCAGCTCCGTATCTGCTCCTCCTGTGGGATGCAATAGGTTTGGGAGGCCCAGGAGACCAACGGTGAGTGCTGGTCCTGGGGAGAAGAGGAGAAGGGATGGAGGAAGGAGAAGGAGGGGTAGAGGAGGAAATGATTACTGGTTGGCTAAAGCACACCAAGAAAAAGGAAACAAAAATCCAAAATCAACTAATCCAAACTGAAATAAACCCAAAATATTTATGTGGTAGCTGAGGAGGTTCTGGGGGAGGGAGGGGTGAGGGGAACAAAAACAGAAAAGGGTAAGGATAAAAAGGAATATGGAAGACCCCACTGGGGGGGGTCACAAGGGTCAGTAGACCCCTATGCAGAACTGAGCCTGGATTTGATCACAGTTTATGCTTAAAGGACCAATAACACTTCACTTAACCTTAACAAGATTTAACTGAAACTTAATCAGTAACTTCACATAGAATTTATTACACCACAACAGGAACATGCCCACAGGCCTGACTGACTTACAAATCTTAAAATACTTCCAACTCCAGGAGAGCAGCATTCGCAGAACATTTGGTGTTGCATATTCACTTCATGGACAGAGGGAGTTTAAATGATGTCCCTGTGGGAAATTCTCCTGGAATCCGGTGGAATTCTCCCTTCAGAAGCATTTCATTCGTTCCACCAGGCACAGGGCAGAGCCTGGAGGAGTGGGGGGAGCTCAGCCCAGGACCTGTCATCATTTGGGGATGCCCTGAGTGCAACAAACGGGAAAGTTCCCAGCTCGCAGAGGCCCCAGCGCAGGGAGGTCTTTTGCAGCTGCTGCAGCCCAGGAGAGTTCCAAGGGTCTCACTCAGGGCTGCTGTTTATAGGGCACAAGGGATGGGCTTTAGTCACAGGCATTTTCCATCCTGGCCCCAGCTCAGGTTGGTTCCCAAGGCTGTTGGAGCTCATTGGACAGCATCAGTTCCTGGAACAGACAAGTTTTGTGATAAACTCAAGAGGAGTTGAGCCCAGAGGCTGCTCATCAACGCCGAGGCCTAAACAAGTATTTCTCAGATCATTCTGTGGCCTGATAGGAAGGGAGCACTGGGGAGAGATTTTCCCAAGTGTGTCCACTGATGTTTCATGAGATCTGAGATGCTCTGAACCCTCTTCCAACATTCCCCATACTCGTAAGGCTATTCCCTGTATGCCCCTAGGTGATGAATGTGGAAGAAGAGAATTCCCAGAGCCAGGAGCTGGGTGAGAGGCAGATGAGAATCACCAGAGTGGCTTCCCAACGAAGTGCCCGAGCTGTCCCTGTCCACCAACTTTACCCTGGAATGCCGTTCTGGAAGTGACGCTTGGCCTTTCCCGTCCACTGGAACACCTCTCTGTGGGCAGGAACATAGCTCGTGGCGTGCCCCCCGCCAGATCCCCGCTACAGCAACTTCCAGCACCCCACAGCCGGCTGGAAGCCCAGGGGGTCATGTGGGACCCCCGTTTCCCACTCCCCTCTGCTCCACCGCCAGCGCAGCACCGGCCCCTGGATGGGGGGAACCCCCCATGAGCCCCAGTGAGGACTGGTGTCCCCCAGAGCCGCAGGCAACCCCTCCAGGGATTACGTAAGGGACATGCCAAGGGACTCCCTTCGGGAACCACTTTCCCGCTGTGCTACCTCCCTTCATCTTCCCTTTCCCACTCCTTTCCCATCGTCCCCGTAAATCCCAGCTCCTCTTCATCCCTGCGTGGCGCTGACCCACCTTCTCTACCGCACCCTTTGGGGCTTTACCCCCGTTTTCTGCCTTGTTCCCCCTTCGCACCGTGTCCTGTCCCGCCTCACGCCGGAGCCCCTGCCCGCGGCCGAAGCGAAGACGGGGGAGCTGAAGGCAGCGGAAGGAGCGAGGAAGAGGAGGGACAGGAACCGGAAAAGGAGGAGAAGAGGGGAGAGGACGAGGAGTCTTTATTTTTGTTCTTGCGTTGAGTTTATCTCCCGTAGGGCATCCACTGTACCAGGGCCAGGAGGTCTGCGGCGCTACCCCAGCTCAATTTCTGTAGCTGTCTGATCTTCCACGGAGGAGAAGAAGAAGAAGAAGAAGGAGGAGGAAGAAAAGGAAATTGGCGGGTCCACCGCGGCCTGTGTGCGCAGCCCTCCCGGGCCGTGCAGCATCCCACAGGTGACCGGGAGCTTGCCTCAGGTACCTCGGGCGTCCTCGGGAGGTGGTGTCTTTTCGGGGCCGTACCTGTGCACAGAGCTGAGGCTGTGGCGGGGAGGATGCGGGGTGCCGGATGCGGCGTAGCGATTGCCCG